>BSBK01000250.1:5000-605000 GCA_027943335.1 Chamaecyparis obtusa
TAAGTTTGTTGAAGCGGGTCGTTATTGTATTGTGAAATTTTCTCTTATTTCCTTGTTAAGATGCCTCTGTTTCATCCAAAAACTTCCGAAAGATGAAAGTAGAACATGTTTGTTGATCTCTCTCCTAAACATTTATGATACTTCTTTAGTTAATGTAAATTTAAGAGAGTTATGTAGTAGGGTCAACAATGCCTCTGAAAGTTCTTTCTCCAAGAAACTAGCAGGAAGTGGGTTAATGGAGGTTGTTGCTTTTCCTCCAGCCTTAGTTTGCCCTGAGCTTGTATTGGAATGTGCTAATAGATATGATGTCAAGAATAGACATGTCAAGGATTCTTCAGGAGAAGTTCTAGTTAAAATAAGTCAGGAAATGCTGATGGCAGCTTTACGAATCACAGACAAAGAGCCTTATGAGCCTTGGACCTATGCAGAAGCAGCTCGCATGTTTGCAGAGGATAAGAAGAGATATAGTTCCTCAATAGCTCAAGTATGGTTGGTGAAACTAGAGAAAGGAGGATCAAGGTTACCCAAACCCCTAACAATTGAGCATTTCTGTAAGGAAATTACAGATATCATGTTCCTTTTAAATAGAGTGAAGGAAATCCACACGCCTTCCACTAGGAGGATTGGATGTACTATTTTATTCAAAAGATTTTAGAAGGGGAGAAATTTATTGATTGGGATGACCTAATTGCAGAAAGACTTCACCGAGAACTTCTGAATGTGACCAACCTGACTCCCTTCTACATGCCATCCTATCTCATTTATGTTCTTTCCTGCTATAGAAATTGGGAGGGTCCTCCTCATGAACTGTGGACTAATGATATGAAAATTTATGATTATTTTGCATACTTGCAGAATGAAAGGTTTCCTAATGAATTCAAGACAGTTAATGATATGTTTTCAGCTAAGTTAATTTTTGAATTATGCAAAAGAGATAATAGTAGACTCTTCGAGGAAGCAAAGAAAGTAATAAATGTATATGGGTGTCATTTTATCCAGTTTCCCAAATTCACATATCTTAGAGTTGGGGCTTTTGATGGAGAGCCTCTAAGATTGCTCAAAAATTTCTTGGATGATGTGGTTTTAATGGAGATTTGCAGGCAGTTGATCATTGTTGAGCAAAAATCTGGTAGTCCTAAAAAGTCTTCAGGTGTTTTGTTTCCTATTGAGCTAGGCCATTATAGGCGTAAAAGTGTTCAGGACCCTCTAGCAATAGATAGTCAGAAGGTGCAAGATGTTACTGAAAATTCTCCAAAGGATTCTCTGGCCCTCCTAAGCAACTATGATACTCAGAAGAAATCCACTGTAACCCCACAATGGTTGGAAAATTCCGTTGCTAAAAGGAGAAGTATTGTTCCTCTGTCCTTTCCCATTGAGGACGTAGTGAGTAAGCGTCTGGGTAAAACTCCAAAGGCTAAAAAACCAAAGACTGAGTCTAGAATTGAGTTTGATGAAAACACCGGCCGTTGGGTGGCAGAAATTGTGAAACTAGTGAGTGATAAAGGAGATGGGGAAGTTTCTACTCAAGATTTCCAAGTGTCTAAAGTTGATCTGGGAAGAGATAGCAGAGTTGCAAATATGAAAATATTTGAGGTGTCAAACAGGAAAATTGCTAACAGGGTTTGGAAAGATGCAAAAGACAAATAGGAGATTAAAGAAGCAATGAAGAGCATGGCTCAATATATTCACACCATCAACATACAGAACCCTTCCCGTTAAGTGAGATGTTGGCTTCTATTGACATCAAATCTCCAAATAATATACATTTCTGGATTAGATACAGAGGAATAAGGTTATCACCAGAACATTCAAAGAATGGGTTGAGCATGTAAAATCTGAAGCTACCAAATAATTAACCTACCTGAATCAGCCTCAGATTGAAGCCAACAACCCAATAAAGAAGGTTGAAGAAAATATTGATGAATGGGAAACACAAAGGGCTACCTGGATAAGGGAACTCCAGTGGATGGAAGAAATTCAAGAGTATGGTTTGCATAAGTTTCTTGCAAAAAAACCAGTCCCAGGGTTAGATGATAAAACTCTGTATATTTTAAAAGAATGCATCAATTGGAAAAATGAAGCCATAGCACAAGGAATCTACGAAGTAAAGGATCTCCTAAAAGGATTGGGGATAATCAAAGATATTATTTCGAGTGACATGGACTGGGTAGATAAGAAATGTTTCGAAGCCAAAGAGGAATCAGATAGATCAAGTGATCAGGTAATTAAGAGTGTTAAATCCCAGTTTGATGAGCTTCAAGAGAAGAAAGTGCCAATTGTACAAGATTTTTCAAAAATTGCACGAGTAGAGTCAATGCTCCTACTTCAATAGAATCACCTGGAGATGCACAATGAGAAGGTAGTTCCAATCAAAAAAGAGAAAGATGTGTGGAAACATAGAATTAACTATCTTGGTATGCCACATTAGCAGGTTATTTCCGCATTCATTGCAGCATTTGAAGACTGAAAAGAGGCTCAGCTGGCATCAGCCTCGACACCTTAGTTCCCGGAGACACTTGGCTCTATTTTGGAGGTGTTTTACGCCCAGTTCCATTTTTATTTCTTTATGCTTAAGACAGTTATTTAGCTTAAAATAATTTACCTTTGGTAAAAGAGAGTTTTTATCAAGTTAGTTTTAAAATCCCTACGTGGCTATATATTCTAAGACTTAAGACTTATTTCTGGTTGGCTCTCTGAGATTTTTGAAACTACTTTTCAAAATCTATGCTTTAAGGCTTTTTGAATACTAATATGATAGAATATATACAATATCTTATGGTGTTATATATATGTTTGAGCTTTTGAAGCGATAAATATTGTTGTTTAATCGATATATAGTTTGTTTTCCTATGGAAATGAGTTATATTGAATGAAGCTTAACTGTGATATGAGCTGATTTTGTGCTTGGAGTAACAAAGAGAATCAGTACAAAAGTTTCAGTTTAAGTATTTAAAATTTTAGATAGTGTCGGAAGTGAGTGTTTTCTTTAAAATCTGCACATTCTTTTCATTTTGATGAACTGAATGTTTTGCCTTATGTGTTTTTTGGTTAAAAGCACACATGTTTAAATTCTTTATTGAATAAGATTGTATTGAAAATCTACTAAGCGAGGTAGCTGCACCTTGAAAATATGCAGAGAGTTTGCTATTAAAGAAACTCAATTGTTAGTGATGTGTCTTATCTTTTCCTTTCATGATTAATAAAGTCTTTAGATCAATTTTAAGAAAGGGAAAAAACTGTTCACTAACAATGTGTATGGCTTTATGTTTAAAAACTTGATTCTGTTATGCCTAGGGAGCTTCATTTCCCTCTATTTCCCTCCTTTTTCACATTTTTTGTTCTTCCAAACTAGTTTCTCAAGTTCCTCATCACCAATTTTACACATCATCAATTAGGTATTTGTAAAATTATCACCGTAATTTCACACATCTTCTAAGCTTTCTAACCATATACTTTTTCAATTTTTGAATGTCATTAACATATTTGCTTGTTTAATTTTTTTTACCAATGTATCCATAGGTCTCATAGGCATACATGTACCATTTTTTATTAACTTTTGATCTACTTCACCAAATTTAAAACAAATTATATATTATTCTTGTGCACTTAATTCTTTGCACTTTTTTTTTTTAAAATTACATTTTTTATTATTTTGATGCAATTTATGTTTCATGCATGAACAAGCATGTAATTTTCAGGATGTGCCCACTTCAAAAAATCATTAAAAAATATTCAACAAAAAATCACAAAAAATTAGACAACTTCTAGCTCTCACTCTTAACTATCTTTCTACCAAATAATTTTTCAAAATATTAAATCTAACTATGATGTTTTTGATGTACACACCAGATACTATGTTATGTTTTTATGAGAAAATCAGGACCAATTTTTCATGTGCAAAGGATTTGACCCTCTTAATATTCATCCATTTTTTTTAAAAAATAATAGTTTAGAAACTAGATTATGATTACTACAATTCTTGTTCTTTTCACATCTTCTAATTTTGAGTACATGACTCTCAAGTTTCTCTTCCAAGTTTAGATTTACCTAGTTTTAGAAGAAGAAAAAAAAAGTCACCACTTATACCCTCTTTTTCGCTCACCATCTTGGTGCACTTACCCTCCTATGCTATGTAAATTTTATCATTGTATATTGGACCTTCTCACAAAGGATTGTAATAAAATGTAAATGGAATCAATTAGTGTAGTTGTGTGTGTTAGCATTGGTGTACTGAGAACAAGTTATCTTGCATCCTTTCTTTCCATTTTGAATGTTGAAAATGGTTAAAATGTATGTAGGAATCTTACTTTGGATTTTAAAATAAATCTAGTTGTGTTAGAGTCATCTTAAAGGGTTGTGTAGATTACTTGTACCATTGACCTAGTTTCTAGTTCCTTTTCTTATCACATTGTGTTGTTATGGGTCTTCTTGAGGCCATTCAAAACATCTTGTAAAGCCTTATAGAGGTGTAAAAGTGTCATAATTTCATAACCTTTAGATTTTTGTTTATCTTAGGGCATAGGCTTAAGATGTTAGTGAGATTATTATGCATCTCCCTATCCCCACCTTTGCACTTTGGTGGCATCTAGTATCTAAGATAGTTAATCATTTTCTTCATTATGAGTATTTTTGGAATTTTCATGTTCATATAGCTTGTGTGAACCTCTAGCCTAGTCCATTCCATATACATTGTTCTAGAGATCTTGATCCTTTCCTTTAAATTGCTCATTGGCTAGGATGTTTGCATATAGGGAATCACTACAATGAAAGATGACTATCATAAGGACATTGGTGCCCAAATTATACTTTATCACACGTAGAGAAAAAGGGTGCACATAGAGGACTACATGACATAATATCAATAAATTTTTGGAGTGCTAGTGTTCTAGTCAAGTTCCCTAGGTCACCTAAAGTGTCTTCATCAATATTCTTTTTAGGGTCCAAGACATGGAAACCCGGTCCTTGAAAGTTCCTTGTAGGGTCATAGTGAGATAAGGGAACCTTTGAGGGTGTCCATATATGTTTCTAATGAAAATTTAGGGTATCATTTGCATCAATTTTTGTGCTTATATCTGTAAGAGGTTGATTGTTGCACCTAGGACATAAGAGATGGTCAAGTTTTTCATATGAAGTCTTGTACTATCTTGTGAAGTTTTGTAAGGGCCAAAAATCCCTATCGGTAATCCATAACATTTTATAAGCCTTCCTCCATGGTTCGTTGATGTTTTGGAACTAAAGTCTTCCACCTATGCATTATCAAGTTGTGACAAGATGCTATATGTTCATAGTTTATGATTGTGATCTTTTGATAGTTGCTAATGTTTATTTGGAATGTTTGAAAAAATATTATTTCATTCTTTCTTGCCTTATGTCCTCAAGGGCTTTTTGGTTGTGCCATGGGCCCAAACTAGACACCCAACCTCATTCAAAAATTCAATGCCTCATCAACATTAGACACCTCAGGTAGAATAGAAAATGTAACTTCTCTAAAAGAGACATCATAATAGAAAAATCTTAGACTTGTGACTCTCAACAACACACATCTCGAAGTATAATGCCTCCTTATGGGAATGAAAACTAATGTAGACCTCATCTGATACTCAAAAGATAATCAATAACTCCACTAGCTCCAAGAATATGGAAAAAATGGCTAAAATAGCTTTGAAACGGCAACTACCAACTCCACATTCTTCGAGTGAGCCATTCCAAGTAGTAATAATATTTGATAAAATAATATAAATAATAACACCTAAGAGGGCATCTAAGTACTATCTCTAATATGTTTGGAGACATGAGATAAAGTATTTATTAGGACTCCAATTAAATATCGCACTATCATAATATTTTCCCAATTTATAGTATACATTGCACTAATATCTACATGAACCATAAAACACATCAAGTAGATCCTAGCTTGAGAGAAATTAGAGAATGGTTTCAAGGTCTTAATTACTATATATATTACATCTCATAAGGAAGATATCAATTTTCTCCTAATACAATGTACCTTTGCTAATGAGATGTTGTCTATGATTTGTCTCTAACTTCTTGAGCAAAAAATCAATCAAAACTTTATAGAACATTTGTGTCCTAGTGATGTCCAATATTGCTCACAATTTTCAAAATTTGGGGGCCTTACTTCAAGTATGATCACCTAGAAGTTCTAGTTGTGAAGATTCAATAATATATTAAATGATAAAGTAAACCTTGAAACTTTGGGATGAAATGGTTAATATCAATATTCACATACATACTTTGGGAAATAAAGATAAAATAACAAAGTTTACTTTCAAATGACTTGAAAAGTATTTGAAATTGGTTAGGCTTAGATATTATTCAATTCTAGGTCTATTGCATGCCTTCCTATTATGCCCAATCCATGTTATGAAGTTGTTGAATTTGTCATAATACCTAGGGGTCTAGGCAAGGAGAACAAAACCCTCACATTTCAATAGATTTCCTAAATGTGCTTCCAAACATCACTCATTTCTTACCAAATTCTAGATATCGAAAGGTTAAGGCAAATTTTCCATAGCTCCCATGGACCACATACAATTAAACCTAGAAAAATTTAGGAAGAACCAAGTTCATATTTCATTGGTTCACTTAAGAACATCTAAAAAATTGTGATTCAAAACAAACCATGATCAAAATAATGAAAACCTTTCTATTAAAAAACATAATTAAGCCTAAAGAGGTGGCAAAGTTGGCAAAGGGCTTTGAGCTTGTCCCATATAGGTCTTGAGGCCAATTCTCTCCACGTCAATTAACCCAATTGTTCAATGGGTTTGGGTCCCATTGGCAACCTCCAAAGGACTAGTCTTGTCTCAACTTGCGCCCCGTACCCACAACTTGCCAAAAAGTAAGCTTGAAGTAAGGTGTTGGTGGAATCGCTGGATTGAATTACAACTGTACTAAACGCAGTGAAGATATATCTAGTTGTCAACAAAACAAAAAATAAAAAAACAAATATAATTAATTGAATATTTTATTAATATTTTTTTCTAAAATTATAAATTTGAATATCATAACTTCAAACTAAATCAATTGAATTATATTAATTTATTCGTTGAATTTGATTTTGATAATAAAAGTCATTTTTTCCTTCAACACATTAAAAAATCATTTAAAAAATTTATAGATGAATTTCTAACAATAATAATCTATCAAAACAAATGTGTATTGAATTAAAAAAGACATAAATAAAAGAAAGAAGCAATTGGGAATGAAATAAAGCATTAAAAGATAACATCGTTAGAATTAAAGCATAAAGAAAAAATAAATGAATTCAACTATATAATTTCAAACTAAATCAATTATATTATATTAATTCTTATTTTCATTAAATGTGTTTTTTATTAAAAAAATTAATTTTTATTTTCATTAAATGTATTTTTTATAGATGAATTTCTAACACTAATAATCCATCAAAACATATGCTAATACACGCTACAATTAAAAAAGACAAATAAAAGAAAAAAGCAACTGCTGTTGAAATAAAGCATCGAAAAAGATAGTACCGTTGGAATTAAAGCATAGAAAAAAGAAAAAAGTTCATAATTTGGAGGGACTATAAATAAATGCGGAAAACAGTACTCCTCATTCTTTTCATGAAGGTTCTTCCTTTGGATGCTTCTTTCTTCTTTCTTTTGAATGTTTTTCTCCTTTTTGCAGATGTCTTCTTCCTTCTCTCATTGTCTTGTTTTCCTTTGTCGAAGGATTTTCGATTACTGTTTTCCTTCCTCGATTGATTTTCTATGGTTGTCCTGTTTTCCTTTCACCATGGATTTTCTATCCCCGTTTTCCTATTGATTTTTATTTGGTATTTTCTTTCTGTTGTAGTTTTTTCAGCGTGCACGCTGGTCCTATTCATTTTGTTTTTCTGTACACTTTAATCTTGTGTTATGTTTCTTTGTCCCCTGTATTTTGGTGAGGCCTTGTTCATGGTGGCAGCACAATAAGAGACAAGGGAATAGGTGGCGGCAGCAGAGGAATGAGAACATTCAAAATTCAGGCAAAATTCTTCTTCCCTCAGGTAATCTACTTACATTCTTTTCCTTCCAAAAACTTTCCTGGATTAAAACTGTGTCTCCATGCATTTTGCGTTGTCAGTAAATTGTTCTACCTATACTAATTAGGTTTAAATTCTTGTAGCTAATGAGAATCCTAGCTTTCTTCATATTCATCTTCTTCTAGGCTTTTTCTGTATTTTTTTCGAAATTTTTAAATCTGTTTAAAGGATTTATTAAATTTGTTAGTGTAAATCAATATAAGATTTTCCCCGTTCATGATAACGTTTAAGAAAGCTTTGCCATTTCCAAGAACTGACCTCAATCATTTAGAGCACAGTCGAATTCCAACTATTATTTCTCGTGGACTCATCAATTGAGCATACAGTCATGTCCACCCTGCTTGACTCATTCAGAATACAATCAAACTTTCACCCGATTTATGCTTCTGGTATTTCCCATTTAGGTTGCAGTCAAATTCATCTGGATTCAAAGTATAGTCAAATTCACCGGATTGTATCAATTCAGTGTACAACCATATTTACTTCAAGACTTCTTATTATGATATAGTTTTGTTAAATTTTCTGTCAAATTTACCCCATGATTTCCATTTGGCCTCGTATCTTTTATGGTATATTCATTTTATTTTTCTGTATACTTTAATCTTGTGTTATGCTTTTTGTCCCTGTACTTTGGTGCGGTCTTGTCCATGGTGGCAGCAAAGGAAGAGACAGGGAAGAGGCAGTGGTAGCAGAGGAATGAGAACAGACAAAACTTCCATCACTCACTCACATCATTTTTCTTCCAGAATTTCGTCTGTTGAGTCTGTGTCTGCATTCATTCTGCGCTGTTCTACCTAAATTTTATGAGGTTCAGATTTTTGTAGCTAATGAGATTCCTCAGCTTGCTTCAAATTCGTCTTTCTAGGCTTTTTCTGTCATGTTTATTTTTAATCTCATTATCTTTTCCATGATAACGTGTAAGAAAGATTTAAGGCAAATTAACTGTATTTATTTTCCATTTTCAAGAACTGCACCTCTACACAATCCAAAAATTGGGTTTGCCTTCGTTCAGCGAATGAACGCACCCTTCCCACCCTCCCTTCCCTGTTATAGTTATGGTTTAATTTCTTGTGGCCTCATCAATTGAGCGTACAGTCAAGTCCCCCATGTCTCACTTATTTAGAATATAATCAAATTTCCACCCGACTTACGCATCTGGTATTTCCCATTTAGGTTGTAGTTGAATTCATCTCAATTTCAACTAGTATTTCCACCAAAGCTTTTATATTCAAAGTATAGTCAAATTCACCAGATTTTATCAATTCAAGGTACAACCATATTTACCTCAAGACTTTTTATTATGATATAATTTTGTTGAGTTTTCTCTCAAATTTACCCATGATTTCGATTTTGGCCTCATCTCTTTATGATATATGCAAATCCAGTCAAATCCATTGTCTCTCCTTCATTGAGGGTTTAATCAAATTGACCCCTATACTTGCATGGGATTGCATTCTTTGACATAGGATATTTATTTTGTAAGTTTTAGGATATAGAGTTAATCTTTCAGGGTGTGGTCAAATCCATGGGACCTCATATATTCAGGATGCAGTCAGGGTGCTATCAAATCCACCCGGTCTCACTGATTTTGTGCTGTCAAATCCAGCTGGCCTCACCCATTTAGAGTGCTTTCAAATCCGGCTGGCCTGATCTAGTGAGATTACAGACAAATACGATTCCATATGACTTAATGACATGGTCTTTGTGGAATTGGATACATGATCTAAAATATTTTTTCTATGATACTCAACCCAAGAGGTCCCCTAGTCTCATCCATTGAGGTTGTGATGAAATTTATTTAGTCTCATTTCTTGAATGTACAATTGAATTCACAAACGAACCTGTCACCCATTTATGAATGCACCTGCAACCCATATATGATTGCATCTGATTCGACAAGGTGATCCACTAGGTTGAATGGGTTCATCCCCACATGAGAGTATATATTATGGTCTAAGATATTCCCTCTGTCAATTTTATGGTGTAAATAGTAAATCCTCTTCAATAGTTTCACCAACTCTGATCCATTGGGGGTACACAAAATACTTGTAGTGAGCCCAATCTATTGATTAGATGTGTATGTACATGGGTCATCAAGACACGGGAGGTAGGTGATGCTAGATGTAATTTGCCACATCTCAAACCTAGACTATGCAGTTGTCTTCAAATTCTGTCTTTCTAAATTCAAAACCATTCTTTTGTCTCCTAGAAGTCACATATTTAACAGTTAACCCTATAAGTTATGGGGATAATGATTTAGTGAAGACGCGATCAGCAGAAATAGTTTCATGAGCATTGTAGACTAGCAATGAATTGAATTGCCCTCTGAAAATGGGGACGACATCAATGGGGGAGAGGGGGAGAATTATGTTGGGTGAAGGCAGAGAAGGGCCCACCATGATTGTCTCAACACTAGTATTTCCACCAAAGCTTTTATATTTCAAATTCGGCTGGCCCGATCTAGTGCGATTACAGACAAATACGATTTCATATGACTTTATGACATGGTCTTTGTGGAATTGGAGACATGATCTAAAATATTTTTCTATGATACTCAACCCAAGAGGTTCCCTAGTCTCATCCATTGAGGTTGTGGTCAAATTTATCTGGCCTCATTTCTTGAATGTACAATGGAATTCACAAATGAACCTGTCACCCATGTATGAATGCACCTACAACCCATGTATGATTGCATCTAGTTCGACAAGGTGATCTCCCCATATGAGAGTATATTTTATGGTCTAAGATATTCCCTCTGTCAATTTTATGGTGTGAATAGTAAATATTCTTCAATATTTGCACCAACTCTGATCCATTGGGGGTACACTAAATACTTGTAGTGAGCCCCATCTGTTGATGATGCCAGATGTAATTTGTCACATCTCAAACCTAGACTATGCAGTTGTCTTCAAATTCTGTCTTTCTAAATTCTGAACCATTCTTTTGTCTCCTAGAAGTCACATATTTAACAGTTAACCCTATAAGTTATGGGGATAATGATTTAGTGAAGACGTGATGATTAGCTAGAAATTTAGAATAAAATAGACAGAAAATGCATAGAACTGTGCTAATTATTAGCAATATATCTCACCTTACACTTTATTGTTTCATCATTGACCTATCATTGGAAATAGTGGAATGAACTAGAACACTTACATCTTCAAGTTCCTGAGAAATTAACACATATAACTTGAAAAGGAACTCTGAATTATATATGGACATTTCTGATTAACATTTTATGCATCATACCCAAATGCTATCCAAATTCTAATAGACATTCCACACAATAAATGTATAAATGTATTTGTGATTCACAATTCTTATCCTTAATCATAATTGTTTCCCTATTCTCCACATACAATTTGTAGACTTGCCTCCCCTCTATTACGGATAAAATGGTTTTAACAATTTTTATTTCTCACAAAAAAATTATTGATTCTATGCCAGGGACTTAGTCTTTATTTATATTAAAGATAGTGCTATGGTTTTTTGCATGATAGGCCATGGTTTCTATTCCTGCATACCTTTATGAATCCACACAACTTTATGATATATAAAAAAATTAGATTATGAATCCATACAGCTTTATATTAGATAAAGAAATTAGATTAAGTTATTCTTACACAGACATTTTTTGCAAGCTTGCTCTGTTTCAGAAATGGATGGAAATTATTTCACTAAATAGTATAAGTGATTCTTGAGAAAATGTATCCATTTATTATATACTGCATTACAGAATACCCCACATGTTAGAATATCACTTTCCATTTATTATATACTGCATTACAGAATACCCCACATGTTAGAATATCACTTTTCTTAGAGGAAAAAAAAACAAAATCAGACCAAACTCACTCCATGTTGAAGAAACTTGACTGTCATCATGCCTTCTTAAAATCACCTAGTATTAGTAGGACATGGGAATAGACACAATATTTGCATCTTTTTTCATCATTTAAAAGTTGTTGAATATAGCCTGCAAATCAATGATTTATTAATTGCTTGTCAGTTGTCAATTGTCAGTTAACCTAGAAATAACACAGACGAGCTTTGGAAAATATGTAATACGTTTTCAGGAAGATTCATTAATGAGTCAAGTTATCACATATATATCTTTAAATGTCATTGACTGTAAAACAATTTTTACAGTAGCAACACTTCTGCCTTGACCATAAAAACTGATAAGCATAACGAGACTTGGACCTCGGAAGCAAACTCAATAGATGAGAATAAACAGTAAGTTTGGTCTATGCAAGCATGGTATGTAACAATGAATAAGTCTCCCATAGTAGAAGTTGAGTTTGGCATGAGAAAACTAGTTATAGAATATATTTGCACCATATTCTCATCTCCCGATAGGCGATCAATTCTTAAGAAAAAAAAAAGGTCCAACTGACAAGAAGATCACAAAATTTGCATAGAATGGGATATCTAATCTTGGAAGACGATCATAAAATAAGATTAAAATGAGTTCAAAATGATTTTGTACATGGTAGCAAATTCTATTTTTTAATTTTTCTCATATTACTGAGCTTTTTGTTCTACATATTGATTTGCAGAGATTATTGATCTTGACAATGAGTTGCAATGTATATTGCTAAGGTATGTCCAAGACTCTAAAGGATTCAGAATTTTTATTTTTTTAAACTTTTGTATGTGTTTGTGCTACTGTTTATTCTGCGTATGCAAATGATTATTAATTGCTTGCTGTAGTATGATATTAATACCCTGTACATAAGGTTCAAGCCTATTGGATTAGTGTATTATTCCTTTTAGGTAAGTCAAACTTCAGTTTGCTGTCATTCTAAGGTGGATATAAAAATTAAGGCAACATAATATAAAGAAAGCAAGTTGGAAGACTACTCATCCATTTGAATCATCGTGATACAAAATTTTATATTAAAAATTATAGAGCAACATTACTAGAAAATTTGTTTTGCGAGTTCAAAGACCCTAAATGTTTGTGATCTTGTGAATTATGTGCCATATGTTTTTAATAGTTTGTAGATAAGGTTTAAGCATATTGTGAGTGCGTATTATTCCCATTAGATCAGTCAAACTCTATTGATTTTTCTGATGTTAACTACCTTTAAATTTAGATTATATTGAAGTTGGTTTGGAAGCGTAATAAACTATCTTTTGACATTCTATTTTCTAAGTTAATATGAAAGATGTGGATTCAATGAAATTGGTTTGAAAGCAATTTCTACAACTACTATGCTTAATATTAAAAGATAAAACTTAGGGTAACTGTAAATTGCTTGAAAGATGTATAACCATGTTGCACAGTACTTTGGAAAGCCCCATTAGTCGTATAGAATATCCCATGTTTATGACTCAGTTATCTTTTAGAGGAATCAAACTAGTTTACCATTGTAATTTCACTAGTGTGGTTGCCAACAAGAATCTGTATTATTGCGCTTAAAAAGCTGAATTATTAATGTAGTCTCATCAAAATTATAAATTCAAAAAATAGTGCAAAAAACAAATTGAAGTGAAGATTGAAAAAGTAGTCTTGTTGCGAGAAAGAAAAGGTTAGGGCCCAGGAGTGCAAGTTCCTTCATATTTTTTTTAGTTCATTGAACCATTCTCCTAAAAGAAATACAAGAACGCCTGTTAAAAAAATTATATTTTCTTATATGCTTTACTCAATTTTTTTTGGTACTTGTGGCCACTTCCATTGCCTTTGGCTAGAGTGGGCAACATCAGTATAGTGTTTGGTTCTGGATTATAATTTGATCATTCAATTAATTTTTATTTTTAAATTATTATACATTCTGAATGTCCATGCAAAAATATGAATGTTTCAGAAAACACAATCTATATCTGAAATCAACCATTCCCTCTATTTATTTTTAAATTGGCTGATAGACTGTATATTGTGGCCAGCAATGGCCAATCACGACCTTCAACATTGTTGGGTTAGGTGGGTTGCTTTGGTCATAATTTTCTTTCATCAGTTTTATCTTGTAAAACCTATCAGTGGGCTCCCTAATGTCCTTCGTTTATCGCCTTGAGAAAATACAGGTAGCAACCCTCGCTATTATGTATATGGCCAAAAATTGCCTGCAATCTCTGTACAATTTTTCTCATACTGCATTAGGTCTCTGGAATTTTGATACAAACGAAGTATACACATAAAAAAGTTGAGGATTCAAAAAAAATAATTGTTGCAGTGTTTGCAGAAGTCCATAGTTCCAGTAAGAGGAAATTCATGTCAGACCTAGATGTCTAAATCCCTACCTTTGGCAAGCTCTAATAGTTATCTCTGCCATTTTTTTGAAATTTATAGATTTATTAAAATTGTTTGTGTAAATCAATGTAAGAATTTCTCAGCCCATGATAACGTGTAAGTGAGTTGTAAGGTAAATAAACTGTGTTTGCTTGTCATTTTTAAGAACTGCACCTCTACACAATCCAAGAGTTAGGTTTGCCATCGTTGAGCGAATGAACCCACCTGACCTCAATTCTCTAGGGCACAGTTAAATTTCCTGCACCAACCCTTCCCTATTATATATGTGGCCTCATCTATTGAACATAGTGTCATGTCCACCCCGCCTCATTTATTTAGAATACAATCAAATTTCCACCCAACTTTTGCATCTGGCAAATTCCCATTTAGGTTGCAGTCAAATTCCCATTTAGGTTACAGAACTTTTTTATTCATAGTACAGTTCACCAGATTGTATCAGTTCAGGGTACAACCATATTTACTTCAAGATGACTTGTTATGATATAGTTTTGTTAAATTTTCTGTCAAATTTACCACATGATTTCCATTTGGCCTTGCCTATTTATGTTATATTCATATCCACTCAAATCCACTGTCTCTCATTTATTGAGGGTTTAATCAAATCAACCCCTATTCTTGCACTTGAGAAGCATGTATGGCTTCTTTGGAGTTTACCGGATGACCCCCATGGGATT
This sequence comes from Chamaecyparis obtusa, assembly GCA_027943335.1. Lineage (NCBI taxonomy): Eukaryota > Viridiplantae > Streptophyta > Pinopsida > Cupressales > Cupressaceae > Chamaecyparis > Chamaecyparis obtusa. The sequence continues at coordinate 19,999 of BSBK01000250.1, forward strand.
GCATTCTGTGACATAGGTTATTTATTCTGTAAGTTTTAGTATATTGAGTTTGTCTTTGAGGGTGTGGTCAAATTCATGGGATATTTATGTTGTAAGTTTTAGGATGTTGAGTTTACTCAGGATGCAGTCAGGGTGCTTTCAAATCCACTCGACCATATTGATTCAGGGTGCTGTCAAATCCAGCTGGCTTCACCCATTCAGGGTGCTTTCAAATTCGGTTGGTCTCATCTCGTTAGAATACAGACATATTCGGTTGGCCTCATCTGATGAGAGTACAGACAAATACGATTCCATATGACTGAATGAGAGTGCAGACAAATGTGATTACATGACTTTATGACATGATCTTTGTAGAATTGGATACATGATCTACGATATTTATTCTATGACAGTCACCCCATTTTGTCTTTTAATTTGCTGCTTTTTTTTAAAGTTTTCTAATTCCTTTCTATCGACCCTCTTGCTTATAAAAACACACACAATTTTTACTCAATAATTTGCAATTCATCAACTGTGGTAAAATGATACCATCTAAAAATATCACACAGAATTAAGCCAACTGATGCAGAAATATTCATGGGCTGTACACAGGAACTAAAAATATAATGTTTTTGCTTAGAAACTTGTTAGTTTTATGAATAAATAAGATGATAAATTAGTTTTAACTAATAAAAATTGAATATTTTATTCATCTTTAATTTAGATTTATTTATTTATAGCTATTTTTTAAGCTTAATTCTCTTTTGAGATGGTTGCTAAAATACATCATTTAAACCCATAATTTTACTTGATGAAAAATTTAATAAAAATATATGCTCTGAGTTGAAAGAAAATAATATTGTTGTTCTATAACATTTCATATGCTTAGCCACAGCTGTTGATTAGATGCGTATGTAGTTGATGTACTTTGCTATATCCCAAACCAATCTGCAAATATGTAATTTGATGTAGTAGATGTAATTTGCTATGTAGTTGTCACCAAATTGTATTTACGGTTTCTTAAAAAAAAAAGGTATTTCATTTATTTGCACACTGTATTACTTATTGTTTTATTATTTAAAAGATTTTGAAATAGATTATTATTTTAAACTAGACGGTAATCAAATTGTAAAAATACTGGGTTCTTTTTTATTTTATACTATTTGTATCCTTGCAATAAGGAAGAGATCTAGAGGTGTAGCATAAGATACTATTAATTCACTTAAACTAACTTTACATTCTTGGCATATGTTATGTATTTTTTATGTCATTTATTTGAATATAAATATATATAAAAAATGAATTTTTTTTTTTAATCTATTACAAGAAGTAGTAAGCAACTATTGTTATATAATCAATAGAATAAGTATGTTATGCAGTATTAATTATTTTTTTCTTCGAGAAACTTAAATGATCAGAAGTATACAAATATTTTAGGTTTTAACATGTGAATTTCTTTAAAATTTATCTAGTGTGTTCATTTTTAATTATTTGTTTTATATTTTAAAATTTATTTTTCTAGAGTATGAATGCTTACTAGGTAATAAAAATGAATGGTGTGAACCTAGTGGGTAGTGTTTGGTTCTCTTTTTACACGTAGAAACATAAATATTTATATTTGTGAACTATATTTTTGATTTATGAATTTATGAATTTTTAATTTTTTTATGTATTCTATATTGTTTCTTTAAGGGTTGAAGGACATTAACTTGTAATCATCAATATTGGATTTTATGCTAGGATATAGATTGGAATTATACATTTGTATTAATCATTAATATTTTAAATAGTTTTTGTGTGAAGGGGCTAATTGCATATGACATTCATCGAGTCTTATGGGTTTTATATAAAATTTATATTTCTAGTATGCATCTTACTTTCATTGAGTGTCTAGCATTCTTGTGCATAAGGACGGAAAATATTCCATTGACTATAATTATTATAAGGCTTTTTTGTCAAAGGTATAATGGCATGTATATTGACATTGTTTATATCTCCAATGTATCAAGTGTTCTTGATTATTGTGATTATTCTAGTGTATCCATCATGGTTGAGAGATATTGATTACTGTGTGATGATTGTAACTAATATGCATATATGGTGTGAATTGGGGATGAATGACATATATGACATAGTATCTAATGTGTTTAGTCATGCAATTATTGTTATTGATATCTACTGTTGTGCATGATAATTACATGTGTTTTTATTTGAAGGTTGCATCAAAATATTATTTTGTTCCTATTGTACTTGTTTATTCATAATGGTTGATTGACATTGAACCTTTGCATGATGATTGTATGGTATTTGCATGGAGGATCTAATATCACATATGTCAATTAATAGTATGAGTTTTAGTTTTAATTAAACTCGCATGGTGTACTTTGTGTGGTTGTTTATGCATAAAAGTTGAGTGACATTGACACCCTTGCACGATGATTGTATGGTATTTGCATGTAGCATCTAATGTCACATATGTTAATTCATTGTATGAGTTTTAGTTTGCATTAAACTCACAAGGTGTACTTTGTATGGTTGTTTGTGCATCATGGTTGAGTGATATTGACTCTTGTGCATGATGATTGCATGACTTTTGCATGAAAGGTCTAATGACACATATCATTTGAAGGTTGCATTGAACTCCTAAGTCCTATGGTTGTCTATGCATAAAAGTTGAGTGACATTGACACCCTTGCACGATGATTGTATGGTATTTTCATGTAGCATCTAATGTCACATATGTTAATTCATTGTATGAGTTTTAGTTTGCATTAAACTCACAAGGTGTACTTTGTATGGTTGTTTGTGCATCATGGTTGAGTGATATTGAATCTTGTGCATGATGATTGCATGACTTTTACATGAAAGGTCTAATGACACATATCATTTGAAGGTTGCATTGAACTCCTAAGTCCTATGGTGGATGTAGTGTGCTTTTTTGTGGACCATGACCCTGAGGGACAAGAGTTAACGTGGATGATGATTGTGTGGCTTAGGTGTGAAGGTTCTAATTGCACATGTTTATTGTATTGGTTTTTCTAAAGGTTCTAATGATGTAACATTGAGTTTTATGGACTTTGTTTAAAGGTTGCATCAAACTCCTATAATTTTTTATTTGAAGGTTGCATTGAATTCATATGGTCTATGTAGTGTGTTTGTTTGTTGAACATGAACTTGAGTGATGAGTTAAAGTGGATGATGATTGTGTGGCTTAGGTGTGAAGGTTCTAATTGCATGTGTTTATTGTATTGGTTTTTTAAAGGTTCTAATGATGTAACATTGAGTTTTATGGCTTTTGTTTAAATGTTGCATCAAACTCCTATAGTTTTTAATTTGAAGGTTGCATTGAATTCATATGTCTATGTAGTGTGTTTGTTTGTTGATGATGAACTTGAGTGACAAGAGTTGAAGTGGATGATGATTGTCTGCCTTTGGTGTGAAGGTTCTAATTGCATGTGTTTATTATATGGGCTTTTTAAAAGGTTTTACTGGCATAGCATTGGGTTTTATGCATTTTGTTTAAAAGGTTGCATCAAATTCCTATAGTTTGTTTAGTGCATTGTAATTAAGTGATACTAGCTATTGTGCATCATGGTTATCACTTTTTCTATAAATGACCTAATGATGTTTATGTTATTAAGTGTGAAGATTCTAATTGTGTGTGTTTGTTATATGGGCTTTTTTAAAGGTTCTAATGGCATAGCATTGGGTTTTATGCATTTTGTTGTTTAATGGTTGCATCAAATTCCTATAGTTTGTGTAGTGCATTGTAACTAAGTGATACTAGCTATTGTGCATCATGGTTATCACTTTTTCTATAAATGACCTAATGATGTTTATGTTATTAAGTGTGAAGGTTCTAATTGCGTGTGTTTGTTATATGGGCTTTTTTAAAGGTTCTAATGGCATAGCATTGGGTTTTATGCATTTTGTTGTTTAAAGGTTGCATCAAATTCCTATAGTTTGTGTAGTGCATTGTAACTAAGTGATACTAGCTATTGTGCATCATGGTTATCACTTTTTTTGATAAATGATCTAATGATGTTTATGTTATTAAGTTGGAGGGGTTTTATTTGAAGATGTATTTTTATTCAATAGGGCTTTTTCAAGGTCATTTCATACTTTGATAATGCACCTTATGCATTAATTATAGTTGAGTGACCTTGAATCTTGTACATTATGACTATATTTAATTTTTGTGAGAAAGTTCCAATGAGTACTTGTTACCGATTTTCAGTACCAAGCTCAATCAAGTAGAGCTGTTATGTTTTAAAATGAAGTGAGGTACATTTAGTTCAACCATATCATATTCATATGCATAAAGGGAAAAAGGATAGAAGATAACACTATAACATTGCAACATGCAGATTGTTGTCATAGGAGAGAATGCAAGAATTTTTGAGAAAAGTAATCTTTATTGACAATACAAATGATTGATGTCTCACATAAGCAACGAGACTAACTGTTTTCTTGCTTATTCAATGCAAATTTAGATTTATTCGTACATGGATAAGTAAATGAAAAAAAAGATGTGCATGTAGGAAAAAAAAAGAGTATTTGTCCTTAGTGCTCCTTAATTCTCCTGGTTCCTGGATTGGTCAAAGCAATGGATTAGAGCAATGCTTTAAGCAATGACTAGTTATAAACCATACATTTCATTACCCATGCATGAACAAATTGATATCAATGTGCATTAAAGAAGAAAGAAGAAAGGCATTCGAATTCATCATATAGATATGAAATTGATATCTATTTTCTAACTTGTTTGCTTCGTGTGTAGTTACAACTATCTATCTTGTAAAATGTGGCTCCCACACGGATTGAGCCCAACTTGCTACAAAAATACTAATATATTTGTCAACAATGCAAAGAGAAATCACATATGAAGTAATACAAACCAATCAATGATATCATGCTCTAAGATAGGAGAGCAGCCCACAATTGTGCTAGAACAATAAGATATGATCAGTAACAAAGCTATGAGGTTGCAAAGGACAATAAGGGAGAATTCTCTGGATGTATTCACCATTCACTTTAAGTTCAAAATAGTAAGGGTTACATGATCTTTGAGAACAACAAGAAAAGACTTTAGCACATAGTCATTAAAATGCTGAAGAAAGTGCTATAACAATAGGTACATTAGCAAGAGACATGCAAAGGTCATTAAGTGTTTAGGTTGTCAAAATAGTGAACAGGATGAAGAACAATGTTATGGAATGCATGATAGTCACATACAATGATATACAAGCATTGGTCAATGATGTGGCATTATAGACCAGTAATTTGAGCTATCAAAATCAACAATGCATACACAGTGGCATACATGCTTATAGACAAAAATAGTATTGTTACCTAATGTCATGTGCAAAGAATAGATATGTAGATGTGTGTGCAACATGATATTGTTGCTGTTATAGCCTTCTATGTTGACAAAGGTTACAAGGATACCATGTGTTTATGCTAGGGTTGAAGGGCATAACAACTAAAGGGTAATGGAGTGATTTAATGATAACAAGCATTAAAATACATATTGTGTGCAATATGTATTAGAAATTTATTCTTTGATATACATTGATATTTGGTAGTTCAAAATAAACATTATGACTTTGCTTGTTACAGTGAGGATGCAATGGCATTAATATACAATTCCACCATTCCACCTATAATTGTCAAGCATAGATCAGATCTAAGACATGATTTTAAGCAATTAGTGAAAATAAGGAAAAATGCAGTCCTATTTTGTGGTACAACATTCCATTATCATACACAAACCACATAGAGGAATTATCCTATGAACAAAATAAAGTTTGTCTCATGAGAAAATCATGAAGAATATTGACAATCCTCAAAGAGATTCAATATAATTATCAAGACAACAAATAAAGATGCTTGTACTTTCCATTGAATTATGGCATAGTAACAATGAAAAATTATCAATAGATTTTATGTTCTTAGTGACACTTTTCAAGACATGAAATCTTTCAAAGTAATATTTTAGCTAAATAATAGAAGCTTTCATGACTTTTGTTATAAAGCCTTTTAATTTAAAAGGCAAGGGTTGAAGTGATTAAATGATAGACATCATGGAACAACAATATCAAAACCATAAAAAAGGATCAAAGTCATACATAAAATTCTTAGCAGTAACCAAATAGTAAGCTATTGTAATGAAATATCATTAGAACACAATCATATTTTCAGAAGCTGAAAGAAGAAAGTGGGTACTTCATATAATAAAGCTCAGAAAGAAGAAGGTAATTCATAGCATGTTTATTGTAAAATCGTGAAGATATGCCATGGAATTTAAATATTGCTGTTACAACTCATGATTATTGGAGTGATCTTAGAATTCCAAGGAATATACAGTGCATCAATATTATAATTGCTACATGGAACATAACATAGCACGAATTAGGAAGCTTTGGCAGTTGGATCAAAGTATGGCCGCTCCCGTTCAAAAAATATTTCCCGCTCACGCTCACGTGTCCGGGAATGCCGCCCTCCGCTATGCAGATGCCCTCCTCTCTGGTCCTGCACCTGGATGCCCTCATTCTCACGTGTCCGGGAAAGCCCCTCCCCGCACTGCAGATGCCCTCGGTCCTGCGCCTGGTCGCCCTGTTCCTGCCTCAGTGAGCTTTCTTGCTCAGGCACGGTTGCCGACCCCTGCTACGGCTGGGCTTGCTAGCGATGCCTTGGCCCTGCTGTCCGGGCCTGATGCCCCTTCTGCGGATGGGCCTGGGCCTTCATTTGCAGATGTTGTGGATCTAGGTGCTGTTGGAAGCGCTGATGCTCCTTCTGTTAGGGTTCATATGGTGGGTGGGGTTGCAGTTCCTGGTGCTTCTAAGCCCAAACCAGCTACCTCTCAGAAGTCTTCTTCTGGTCTCAGAGGTGCTTCCCCCCTCCTTGTTTCTAGTCCTCTCCTCATTCCTATGGAAGATGAGGTAGTGAAAGATATTGATTCTGCAGCCTTTGTCTTCGCGGAGCATGGTCTCATTTGCAGGTTCAAGGCTTTTGGCCGAGTCTCCCGCACGCTTGAATAACAAGCTAGTGGGAACCCATGATTTCAGCAACAATCCACATTTTCCCTCACGCGAGGGGTTTTTTCATAGCCAAGTTTGAGAACCCAGTTGACAGGAAACTAATTCTTTGTGATCATTTTTTTAGCTGGGACGACAGATTCATGCTCATGGTCAAGCCCTGACACCACAACTTTGATGCCTCTACTGAGACCTTCTCTAAGGTTTCCACTTGGGTGAGGCTCCCCAACCTCCCTCTTCACTTCTGGGTGGATTCTTTGTTCGAGACTGTGGGGGAGGCTCTTGGAGACTTTCTGATGGTTGATGAGGAATCTGATGATATCCTTCACTCAACATATGCTAGAATACTTGTAGATTTGGATGATTCCAAGGGTCTTCTGGAAAAGATAAAGCTACAACATCCCAAAGGATCCTAGAGTCAACCCTTGGATTACGAAGGTCTCCCATTCAGATGCAGGAGATGTTCTAAAATTGGTCACTTAGTGGACCAATGTGAATTGGAAAAGGTCAACAAACCCACTTCTTGGTGGAAGGGAGCCTCCTCTCACCACTACTATGTTGTTAAGGCCTTGACTTCTCGAAGCTTTTCTCAAGTTGTTTCTTCTTCCTAGGAGTCTCCTGAGGCCCCAACGCCTCCCGGTTCTGCTAGTCCCGATTCTACATCTCGGGTCCCTGTTGGTTGTGGGGTGTTTGCCCCTCCTATCGACATTGCCCCACCGGATCATGCTGGTTTGATGGCTAAAGACTCGTCCCATGCCGTTGTTCCTCTGGTTTCTGGTGGCCCTGTTCTGGGACATTCTCCGGTTGCTCCTATTTTGGGCACTACTGATCTTGATCTAATATCTTGGCAGGATTCGGCAAGTGTGCGGATGTTGGGTGGACTTCTGTTAAAGGCAAGAAAAGATCTAAACAACTACCCTCCTTCGACATGTCCCTCCGTTCCCAGAAGGGGAAGAAATAATTTATCTTTGCGGTTGGTAGGCTCTTTGCTGATTGCTAATAGTCTTTGGGCTGCTGGTAAAAATTGAATACATTTCAAGCAACGGTTTCTTTAGTATGGGTCCCAGTATCTTTTTTTTGGCACCATTCTTTATCTAGGTTGTGGGAGCCTGTTGCAAAACCCTCGTTGTGGTCTTGATTTGCTTTATTTTAGAGCGTTGTATTGAAAATCTTATTTGACCAAAATGTACAGGGTTTCAGGGCCCCTTCAAAACTTGTTTTACTTAATAAAAAACATAGCACGAATTAGAGGTAATAGCAACACAAACATATGCTTCATATTCGCATTTACAATTAGTAGATATTTTTAAAGAGCATAAAACATTGCCATATAGTGGCAATGATATTAGAGCTACTGAAAAAAAAAAGAGAGAAGTAGATTATAATGTTTTCAGCTACAATATCAATGTTTTAATGATTTATCTCATAAAAGGATAGTATGTATATTGCACATATGTTCTAGAAATGTTTGAGTTAGGGGCATAGTATGAGACAACAACTTAGAGCAATAAAGACATGAGAAAGCATGCCCATACTTGAAAAAATTAACAACATATATCAATTTGACAACACAAATCCATAGGTTTATAGGACATCAATTGAAGCAACATTTTTAGGTCATAGTGGAAGGTTTTCTTATCAATTGGACGAGGAGTGTAGTCATAGCTTTATTGGTTATAGTCATGTCATTGTGTCATGGAAAAGAAGTAGTGAACATTCAATGCACAAGTTTGGAAGTGAGAAGCGAATTTAAGAGAGACAAATCTCTACAATGTACAGGACATGGTTTCTTTTTCTTTTCATAGAGAAGGCCACATTAATCAATTTTTTGAAGAGACATGAGAGCATAAAACAATAAGATAAATATGCATCAAAGGATCAAAACAAATTAATGATCAAGGTTTCAAATCACATGCGAACAACAGTCCCATGATCGAGTCTAGTAGAGATTTGTTACAAGTAAATGCTACAAATCAGCTACATCATGAACAAAATAACTACATGGTATATGAAGATTTGACTTTAAAGCAACATATTAAACATGGAAAAAGAGTAGTCTGGAACAATAAGAAATCACATGGATATTGTGTTTCATAGTTTTCCAAAAATACAAGCAAAGTGTCAAACATAGCAGCAAATATATGAAAGTATGGAGGGTATATGGCTAGGGTTATCAAATAAAGTTCTATTATTTGCAAACTTTCTTGTATCGAAGTTCAAAGGCTTGAATACTCAAAGATGGAGCACAATAAGGAACACACACTTGTAGATGAGTTATAGTTTGCATTAAAACCATTCCAAAAAGCCTCAAGTCGTTCAATGGTGGGCGCTACAAGAGTTACACAAGATTATTTTTTTAAAAAGAGGTGAAGATTTTAGATTTGCATTCCAACCAAACCCCTCGCAGGTGGTGGCCAAAGCTCTTCACAGCAAGGAGGGAATAAAAATATTTTTTAATGGTAGGGTTTTCTATACCCTAAATCAATAGCATGGTTTTGGTATTTTTAGGCCTTTTTTATTCAATTAATTCCCCACTGAGATATTCTCATTTGGGTTTAAAAGTTATATAGCCAATATCACTAGGTTTTGATATTTTCCCCATTTTCAAAAAATGCAAAGAAAAATGTTATTAAAATGATAATTTTTCATATATATTTTTTTATCTATAACAATATTATTTTATTAACATCTAAAGAGAGAATTACATCAGATTTACAATCAATTAATATAGACTAAACTTCATAAGAGTCCATCATCACTAGCCATCTACCATTAGAGGAGCCATGAGCTTAAGCATTAACTTCTAATCTCCTACCTAAAAATGAGCTACTAAGAACATCTTTAATATTTTTAAATATATTTTATACAAAATATCTTGTAACTATGCCTTCAGCTTTGATCTTTGCGCTTGTCACCTAAATGACTTCCTTCGAGCTTGCCTCTCGTTATAGTCATGCCTGACTTGATCTAGTTACTCTTTGCATCACTTCCACCATGCTACCAGCATCTCAACCCATCTACAACTTCAATACAAAACTACCAAAATTCCTCAGCCATCTTAGCATCATCCACCAATTTATAACCTTCAAAACTCCATTCGTTCCACTCTTCAAACAATACAAAGTTCTCATTTCTTACTTAAAAGACAACACACCACAAAAACCCCTAGAAGATTAGCCCTTGTTCTAAAAATTTCAAAAACTTCAAAAGGATAGAGCAGGCTACAAAATTTCAAAAAACATCAAAAAGATAGAGAAGGTTGCAAACATTCCATCTAAATATGACGACCACGCACCTTGCAACCTTTTGTCCTTCTCCTAGGAATTAGGGCAACAAAAACCTTTTCCAATTGCATTGCCTCCACCTCATGCTTCATTATTTCTGTCTTGGGCTCCCAAGCTCTAGAAATGTTATCTCTATAGGCATCCTTATCAACCTTTCCCCACCAGAGCACAAAAGACACCAAACCATAAATTATTCCCTCATCTTCATCTTCAAAGCACTCTGAGTAGTCTGAGCCAAATCTAGGAATAGCCCACTCCAGAATTGAGTCCAGCCCTAATAGAATGTCAGTCTCAAACAAACTAATCACCACCCACTTCACCATTGTGGTGTCTTCCCCAATTTGCAGACCCCAGACAATTTTCATTGAGATGATGTCTAGATTTACTCGCCACTTTTTCTCTCCTAGAATTGGCTGCCAATAACCTTAAAAAATGCTTCTACAACTGCTTTCTTCTTGATCTTTAACAACCTTGTAAACCTTTCCTTTCTAATCGACCCTTTGAAGCCCTTATGCTATTTGTTCGTGTCCATAGAAAATGTGTCCTCCATTTTCCTAAATCGATAATAGCTACAATCTCTCTACAAGATAATTCAATTACTCTTCATTCGCACCCGATCACCTCGCAAATACCATGTCTTTAAAGACCACACAACCACTTGAACATACTTCAAAATGATAACCTCATTAAATTTTATATAGCTCAGACTTCTCGAATAAGCCCGAAGCTCTAAAAGGGCACAGTTGCACATGCACGAATCCCTTGGTAACACAAGAAAAAGATTTTGATGACGTTTAGTTATCATTACCAAACATTCCTCATGCCACCCTCTACAAAAACATCATTAACACCTACTGGGCCAATGGGAAGTAAAAATAAAAGATTTAACTCAAAATTAGTTGACCCATCATTATGGGATTTAACTCTTCCAATCTAAGCTCATTTACTTTGTTAAAGGTTAGTGCCCATTTGGAAAGCACATCAACATCCATATTACCACTTCTTCTCTCATGACTCACCTTAAACTCCTCAAAAGATGAAAGTATCTCACAAATTGCATAAGGGTCCGTTTGGGTGTTGGAATACCAAATGCTGGATATAGTCAATTCTGGAAGATGCTGCAATTCAGGAAGATACAAATCCTGAAAATGATTTCTAGGATATGGGTTGACTTGTTTGGTTCACCTGGAAAATGACTGAGAAGACGCATAAGGAATTTTAATTCTTTATTTTAATTTCTTTGAATATGGTGTGTATATGTTTGTATATATACACATATATGTGTGTGTGTATATACACATATGCACACGTGTATATATAAACACATACACACATGTGTATATATACACATGTGTGTATATGTGTATACACACACACACAAATATATATATATATATATATATATATATATATATATATATATATATATATATATATATATATATATATATATATATATATATATATATATATATATATATATATATATATATATATATATATATATATATATATATATATATTTGTGTGTGTGTGTATACACATATACACACATGTGTATATATATATTTGTGTGTGTGTGTATACACATATACACACATGTGTATATATACACATGTGTGTATATGTGTATACACACACACACAAATATATATATATATATATATATATATATATATATATATATATATATATATATATATATATATATATATATATATGCACACATGTATATATACACACATACACACATATACACACGTGTGTATACACACACACATGTATATACACACATGTGTATATATATATATACACACACACACATACTTGTGTATATATATACACATACATGTGTGTATATACACATATATACATGCGTATATATACATAAATGCACATATGTGTGTATATACATATACATACATTTATGTATATTTACACACATATATACACATGTGTATACATACATACATGTGTATATAGATACACATGTATATACATATATGTATGTACACACACACACACACACATATATATACATCCTTATAGTCACAGATCCCATGAAATATTAAATTTGGTGTTATAAAAATTGGAATTGGAATTGGAAATTCCAACTCTACCTATTAGAGTGGAAGATGCAAATGCCCATTTTGGGGCAAAATTACAATTTTGAAATTCCAATTCCAATTTTTTGGATGGACACAAAGATGGAATTGATATTATCTAGAATTAGATAATGCCAATTCCAATCTAATTCCAGCCCCCAAATGGGCCCTAAATTAATTTTTGTAGATGCCATGTTTGTGAGACACCCTTTTGAATAGCTTGCACAATGATTTGAGAATCTCCATCCAAGTGGATCTTATGCATCTCTAACCGTTTCCCTACTTGTAGAGCCAACATGGTAGCTCTATCTTCTGCCTCATTATTAGTACCATCCTTCAATTTTTGCACTGCAAAGGCCAAGTTGTTTCCATCCCAATCTCTAATAATAACCCCAACACTAGAGGGATCCAAATTGCCCTTTGCCGCACCATCAAAATTCACTTTAATCCAGCCCTTCTTAGGCCTTCTCCACTCAACCTTTTCATTACTACTTCTATGGGCTACATTCACTGCTCCATTATTTCTGAATCTAATGTTTATTCCTAGCCACTCAACATGAATATGTTTATCCTCTGTGGTATAAGAGACATCTACTTGAGTTCTGCAGTAGCAACCCCCACAACCTTTTCAATTGACCTGTTAATCCTATCATTAATCATTTCAAGTGGTTCCCCTTTATCTTGGAAAATCCTCTGGTTTCATTCCTTCTAGATTTCCCAAATTACAATAGATGGACTAATCTCCCATACCTTGGACAAAACCAATTTTCTATGGGCCAAAGTTTGTGCCATAAAGATCTCCTTCACTATATTCTATAAAGGACCTGGCCAACCTAAACTCGATCACAACATATCCCAATATTCTTGTGCATAGTGGCATTGCACAAGCAAATGATCAACATCCTCAGAGGCACTATTGCATAAAACACACTTTGTCGGTCCTATGAAGTCAAACTTCTTCCTCCTTTCTCCTATCAAAATTCTTCCTTGAATAACCAACCACACAAAAGAGATTCCTTAGGGAGGCACTCCTTCCCCCAATATAGCTTTGTTGGCCATCCACTAAGTTCGTTTGAGTTTTCTAGCACCTGATATCCTAACTTCACCAAATATTGCCCACTTTTTGCAACACACCATATAAGTCTATCATCCTTATTTGTCCTAACAAATTCCCTATTCGAAAAAAGTTCTTTCATCAACTTCACTTTTGTTTTGAAAGCCCCAAATTGTCCACATTTCTCCAACCCCACTGCACACCCACCTAAGTATGTCTCGATATAATCAAAAGCTCTGCTCCCCATCTTTTTGATAAGAAATTCATCACTTCTTGGTGTATGCACCCTAAAATGGTCGCCTAGACTTTGGGCCCCATTTATTTGATTTATCAACCCTGAATCATTTTTATCAATAATAAATATTTTCAACAATATCAATTTCTTGATCAAGTCCTAATTTCGATCATATATTGGATTTTTATCCTTGGGCTAACCATTTATCCTAAGTCTTTATTTAATTAAAAGGAATATTTCCTCCCCTTTTAATTAAATAAAAAGCCCCACTTTTCCTCTTATCCTAAGTTGCACAAATAAAGCATTATTCATATTTTATAAAAAGAAAAAAAGCACTTTTGTCTCACATGAGGTTCAAAAGTCAACACTTCACTCTCATTGGAGGATACTTGTGCACATGGATTGCTCCTCTTTCAAGCTCCACTGCTGATTAAGACTTTTTGCCTCTTAATCTCAATGGTCCATTTCTTTGCATTTCTTATAAAAGGAGAGCTCTCTCCTTCATTTGCATATCCATGTTTTATGCTAATGTTATGCTGCAGGTTTTAGGTGCATTTGGAGTTTGAAGACATTGAAGACTTGTTGCTTTCATCATCTAGTTTATATTTGTTTTCTTAGTTGCATGATCATAGCATATTAGCTTAGTTTCCTTTTATGTAATAGAATAAGCTCACATAGTCTAAATAGGAAGGATTTTTAATCCATTGCTATTTCCTTTCATAGATTAGTTGCATTGTACTTTCATTTCCATAGTTTAGATTGCATCATCATATAGCTTGCATTGCATTGCATATTTGATTCTTGGAGATATTGGCATTGTTGCCCTTGTCTTCATTGTGAATCTCTCATTGTATGGTTGACTAGCAAGGTCACAAGTTTGTAGCTCTAGCTGAGAGCAAATTTATCATAGTCCCTTGCAACTCTATGCATAGAGAGCTATGAGCCGCTTTGTGAGGCCTCATTCTTGAGCAACCTTGCATGTAATGGTTCATAGAAGTGCACCATTTTAGTGTGTACATTTTTGGCGCCCACCGTGAGGCAGAGTAGATAGCTTTGTCCTTTCATTTGATGCATTTTTCATCATTTTCAGATTAATTTTTGAAAAAATTTGCGTTTTCTAGTTTTCTATCTCAGATTATCGCGCGACACTTCTCAGAAGTATCGTGCGATATACTTTCTGTCTTGGCGCGATAGTTCACGCGGAAAAAGTATCGCACGACTATATTGACTTCTGTCGCCTGACATCGGGCGAAGTATCGCCTGGCATTGTGCGAAGTATCGCGTGACTGAGAAGTATCGCCCGAATATAGGAAACTGTATCGCGCGATACTGTTGAAGTCTGAGAAATATCGCCTGGTCTGGCAGAGACTTGTGTTTTTAGTTTTCTTGTCCGAATTTGATTATTTTAGCTTGCTGTTTTGTTTTGCTTTGTTTAGATAGGTCTAACCTGCATCTTTTAGCTTAAATCTATCAGATTATTGCACATTTACATTTGGATTTTGATTTTGCTAACATTGTGGGTCTAACAAGTTGTGTTTGTAGGTGCTCTCCTTTGCTTGAAAATTGCTAAAAACGCATGTCAAAGAGGGCTACTAACAGTTTTTGCAGGGCTGCCCAAGCATAAAAACAAAAAAAAAATTATTTCTTGCTTGTTATTTACTTTCCTTTCATTTGTGGTATTCACTAATTGTATTAGGAATCTTAATACCTTGTGAAAGGGATCTTGAGGTGGTAGGAGAAGTATGCTCTTCACCTTTAGGTGAATCAGAAAATCTTGACCCATCTTAAGGTTTTGGAAGCAAGGGAGTAATTGAATCTCTTTGCTTGGTGTGTTTGGGAGAGATTCTTGAGATAGGGGAGTATGCTCTTCACCCTTGTGGTGAATCAAAAACTTTGAACCTCAAGATTTGATCCATTTTTGTTTAGTTTAGGAATCTTTTAGCGGGCCTGCTCTTGAGCAATCAAGAGGAACGACTCAAGTGGGGACAACTTTGTCATCATTTTCCTTGGTGGCAAGTGATTCCAACTCACTATAATCTCAAGGCTATCAAGGACACCAAAAACTTTGATAGACATAACACTTGTCTTCGTTTGATGTGAGTAGCTCATGGGATTGTGACCATGGGGAAAACATTGAACAAGAATGCTTAAGGTACTCTTGAGGCTGCAAGGTCCTAGTCCTTTATGAGGAGCAAGAGGGGTGTTGTGAACGGAAATCCTTATTAAGAACCATTAGATAGAAGCCACCCTCTTTTAGCCGCTTATCTTCTTAGTGCAAAGATTGATCCAAGTGGTTTACCCGGATCACCTTAAGATACTCACCATATGTGTCCCTTTGGTTGTGTCATTTGACATTTCTATGACAAAGCCAACATCTCTTGTGGGTAACCACTTGGTGTGAGGCGAGGGGGCATCAAGTTGTGGGCTAAGTTGGTAAGTATTGAGCCTTGACTTTCTAGGATAGATTTGCTTGAAGTGTTTTCGATTGTGTGATACCAGTGCAAACGTTTTTATATACAAACAATCGGTAGCATTCACAGGGTGTTGTTTCAATTTTGATATCACAAGTGTTTGTCTTGGCAAGGTTGCTTTTGCCCTTGTTTCAAGTGTTTGAGACCATGTTTTGATCCCTTGCTGTTTGCAAACCTACTAAAATTCTGCTGATACTGTGACTGAAATCGAAAACATCAACCCTCAGAATGGAAATTTTGACCAAACAGACCCAAAAATGCAAATTTCACACAATTTTGGTCAAGAGTTAAATAATTCTGCAACAGTATCGCGCCCTGTAAGGCGAAGTATCGCACGATACTTCGCGCATGCTAGAAATATCGCCCCCTTTGAAGAGAAATATCGCGTGATAGTTGCCCCTGACGGACTATCGCCCGGCCTGCCTGGAGTATATCGCCCGCCAGTATTAAGAAGTATCGCCTGGCTTTGGGCGAAGTATCGCGCGGGTATAGGATTATCGCCCCAGTAGCCTGGAGTATATCGCTTGGTTTATTTTTGCCGTGCTTAAATTTTGGTCAGTTTCAGTTGCTGTCAATTAGGCTAGGTCTTAGAGCAGGCTTCTCACCTTGACGTTTGAGATCTGTCTTGACTCCAAATTTCTAGTTTTTAGTCATCCAAGATAGCATCATTTGATTTACAAAGTCACTTTGGAATAATTGTCAAGTTAGAAAGCCATTCTTGGTGCCAAGGTTCATCTTTAAAATTGTTAGCTATATTCTGGGAAAATTTTAGTTCTCTTATTGTCCAAATCGCTTTCATTTTCATCTCAATTTCAATTATCTTTTGGCCTAGTCCAACCTTCTGATTCAAAAGTGCAAGGGTAGTCACCCTTTGATTTGAAGCACCTCTTTGACAGTGTTGGTAAAGCCCTCTTTTTCTTTTCATTTCTCTTTGGACAATAGAGGACTTCGATTATCCTAGTTTGGTGTTGACACTTTGAAAGGTCACCTTATCATTGAGAATATCTCTCTTTCATGTCAGTTACGACAAGGTACCAAGTTAATCAAGGGAAATGACCCCCTGTTGCCTTTAGCCAGTTACCACCCGTCAAGACTCGTCGACAACCTAAGGGAAAAGGACCCTTTTTTGACCAATCTCCTAAGAGTGAATCCGAGGTTTGTTTTAATCCGGAAGCTAATCCTAGTGAAGTGAGCACCTCTTTTGTACCACTTTCATCAAGTATGGACATGAGTTACACTTTCACCCGACAACAAAGAGAAGCCATGAATCAAACTCTTGAGGATATCTTCCAACGAAACAGAAGAGAGCATGGTGGTTCTTCTCATGCTAGTCCACCCGGGTCACCTCCTAACAACGCGAGATATTTTGATGCTCATCAATGAGCCGAAAGACAGCATAAGCAAGCTCACTCAGATTCAGGGTCACAACACGAAGACCAGAACAACGAATCTAGTGATCACCATATCAACGCAGCTAATGCAATAAGGCATTCAAGACAAACCTCCCCACTTAAAGACACCTCTCGATATGCAAATACAAGATTGAGAAGCATTGAGAGAGAGAAGCAAGCCTACTTAGATGAACAGGCTGCTAAAAAGGAAAAATTTTGACAACTAGAGGAAGAGGAACGTGCATTGTTGGATATATAGAAAAGAGTCGCCCAAGAAGAAGAAGATAGACTCTATGCACAACAACTCCAAAGCTGATTTAATGGGAGGGGAGCCAATAGTGGGACCAACTCGCCCCCATCTACCCCTTCCTCTAGCCCTCGAAGAAGATCAAAGACACCCTCATGATCCCCAAGTCCTAGAGGAAGAAGGACTTCAAGATATGATCATCATAGGAGACAATCGTCTCATAGACATTCAAAGCAACCCTCCCAACGAGCACATCATGGCTCACAACATGGAGGCAGTTATGCTAAATTTGATCATATGGACTTCATGACTATGCAACAAGAACCATCCTTTCAAGCCTATGTGGAGCAATATGTGGAACAAAACAAAGACCAATTCTTGGAAAGTCTTATCAACAAAGGCGCTAAAGTTCCATATAATTTTGATGTTCACCAAAAGATCAAGAAATAGAATCTTTCAACTGATGAGGTGATCTTACAAATGCAAAAGGATATAGACAGGATGAAGGCTCCCAAGAGCACATTTCATTTGGACTCCATATGTCCTAACCCCATTGACAAAAGTGTGGTGATGGTAGAATTTCCTAAGAAAGTTGAATTCCCAACATACGACAAATATGATGGCGCTGGTGACCCTCACGACCATGTTCGAAAATTTTACATAATGAGCTTTTCCTTTCACCATGAAGACTCCTACTTGCTGAGACTATTCCCAAGGAGTTTAAAAGGTCAAGCCATGGAGTGGTTCACCAACCTTTCCCCTCCAGTAAAGACATTTAAAGAACTTGTCCAAAGATTTGTTCAACATTTTGCTTACAATTTATCTAGGTCGGTCACCATGCTTGATTTGTGTAAACTTAAACAAAATCAAGGAGAATCTTTTGTCACCTTTTTACAACGATGGAGGCGATTGTGTTCGAAATACCCAAGGACAATCCCTGAAGAAGAGAGAATTGATATCATTGTGAACAATCTAATACCAAAACTCAGGTATGAAGTCAAGAAAATCCCATTTAATTCCTTTGATACTATGGTAGAGGTGGCATGTCGCATTGAGGATGTCCTAAAAGAACAAGGAATTTTGGCTAAACCAACAAATAACAACAATAGCCAAAATAACAATACTAATGGTAACAAGGACAAAAAGAACTCCTATTGGAACAAAAACAAACAAGTGGTCAACAACGGAGTTGTTGATTCATCTCAGGTCAAAAATGAAGGAGTTCTAAACTTCTCTCATGCAGTTCAAGCTATGAAGTTGCAAACATCTTCAACGCCACAAGACAAACCTAAGTATCAAAAGAGATCTAAAACGGAGAAAAGACAATTTACTAAATTGGGAGAATCTTATGCAGATGTTTTCAAGACACTAGTTGCTCATAATTTGGCGCACCCACAGGATCTTACAAAACATCGAATACCGGATCCTTTACCTCATTGGTGGGATGCTAAGGCTTTTTGCGTTTTCCATAATGGGATTGGACACAACATAGAAAATTGTTTTAAACTCAGGCATCTTGTCCAAGACCTTATTGAGAAAGGACAATTACAAGTGGATGGGTTAACCACTAATGCAAACCATAAAGCCTTTAAAGAGCCCTTGCCTAAATATGAAAAAGGAGAGAATTCTAGCAGTAAGAATGGCAAGGCGGCCATTAACTATACATACACACATGCTGACAATGTGATTAACATGCTTGAAGTGGCTGACGATAACATCAACATGGTGAGAAAGAAAGATCCTTATGGACATAATGTGGACTCAACTCCTATGACTAATGAAAGACCCGCTGTGGTGATAAGAGGTCCTCACTCACAAGGAATGCCCCAGTCCCTCAATGCTGTCACTAGAGGTCAGGCCCAAGCACCCATTATCATCAAAGGTCCTAGCACTAGCAAGTCTAAACAGCCTGTGTCCAAAGGTGCTCCTCCCAAATCTGTCGTTGGTCCTGATTCCAATTATAATCTTATTGACCAGCTACAACGTACACCCGCTCAGATATCTATTTTTGAGCTTTTAGAATTATCTCCTAAGCACAAGCGCGTCCTCGAGGATGCTTTGCGAGCAGCCAATGTCCCTAATAACTTAGATATTGACCAATTCCAAAACATGGTCAACCATTTGGCTAGCCCTCATTACCTCACCTTCTCAGAAGAAGATGACAAATCCATTAGTCACCCACATAATTTGGCCTTACACATCGAAGTCATGATTCATAAAACCCATGTTAGGCATGTACTGATAGATGGGGGTGCGGGACTCAATATTTGTACCCTGAGTTTGCTGTTAGCTCTAGGGTATTCCGAGAACGTCATTGACACAAAGAAAAGGATCACAATCAAAGCATATGACGAGGCAGAAAGAAGTTCTAAGGGATTGGCTGTTTTGCCTAATCGCATTGGTCCCATAGAAAAAGATATATTATTCCAAATTGTTGATGTTGGACCTCTAGCCTACAACATTTTGCTAGGTAGGCCATGGATTCACGAAATGCAGGCAGTCCCATCAACATATCACCAGTGTGTTAAGTTTTCCCATAACGGTGTAGAAATTTGTATCCCTGGAGACAGTGCTCTATCAGTTAATAACATTTCTGCGGGATTACATGTACCTTTGAATAGGGAAGCTGACAATCCTAGAAGTTCACTTGAACAATGCAAGCAGAAATTCAAGACCATGGACCTTGGGATGGGAGATTATAAGATTGATTCTTTTACAAAAATGCCAATCTCTCCTAGGTCTTATGGGAGACCATCCCCAAATGTGAAGCCTTCGTCATCAGCAATGACGTTATTTGGGAAATTTGTTGAGTCTTCGGTCCCCATTCAAGAAGAGAAAGAGGAAGTTGTTGTAAGGGACTGGATATATCACGAGGAGAAATACAAACATAACGAGAATTTTTCCCCTTCACCTGAAACTTATGGGAAACGGTATACACTGGTTAAAAATATGGGATATTCGGGATTTGGTCCCCTTAGTCATAGGCTGGACGCTAAAGCTGAGCCTCTTGATCATGCTCTTTTTGGACGAAAGAACAAGTCCACAATTGGCTTAGGTTTTGAGAATAAGAAGAAGAAAGGTGTCCTTGTCCCAGCTACGACGGACAGTGACAGTGATGCAGATTATACGCCTGATCTTTCCAACCAACAAGATGTGTCTGATGATTGGGTGCCCTCAATGAATCTCCTTTGGGGAGATTCCATAGATTTGATGCTTAATAGTCCTATTATCCCAGCTGCGACGGATAGTGACTGTGTGACTGCTAGATCGACAAAGGAAAGTGTTACCGTCCTAGCTGCAACAGATAGTACCAATACTAGCACTAGAGAGGGGGAAACCCTTCCTAACCTTGAGGCTTCTACATCACGAGGCCTAAATGATGACTCAGAGACAGACTCCCATGAATATGAATGGGATTCGCTTTCAGATGCAACAATTGATCTAGACGTGGATATTATCCATGCCTATAGTACCCAACCCTATGCGACTAACGATCCTAGTGTCAGACTAGAGGATTGCCCTCCTCAAATTGCCTTAGTAGATGATGCTTCGTTTGATAGGATGAGTCCTAATTCAGGTATCTTAGGAGAAGACTTGATGAACTCCGATTATATGGTCACCAGAGATGACACCTTTCACATTAACAACATCGAACCCACCATTGACTTACCCCTTGTTCACTTTGACCTGATTGACTGGTCTCAGCGCCACCAAGAGCCCACATTCCTCACATTACATAACGATTACAAAATTGCTTGCTATCTGAATGCTCTCGAACCCGTGGCTTCTTCCACCAGTGAACTAACAACTAGCATGACAGAGCCTGATATTAAGTACCTCAGTCTCAAAACAAAAGAGAAAAAGAAAAATAGGTCTGATGGCGAAAACCACTTTGTGGCGGTGTCAGAACCAAAAATAGTAAAAAGAAATGATGCATCCGAAGGTGAAAACCTCTTTGAGGCACCTAAGGATGGGGTACTTAATAACTTGCTGAGTTATTTCCAGGATAGATCATCAATATTGATTGAACCAACAAAGCCGGTCAATTTAAACACAGAAGAAAATCCTCAGATAGTCCATCTTGCTCAGTCTTTATCAGAGGAAGAGACCAAGGCATATGTACAGTTTTTACAGAAAAAAAAAATTAATTTTGCATGGACCTACTCAGACATGCCAGGGCTTGACACGAATCTCATAATGCATCACTTATCTATAGCTCCAGGAGTCAAGCCAGTAAAACGAAGATTAAGAAAAATGCATCCACATGTAGCTCTACTTGTCAAAGGAGAATTAGAAAAACTTTTGAGAGCTGGATTTATTAGAGCCATCGATTATGCAGAATGGATCTCAAACATAGTACCAGTCTCCAAACATGATGGGTCCATTCGTGTCTGCATAGATTTTAGAGATCTAAACAAAGCCTGCCCAAAGGACGATTTTCCACTTCCAAACATTGACATGATAGTGGACATGACGGCGGGCTATGACATATATTCCCTAATGGATGGTTTCTCGGGGTATAATCAAATCAAAATAGCTCCTGAAGACCAAGAGAAAATAGCATTCACATGTGCATGGGGAACCTACTACTGGAACGTCATGCCATTCGGGTTAAAGAATGCAGGAGCAACCTACCAAAGAGCTATGACGACTATCTTTCATGATATGATGCACAAAAATATGGAAGATTATGTGGATGATACCCTGGCAAAATTAAGAAAAAGGGACAAACACCTCAATGATCTGGAAGTAATTTTAGATCATATGGAACAATTTCAACTCAGATTGAATCCAAAGAAGTGCGCATTTGGCATCACCTCAGGCAAACTTTTAAGATTCATAATATCAGCAAAAGGTATCGAGGTTGACCCCGAAAAGGTCCAAGCAATCCTAGATATGCCACCTCCTCGAAATATCAGCCAAATGAGAAGTCTTCAGGGACGTCTTCAATCAATTAGGAGGTTTATTTCTCAGCTTGCAGATAGAGCGCAACCCTTCAACAAGACATTGCATAAGGGTGCTTCTTGTGTTTGGAATGAGGATTGTCAAAAGAGCCTAGATCAGATCAAACAATACTTGGCCAATCCTCCGATCCTAATGCCTCCTATTCTAGGGAAACCATTGATCCTATATATTTCAGCTACAGACACTTCCCTGGGGGCATTATTGGCTCAAACAGATGATACTGGGAAAGAACAGGCCATCTACTATATCAGCCGTACTCTAGTCTCTTATGAGATCAATTACAATAATATTGAGAAGTCTTGTCTCGCGGTGGTGTTTGCTTCTCAAAAGTTGCACCACTACATGCTTGCTCATACCATACATTTGGTTGCCAAAATTGATCCCCTTAAATACTTGCTTAGTAAGGCTGCCCTGACGGGTAGACTTGCTAAATGGATGATGGTTCTCACTGAATTTGACATAGAGTACGTTGAAAGAAAGGCAATAAAAGGGCAAGCTATTGCCGACCAATTAGCTGATTTTCCAATCCAGGATAGTATGCCAGTCCAAGTGGAATTCCCAGACGAACACATCTTATATACCACTACTCGCACTTGGACAATGTTCTTTGATGGCTCCCGCATGCAAAATGGATCAGGTGCTGGAGTGTTATTTGTTTCTCCACATGGGTACAACATTCCGAAGTCTTACAAACTATTATTCCAATGTACCAATAATATTGCAGAATATGAAGCTTTAACTAATGGCTTGAGAATGGCTATAGAATGGCACATCACAGAATTACATGTCTTTGGGGATTCCCAGTTAATCATCAACCAAGTCAATGAAGAGTATCAAACCAAGGATGACAAATTGATACCCTATAAAAAGATGGTTGATTCTTTGAGACACTATTTCACCTTTGTGACGTTTCAACAAATCCCTAGGACAGAGAACAAAGCTGTAGATGCCATGGCCACATTAGCTTCACTTCTTCAGTTGGAGATACATGAATCCAGATTTGAATTCCTGGTGGAAGAGCTACACCATCCCATCTTTGACTCGTCTGAAAGCCGTGTCATTTGTGCCATTATCACACACGAGTCTTCCCGATATGGTGCTATCTATTCATATCTTCGTGATGGCATCATCCCTGACACATTCACCCACTCCGAGTGCCGAAACCTCATCCGTAACGCCTCTCACCACACCCTCATCTCTGGTGATTTATATAGGAGGGGTTTAGATGGGACGCTCCTTAGGTGCTTGGAAAAGGAGGAATCCAACCAAGCGTTAGCTGACATCGACGAGGGCATTTGTGGTGGACATTCTAATGGTCTTGCCATGGCCCGAAGGTTGCTTAGGGCAGGATATTATTGGCCCACAACGCAGATGGACGCAGTCACCTTTGCTAAGTCATGTGAAAAATGTCAGAAACACGGCAACCTGATTCATGCTCCAAGTAGGGAGCTGATTCCTTCTGTTTCTCATTGGCCATTTTAGCGCTGGGCCTTTGATTTGGTTGGGCAGATTCATCCCAACTCATCAGGTGGACACAAGTTCATTATTACTGCCACTGACTACTTCACAAAATGGGTGGAGGCTGTACCACTTTCTGTTGCTTCAGGAAGGACCATTTCTTTGTTCATCTTGAATCATATCATTTGTCGATTTGGAGTGCCTTCTGAGATCATTACTGACAATGGAGGTCAATTTAAGAATAAGGACCTAAAGCACCTATGCAAAAAGTTTAAAATAAAGCAACATTGGTCCTCCATCTATTTTCCACAGGGAAACGGATAGGCAGAAGCTTTTAACAAAACCATTCTTAAGATTCTTCATAGAACAGTGCATAAGAATGGTAGGGATTGGCACTTACAAATCAATCTAGCACTATGGGCCTACAGAACAAGCATTCACACACCTACAGGAGCCACTCCTTTCTCTCTCACCTATGGCGCTGAAGCAATATTGCCTTTAGAAGTCGAGATACCATCCCTTAGAGTCTCACTCAAAGGTTTGATTACAGATGAGGATTACCGCGCCATGAGGTTACAGGAACTAGAACTTCTAGATGAGAAGCGTAAGGCTTCCTTTGATCATATGAGAGTGTATCAGAAGCGTATGTCCAAGGCATTCAACAAGAAGGTTCACCCTAGAGAATTTCAAATAGGTGATCTTGTTTTACGCGAGAACCATAAGAACCAACAAAACAGAGAGCAAAAGGGCAAGTTTGAACCTAACTGGCTTGGACCATATGTCATCACAGCTGCTTTTGGTACTGGTGCGTATTTACTGTCAGATCCTGATGGAGAACAACTCCCTGATCCCATCAACATTGTGCACCTCAAGAAGTTCTATCCTTGATGCCCGTTTTGTCTAGGGGCATCCTTTGTACATATCTTATTGATCATGAAAAAATTCTAAAAAAATTGATATATGATGCTGAAAAAACCCTAAAAAGCATATAAAGTCCTGAAAAAAAAATATAAAAAATCAAAATATTCAAAAAAATTAAAAAAAAAATATAGAAAAAAGTGCCTTGGTGAAAACCTAGCAATAGGCGCCTTGGTAGCAAAAAATCCAAAAAAATGAAAAAATGAAAAGAATCCAAGTGGTGAAAACCTGGAAACAGGCGCTACTTGAGGCCTTTGCACCCCTATTTGTTAGCATGCATCCTCGACACTTAGCCACTTCCCATCATGCCTTGACCTTATTTGGCCTAGTCCGGAATTGGTCTTTGTCTTTGTCTAGGGGGCATAACTGTTCGCATAGGTCCTTTTGGTGCGTTTGTCTCTTGGGGTATTTCATAACAGGTGTTTTTCAACACCACCCCAAACAGTGTTTTTCAACACTACCCTTGCGTCGAGTGTTTCTTAACACTTATCAGATGTCTTACCCAATAGTCTAAAGTATGATGCGATATTTCTCATTAGCAGATATGATACTCAGAGTTTGACTCTATGACCAACACACACGCACTTAAACAATCAACTCGCTGACGATATGATGACTTTATTTTTCTTTGTGTGCTGTCTATGAGGATTTCTTTGATGAGTGATCTCTCCCTAAGAAGTTTTCGATGATGCATAGCTAGAAGACTGAGGGAATGAGAATATGTTTTCTTTCTTTATCTGCTTGTAGGTATATTTTGTTGATCCTAACTGTCATGAGCATTTATGCTGGTCCTACTTGACACTTTGGATTGACAAGGTATTATCCTTGACTGTTTTGCAAGTGCATGCTTCTAGTTATCCTGACTTTCATGTGTCTTGATACAAGCGTAATCTCGCCATATCAAACTTAGGTGATCTCACTGCATTAGTCATCTGGACCTACATGTCTTTGATGCCTAGGTGAGATTTCCACATTTCTATCTGATAAAGATCATACTCATATCCACATAGTTATGCTAGTGTGCATTGTATGATCTCACGACGCTACCAATAACGCTTGATGATGATAATTAGATGTCTATAAGCGTTGTGACCTTGCAAGTCAACCACTTTTCATTGTAGCTTGCATTTTTAGGTTCATGTTAGTCTAGTTTTGCATCTTGCATATGAAAAGAGCTCTCCTTTTCATCCTATGTGGACCTGTCAGTCGACTGCGCTCATCTTCTCTCCTTCTTGATCATGTCTTTCTCTCCTTGTCTTTTTCATCTTGAACCTGTTGCTGTTCATCACAAGGGGTTAATCATATCATCATATCTATATCAAAACTGTCATTTTCAAGAAACATAAGTCTATATCATACATATGAGAATTAAACATACATCTATGAGAGAGAACATACATAAGCACATACATAAGCATTTTGAGAAAAATGACAAGACAATATACATAAACTGATACATCCATCACAAGTGAGACAAATACACATGATACATCGAACATCCAGTAATCTCATATACAATGTCATGATATACAATACAATATGGGATCCCAAAATCTGAATCAACAGTCTCAAAATATGTCTAAAACATCTAAGACCTAACCCTAAGACTCGCTACCACCCTCGTGAGGAGCTCGTGGTGGTGGAGGAGGCATAGCTCTCCTATCGAGTACCACGTCTGATACCCCTGCCCGCTGAGAGTATGATGCTGCTCTCTCACCCTCCGGGACGGCCTGCAGATATAACCCGTGATAATAGGCAGCTCTCGCTGACTCTCGTCGGAGCTCTAGTGCCTCGCCCTGTGCCATCACCTCACGACGTGCTATCTCTGCTCTGAGATCAACTATCTGCTGATCCCGCTCTGCTCTCAGATCTAGGAGCTGCGGATCTCTCACGGCTATAGTGGTCCGCAGTTGCTGTATCTCTACCTCCTGAGCTTGTATCTGGGCTCTCAGGCCCTCTCCCCCCGCAGGCTGCTCCTGCTGTGTCTCTGCTTGCTAGCGAGCTGGTCTCGCCTCCTCTTCAGGTGTCGCTGACCGCTGTCCCCGTGACCGTTTCCAGCCACCTGATCTTGACCCCTCTCCTCTCTCCATCCTCCTCCCTCTCCCCCTCCTGCCATCTCCTCCATCCCCTCCCTCCCCTCCTCCGTCCCCTCCATCTCCTCCGTCTCCTCCCGGCGCTGGCACCTGTACATCTGGTACTGTAAATCGAGGGAATGTTACCCTCCGCCGCTCTGCTCTGTAGGCTCCATCAGCCCCTGCGTCTGCCACATCTAGGAAATAATCCCAAGGCTCACTCCTGATAGCTACTGTCTCTGCGACAGCCTGCTGATAATCCAGCATGGGTAGCCACCCATGACCCTCCTCATCCCTAGCCCTGGCATATGTAGTAGTCTCTGTCGAGACTCGCTGCTGCCTCCCAAACTGCCGCCACACCCGAGTGATGCAAGATCTCTCTACAATCTCTGCATATCGACCTACCAGTGGCCGACTGCACAGCATGTAGCTCAACTCATCCGCTGCATCCCCCCAAACCTCAACCTCCCTATACGGCCTCCATGTGAATGAGGCTATCTCATCCAAAATCCGTCGATAATAGGTCACATCCCCAGAATGGGCATGTGATATAAACCCAATGTACCTATAAATGTAGGGGTACCTCCTCTCCCTCGGCTGAACCCTGGGGTGCACCACAGCAATGTGCTCCCATGCCCATACCTGTGCCAGGATGGCACCACATGCCCATGTCCGACCATCCCTGTAGACGATCTCATGCAGCTCGTGATACATCTCTGTTAGGATCGCAGGCCCCCATGCCATCCGTCGGGGCCTGCCTACCAAGTCTACCAATAACCTGCCCCATCCAAGCGGGAATCCCTTCTAACTGCGATCAGTCATCAGGATCTGTGAAATGATAGAGGCCACAATGCATGGCACTGGATAATCTCTGCCAAAATCATCAAGCAGTCGCTCCCAGCTGACATGCCTATCCAGGATAGTCACATCCTGAAACATCTCCTGAATCAATCAATGCCCCTCAGTGGCATCCTGATCATAGTATACCTATGACAACACATAAATCATGTTAGTTTTCATCTTTTGGAAACATTACATTTTACATGACTATCTCAAAAACATGATTATACTTACAGGCTCTCCGTGGCATGGAACTCGGAGGATCCTATAGACATCCTCCAGTGTGATGGATGCCTCGCCTGTAAGAAGGTGGAAGGTGTTGTGCTCGCTGTGCCATCTCTCAGCCAGCGCAGTCAACAACCCATGGTCTGCTCGGATATAGGGGTACCTCAACAGATACCGAAATCCTATCACCCTAAGGTCGGCATTGCCCGGATCATCCAGATCTCGGACACACCGTAATCCTGTCACCTTCGGCGCTCTGATGATGAGCGCCGAAAAAACCTCCTGCAAGCCAAAAACCAAGCCCGTTGTTAGTACATATCATGATGGATGTCCAAAAACTCAGTATAAAACATCTTAAAAATGTAACATTGTCTAGACCCATGTCATTTTTGCTCAAAAATGCATTAAAAATCAATATTTTATGCTAGGCAATATTCTTTTTCTGGAGAAGTATCGCATGATACTTCTCCCTATAGTGGGGCGATAAACCTTATATCGCACGATCTTTCGCCCAGTATCGTGCGATACTGGTGCCTAAGGTCGCGCGATACTTTGGGGTCACATGAAGTATCGCGCGATACTTCTTCCCAAAGCGCGCGATACTTCTAAAGTATCGCGCGATATTTCGCCTAAGAAAAAAATTTGAAATTTAAAATTTGAAAAAATGTGCTAAAATAAGCTATTAAATGCTAAAAATGACCAACAAACTTGAGTTTTTCGAAAACATACCGGGGCAGGATAGTGTGGTGGCCGGTTGTGCAATCGGGCGCGCTCGAATCGATGCCTGTGGATGGGAACTCCTGCTTGCTGGGCCATTTTCTCTCTCTAAAGCTCTAAAATTCTCAAATCGCTAAAAGACAAATGATTTTTGAAAATGACATTTTGACCTCTTTTATAGTCTTTTGACTTTTTGACCTCATTTTCAAAATACCTCGAAATTGCGCAAAAATTGCACCCCTAGCTAATTTCGACGTCTTGGATCCATTTTCGGACTCGAAATCAAAATCCGAGGTCATCTTGATAGTCAAAATTGCATTTTAAAATCTTCCCCCCTTCTACACAATTGGCTGATCTTTTGAGGCCTAATCTTTTAATCTTTGTTGGGGCATCGTCATTCCTTCCTTTTCATGTCTTCCAAACTTCTAGTCTTTCATTCCTATTCATTCCATTCCCTCATTTCTCACGTTTGACTGCATCTTTCTAGTTAGGCTAGGGCATGTTCTATTGCCTAATGGTTAACCTATTTGACCCTTACATTCGATTGTGACTTGATCAACCTTATCAATTTTCTGTCTCTCCTCTACTTGATTTCAATTTTGATTTCGAGGGGGCAGTATTTATGGGATTCTCATCCCTAATTGTCTTGATTTTCCTGATTCAGACATCTTTTGTGATCTTTTGCTCAAAATTTGAGATTCTTATCTCCCATTTTTAGACATTGATTATTGCCTAGTAGCGACGGTGATAGTTTTGTCTAAAGCTTGATTTGCACCTAGAAGCGACGGTGTTGGTCTAAGCTTTTGTTTATGTTTGTCCAGATGTGATCTCGAATCGACCTCATATCTGAGTTGTTTTGTGATCCCAGATCAATCTCACATTTCAACTTCATTCTTTGACTACATGTGTTCCCAAATCGATCACACATTAGTCAAAGAGGGGCAAATGTATGCACCCTAAAATGGTCGCCTAGACTTTGGGCCCCATTTATTTGATTTATCAACCTTGAATCATTTTTATCAATAATCAATATTTTCAACAATATCAATTTCTTGATCAAGTCCTAATTTCGATCATATATTGGATTTTTATCCTTGGGCTAACCATTTATCCTAAGTCTTTATTTAATTAAAAAGAATATTTCCTCCCCTTTTGATTAAATAAAAAGCCCCACTTTTCCTCTTATCCTAAGTTGCACAAATAAAGCATTATTCATATTTTATAAAAAGAAAAAAAGCACTTTTGTCTCACATGAGGTTCAAAAGTCAACACTTCACTCTCATTGGAGGATACTTGTGCACATGGATTGCTCCTCTTTCAAGCTCCACCGCTGATTAAGACTTTTTGCCTCTTAATCTCAATGGTCCATTTCTTTGCATTTCTTATAAAAGGAGAGCTCTCTCCTTCATTTGCATATCCATGTTTTATGCTAATGTTATGCTGCAGGTTTTAGGTGCATTTGGAGTTTGAAGACATTGAAGACTTGTTGCTTTCATCATCTAGTTTATATTTGTTTTCTTAGTTGCATGATCATAGCATATTAGCTTAGTTTCCTTTTATGTAATAGAATAAGCTCACATAGTCTAAATAGGAAGGATTTGTAATCCATTGCTATTTCCTTTCATAGATTAGTTGCATTGTACTTTCATTTCCATAGTTTAGATTGCATCATCATATAGCTTGCATTGCATTGCATATTTGATTCTTGGAGATATTGACATTGTTGCCCTTGTCTTCATTGTGAATCTCTCATTGTATGGTTGACTAGCAAGGTCACAAGTTTGTAGCTCTAGCTGAGAGAAAATTTATCAAAGTCCCTTGCAACTCCATGCATAAAGAGCTATGAGCCACTTTGTGAGGCCTCATTCTTGAGCAACCTTGCATGTAATGGTTCATAGAAGTGCACCATTTTAGTGTGTACACTTGGTATTCAATATTATTCTTTAGAGTTGTGTGGCCATTCCAAAAGGAATCCTTCCCCCCATTACCAACCTGCCAAGTCAAATGGTCTGTTATCACCTTTCTACATTCTTGAATAAAGTTCTACATAGGAGATCCTTTGGGGGGATCTCTAATTGTAAGAATCCTATCACTATCGGCCCTATCCAAATATTTAGCTCTTAAAATTCTCACCCATAACATGTCAGGATTGGAGTAAATGTGTCAGATGAGTTTGGCTCATAGAGTCAAGTTCATCAAGTGCCAACTTCTGATCCCAACACCACCACATCCCTTGGCGTTACATATTTTGTCCCAAGATAACAAGGGTAGTTTATCCTCATTGTTAGCACCATTCCAGAAAAAACTTTCTCATATGTTGTTCTAAATAACTTATAATTTTCTTGGGGATTTTGAGACAACTCAGAGAGCAAATAGGGATAGTAGAAATTATAGATTGCAACATCAAAATTCTCCCTGCATATATTAACCACTCGCTCTTCCACCCCTCCAATCATTTAATACAACTATCCAAAAGGTCCTTCCATAGATTTGATCTGCATGCCCCCCCTCCCCCCAAATAGGGGGATACCAAGATACTTTCCTGATAGCCTACCTACTTTCATGCCCAAAATCCTAGATATCCTCCTTTGCATATCCGACTTGGTGTAAATCAAGAATACCTTAGATTTGTGTCAGCTGATACTCTGTCAAGAGGCAGTGTTATTTCTATCAATTATGGATTTGATAGCCCTGGCTTCTCATAATGAGGCTTCCCCCATCAAATAGGTGTCATCAACAAACTAAAGGTGGGTTAAGGGATCCAAACCATCAGTAACACAAATTTACCTTTCCACTTTCCATCTAACCTCTGTCTAGTAATCAACCTAACAAGAACCTCTGCCATAATAATAAATAGGAATGGAGAGATCATATCACCTTGTCTAATGCCCTTGCTGGTTTCAAATAAACCTTGTGGACTACCATTCACAACACCGATATCCTTGGAGTTCTAATGTAACTTTCAACCCACTTGGTCTATTTTGCACAAAAACCAAACTTTTCTAAAACCTTTATAAGAATTCCCTATTCACATTATCATAAGCTTTCCTAATATCAAGTTAGATCATCATCTTTTCAGTTTTAGCTATCCTAACTGAGTGAATGGCTTCATGAACAATCACTCCTTTAAAAATTGATCTATTAGGTGCAAAGCCAATTTTTTCTGAGGATATAACTGCATTAAGCACATTTTTCAAATTATTTTCAATTACATTTACAATAACTTTATAGGTTGTATTACATGAGTAAATTAACTTATAGTCATCAAAGGAGACCCTTTTAGCCTTTTTAGGAGTTAAGGCAATAAAGGTGTTGTTCAGATCCTTTATACAAAGCCACTAACTCTTGATTCATCAACAACTTCCCACATATCTTTGCCCACAATATTCCAAGATTTCTATAAAAAGATGGCTGGAAAACCATCTAGACCAAGGGCCTTATCACCTCCAAGACCAAACAAAGCATGCTTGACTTCTTCGATAGATATTGGCCTTACCAGTACATTATTTTATGCCTCAGAAATGCAACATGGGATAATATCCAAGAAACCTTGATCTAAATGAGCATTAGCTGAATCCCCTACAAAAATATTAGTGAAGTAATTGATATATTCTTTGATGATATCTTCTGCCTCCTAGAGAGTATTACCCATCCTGTCTTGAATAGAAAAATCCTATTTTGAGCTCTTCTGACCTTGACCGAATTGTGGAAAGACTTAGTATTTCTATCTCCATCCTTCAGCCAAGTCTCCCTAGATTTTTGACACAAAAACAGTTCCTCCCTAGACAACACTTCAACATAATGTATCAATAATGCTTTTTATTTTCTATACTCTTCCTCTCCCGTTCCATCAATAGTCACCTTTGAGTTTAGATCTGTAAACTCATTTTCTATCTTAAACTTCTCTACAAAGATATTACTAAACTCCTCCCTATTCCAAATTTTGAGTTGTTCTTTTAGAAATTATAAATTTTTAAAGAAGTGAAAGGCCTTATTACCTATTTTGGGAGGTGCAACATTCCATCAAAATGCAATATTGTCCAGAAAGTTATCAACACGTAACCACATTGCTTTAAATTTGAAAGGTTACCTTTCCGGGGTGGAGTCTGATGGAGCCCTAATTTGTTGTAGAAATCATGGCCTCCATTTGTAACATATGTGAAAGATTTGATGATATTATTAAAGTAGTAATAGATTACGTTGGTCATTAGTTGAAATATAAAAACTTTTTTTTGTTTAAAAGAGACGTGACTTTTGATATTTAAAAGACACGTCACTTTATAAAACCAAAGTATAAATAAGGATTTTATTATCCGATAGAGAGAGACATTCGAAGATAGAAACATTTTTATATATTTGTATGGACGGATAAGGAGCATAACATGATTTTGTAAATTTAAATTTATTTTATTTTAATAATAAAATAAAACATCTTTTGTTATTTATTAAAGGCATAGAGAATTAAATTATTGATGAACCGTCCTTTATAATTATTATTTTTTGAATATTGTGTGCAATTTAAATATCGGATAAGTGGATACGGTCAGATAGCATCCTAAATTCAATCTGGAGTAATTTAGGATTGCGTAAATATTTGATTTGTCGCGTCTTGATTATTTAATTGATTAGCAATATAGAATGCATTAAACATTATAAAGTTGTACGTAAACCTTCATTGAAGTTGACTCTATTGCCCGAATAAGCAGAGGCACTGGTCTTATTATTATTGAAATATTGGGTTTATATATGAAATCAGAAAATCTATCAAATCCTTCCTACAAACCTTAATAAATCATTACACAACATTTTAATTAAAACATTCAGCATTCAACCTTATTTTGATCGAGTTCAAAGGTTTTTTGCCAACCGAGGAACTCACCAGCTTAAATTCGCTATAGAAGAGCTTCGAATCAGGTGATCAATTTTGAAGTAAAGGTTTACCCGCCTAGGTGTAGCGAAGCCTAAAGTGCAGGGGAGTTTGAAGTATTCCCGTTCGTTGGCCAGAATTGATTTGGAATTCTATTGGAGAATTGGCAGGCTCTTGGATTTTCAATCTGCGATTTTGGGAACCAACAGATTGGTGACTCTACTGGGGACAGAACTCAGAATCAGCTGTATGACTTTTTCCTTCTTATGAAGAAGGTGGCGACTCTATTTAATAAAGATTTCAGTTGGTAACTCTACTAAGGGAGAAGACTCGGAAGGAGATGGTGGATAGGTTTTTCAAATGTATCGATCATTTGAAAGAAAGCCTTTTATTACAGATGGTATCAGGCCATTGGATTTCAGCAAGTTTGATTATGAACCTAGCAAGTTATCCCCAAAACTTTCACAACTTGTGCCAAAGTTTCATGGAGAATGGGATGAATCCGCACTTCAACATTTGGATGTGTTTTATACATTCATACAAGACTATGGGGTTGATACAGAAGATCAGGTGATGAAGTTGTTTGTCAGAACATTGAAGGACAATGCGAGACAGGCTTATGAATCACTACCTACACAATGTATCTTGTCTTGGAAAGAGTTTGAAAAATGGTTCCTATATGAGTTTCATGATGCAAGCGAGGAAGATGACATGTGTTATGAATGGTGTGAAGATCAAAGTTGCAACATGGAAGAGGATCCTAACATGTCTCCACTTGATGACTTTTTCAGTTTGGAGAGATTTGAAGGGGAGTCTTCTGCGCACTTATTCTTGAGGATGGAAAATATGTATCAGAGGATACTTGTAACAATTATGCCTTCACAAAAAGAAATAATGAGAAAGGTCAAAAACTTGGGAATCTCATTAGGTGACCTTGATCTAAAGCTTCTTTTTCAGATATTAGAAGAAGATGATGAAGACAAAGAAGAGGAGGCTTATGATCAGATTGAACAAGGCCTTGTGCTTGACGGCAATCGTAGTGATGATGAAGAAGATCCAAATTACATATCCCCTTTGGACACATTTTTGGACTTAGAGAAACAAGAAGAAGAATTTGCAGTACAATTTTTCCTGAGGATGTTTAATATCCGTCAAGAAGTACCTTTAGAATGCAGACCTTCAGCCTTTGACCTTTTCAACAAAATGCGAGAATTAGGTCTTTTATATGATCATCAGTTCCTTACCTTTCTCAAACTTATGAATAATGAACTAGATGCAGAGGAGAATGAATGCAAGACTGAAGTAGCATGTGAGTCAAGTGAAGTTTTAGATGTGAATGGAGGAGACTCTTTTGGATAGTTTGAGGAAAGATCTTTCCATGATGATACTTGTATGATATCAAACATCGGTGAATGTAAAAATGAGGAAGAGGATTCTCTTGGTGTGGAAGAGATTTCAGCCTTGTTAGACATGGAATACCAAAGACTTATTGAGAAGAATGGTCCAAAAATTTTCTCAATCCACCATGGTAAGGAAGTTGACAGATCAACACATGTTGAAGAGATACTAGATGAAGGAGATGATAATTTTCAGGAATCAAATTATGGAGGTGTAATAGAACTGCATAGACATGAGGAAGTTTCAGAAGATAGTATCCATGAAGATATCAGTCTTGAGGAGGAAACACTTGATGATCCAAATGAAAGCTCTCATGAAAGCATGTGTGAATTCTCTGTGTTCCTAAATCCATTGTTTGAAGAGGAAGCAAATGAAGATATGTCAAAGTTCTCTATATTCTTGAATCCATTGTTTGAAGAGGATCTTTTATGCAATGGAATCCATCAGCATCATAATGAAGATAGCAGTCCTAATTTTAAAGTTGATAAAACTCATGAAGTGCATTCAGATGTTGAGATATCTTTCAGCTCACCCTATGAGAATGAAATACATCAAACATATGAAGATGAGATGAAATCAGCCAGACATGATGAAGAGATTGTGTTGAAGTATGGTTCTGAAAATTTTTGAAATGTCCTAGCTGATCAAACTCTTGGTGAGAGTGAGTTTGTACCTCTTGGAGATAAGTTATTCTCAACACCTTTTTGTGAGAAGGAAAAACACCCGGAATACAGAGATGGGACAGATAGTGAACAAGAAGGTATCCAAACAAAGAAAACTGATCTAAAGGTTTGTATGATTCACCAAAATCTTCTATTCAACAAGGATGGCAGTAGACCTGATGACTTCTTAAGGGCTGAACACATATTGGATACCAAAGATTGTGTTGATGAAGCGGAGAGAATTGTCTATAAGGAAGATGCATCCAATACAACAAAGTTAAAAGTGTTGCATGAACAAAATCAGGTTTTTGATAGAGGGAAGAAGTGATTTTCACTTTGGGGGGCCTGGGGCCACCAATTTTTACCTTGCATCACGTGAAGCATGGATGCTTGGTTTGCTTCTCCAGAGATAGCTGGAGTCTCATTATGCCCACAAGGGACATATGTCCCCAATAAGAGCCACTGATGGAGCCCTAATTTGTTGTAGAAATCATGGCCTCCATTTGTAACCTATGTGGAAGATTTGATGATATTATTAAAGTAGTAATAGATTACGTTGGTCATTAGTTGAAATATAAAAACTTTTTTTTGTTTAAAAGAGATGTGACTTTTGATATTTAAAAGACACGTCACTTTATAAAACCAAAGTATAAATAAGGATTTTATAATCCGATAGAGAGAGACATTCGAAGATAGAAACATTTTTATATATTTGTATGGACGGATAAGGAGCATAACATGATTTTGTAAATTTAAATTTATTTTATTTTAATAATAAAATAAAACATCTTTTGTTATTTATTAAAGGCATAGAGAATTAAATTATTGATGAACCGTCCTTTATAATTATTATTTTTTGAATATTGTGTGCAATTTAAATATCGGATAAGTGGATACGGTCAGATAGCATCCTAAATTCAATCTGGAGTAATTTAGGATTGCGTAAATATTTGATTTGTCGCATCTTGATTATTTAATTGATTAGCAATATAGAATGCATTAAACATTATAAAGTTGTACGTAAACCTTCATTGAAGTTGACTCTATTGCCCGAATAAGCAGAGGCACTGGTCTTATTATTATTGAAATATTGGGTTTATATATGAAATCAGAAAATCTATCAAATCCTTCCTACAAACCTTAATAAATCATTACACAACATTTTAATTAAAACATTCAGCATTCAACCTTATTTTGATTGAGTTCAAGGGTTTTTTGCCAACTGAGGAACTCACCATCTTAAATTCGCTATAGAAGAGCTTCAAACCAGGTGATCAAGTTTGAAGTAAAGGTTTACCCGCCTAGGTGTAGCGAAGCCTAAAGTGCAGGG
Organism: Chamaecyparis obtusa; assembly: GCA_027943335.1. NCBI lineage: Eukaryota > Viridiplantae > Streptophyta > Pinopsida > Cupressales > Cupressaceae > Chamaecyparis > Chamaecyparis obtusa. The sequence goes on from BSBK01000250.1 coordinate 57,254, forward strand.
GAGTTTGAAGTATTCCCGTTCATTGGCCAGAATTGATTTGGAATTTTATTGGAGAATTGGTAGGCTCTTGGATTTCCAATCTGTGGTTTTGGGAACCAACAGAGTCTTCCTAAATCCTGAAGCATATAGGAAAATGATCAGACCTTGAAAAGGGAAAGATATTTGCATTCCAAATCCAATCCATCCTATCCCATTGCCTGACTAATAAAAATCTATCCAGTTTCTCTGATATGTTTAGAAAACTAGTTCTCTGATTAGTCCAAGTGAAATCCCCATTTGGTAGCTCAACATCCATCAGTCCATTAGAAACAATAAAATCTGCAAAATCTTGTTGGCCTCGGTCTGGATCCTCGATCTCCTTTCTTCTCAGTAGGGCTTAAGATAACATTAAAATCCCCACCCAAAATAAATAAATCTTCCTCCCTATCTTCCAATTTTTTGGACATATCGTGCCAAAGGATCTTTTTCAAAGAAGGATTATTTGGCCCATAAACATTAATGGCATAAAATTTTGAAATTTTTTTCCTTAGAATTGACCTCCGGCCATTGCCAATTATTTTCTTGATCCAACAATCTAATATTGACGTAGTCAAGGATGGTGGATCCAATTAAGGACAGTCCAAACCTTGTAGCTAACAGAATTACACAGCAGAAAACTCAACAATGCAACACAATATAATTGTTTAACTCAGATTTTCATTAACATGCCCGACTCTAAGGCCTTCCGGGTTAGGGCCAATTACAATTAGTAAAAAATTTTGCAAGATCCACAATAGATCCAATACAAACTCCATCTAGTTCAGCTCTGAAGACAATCAAAAGTTGATGGAAACCCTAAGGCAGATCTAAACTTGAGCTCGCAAGCCTCTAAGCAATCTCCTTGTTCCCAAGTATGCAAACCACTAGCTCTACTATTACAAATTGTCTAATAAGAATCAGATCTGCAAGTTCATGGAAGATCTTTTCCACAACTTTGCCAACTTCAGCTTCAGTAGCATCTCTTCCTTGATGCTACCAAGGACTACCACCCCCCTCCTCAAACATCTACCAAAACATCTCTTAAATACTAATCATCAGCCACAAGTTGGCAAGATGAAACCTAAACTCCTCCTAACAAATATTAAATGCCATACAAGTTGGCTTACAAATTGTATACAAACATTTAATTCAGCATGTCAGCCCCTAGATCCACTTAGGAGAATCCAACAAAAGATACAAACAATAAAATGCACCAAGTTAGCCCAACAAATCATATAGAACTCCAGTCGGTAGGCTAGAACTACCAAGCAATAGTGAAATAATCAAGCAAGCCAAGCATCACTGAGCACCGTAGGCATGACTGAGTAACACTTTCACCAAGTGCCAAAGACTACCGAGTTCCTTTAGCGACCGAGCTTCCTTCAATGATCGAGGCCGTCAGTCAAGGCTACAACTGAGTAAAACCGGCCAAAACACAAACACTTATGCAGTTTCATCAAGCACACAGAATGCCCCTACCTCAACCTTGGATGCCCCTACATCAAATATCCATTGTATTATCATTATATAAAACCTCCAAACCTCCAGAAGCTCCATCCACTCCCCCAAAAATACTATTTCATCACCCTAATTTCTTCTTAAAAGACTCCAAGTCCTCCAATTTTATTTTTATTTCTTGCAAAAAAATTGTATCCGGTCTCACCTAATCAAAACATTTATTGATCAGATGAAGCTTGTTAGGGGCATTTCTGCCCCTGATATTCCATGATAGGACCTTCATTGCTATCGGGAAAATCACAAAAGCTTTGCTTGGTCTATTGCATTCCCAACCATTTCCAGCTTCATTCTTGTGGTTTTCGCTCCCCTTCTTTTTTTCTCCCCTATCTTTTGTTTTGAGAGGAATGATAGGGTCTCCTCCACTTGTCTTGACTCCAATATACCTAGAGTCTCAAAAAAACCTAATTCATCCTCTTCTCCTTCATTCCCATGAGAGCTATAGCATGAATCCATAGCCAGGATGTTTTCTCCACTATCTCCCGCTTCTTCAAAAAAGCTATCTAAGTTTCTTATTTGAGATATCTTGATATCTTTATAAATATGATCCTCACCTTCCTTGGCTAGTTCCAATGCAAAAGACCCAGCCTCTCTTTCCAGAGTCTAATCATTAAGATTTGAATCCTCCATCGGTTTTGAACTTATGTCATTCCTTAGCTAATTGTCATTGCCTCTTCTTAGAGAGTCCTCACCTTGAAAGAAATCCGAGACTACCTCCAGTAAAACCAAGTTTTTCTTATTTCCAACTTCCTTAATCTGAGCCTCATCTACTATTTTATCCATAGTACCTTCCCTCACCTTAGTTAGGTTGTTCATCTTAGGTCTTTCATCATTGGAACTATCCTCACTTGTTGAATTTTTTTCCTCCCCTCCTACCTTTCCTTGATTCACTGAAATGTGGTTTCTCACACAACTTGCACCAAGTTTCTCTTAGCACACTCTTTACACTAGTTGTCCAGACCGGAGGAGAAGATTTGATTGATAAGTTCTTTCTACCATTGTCCCTATCCCATTTGTCTACCCATGGTTCATGTGACAACCTTGACATCATCATCTCTTCATAGCCCAAGAGGTCCTCATCTAACTTACTTTTGTTATCTTTTGATTCTCTTATAATCTCATCAACAAGCCTATTGGACTCTAGTCCTTTGCCTTTATCTGCTACCACAAACCCACTGTTATCTTTAGTGTTTTCTTTGTGATCATCCTTGTCCACAATAAGGGGTTGTCTTCATTCTCCTTTTTTGACCCCAAAATAATATAGTCTAGGAGCTCAAAATATTCTTGTCTCCAAATTAAGATCCTTGGACACACTGAGAAGTCATGTTGGTTAACAACTTCCTCTGATCTCACAAAGGTCCCCAACACTCCTATAGTTCTAAGAGTTTCATCCCCTCGATATTCATGTGGAAGGTTATGAAGTTTGATCCATATGGGAATCTATTTAACTTGTTCCTTAATCAGATGAAAGTTCAAGATCCAGTTCTTTACATATAAACCTCGTCCATCTATCAAATAAGGGCCGGTGTTTAGGATCCATTCCTTGTCCTATTTCGAAGAACATGTTACCAGGTAAAAACCATTGGCCATTATTTTCAATGAACAAAGGCTTCCCCATTTTTCCTCACACTATTTTCTTTCCTTGCTTAGGGAAGGCCATGAGCCCATCCATTTTAACACTAAAGCCCTTTCCTCTAAAAAAGATATGGATTCCATCCACTATTTATTATTCACTAATAGAGAGGAAGCCATAAAGTGCATCATATTTTCACTTACCAATTGGGTAGCTTTGGGATCCACCACTTGAGCTTTGGGTCTCTAGAACTTTTGTTCTATCTGCTAGAAGTTAAAGCCTTTCTATATCGGGAAAAATCCCATTGTGAGGCTTAATATTTTGTTGTTTGTTCTCCATTCCTAGATTTTGTTGATGTTCCATTCGATCTAGAACCAATGAACACTCCATCATCATTCCTCTATTTCCCCCGATAGGTTTGATATCTCATATGTTGTCTGCAATTAAATGGCCATCTCCACCTGGATCGTTGTCCATAATCCAAACCCCGGTGTTTTCAAAACCCTACTCTTCCTGCCCGTTTAATATTAATATAATTTTATCAATTTATTGTTTGATATTTCTAAATGTGGAATTTAGGCTTTTCAAAAGTAAACAATAAATATTTCATTTTACATAATTTAATAAATATTAATACTTAATTTATATTTGTTATTTTAACAAATATTATTAAATTAATAATGTTATAAAGTGGTTTTAATTATCACTTAATAAACATTATTAATATAATTAATATTTATGAAAATAATAAACTATAAAGTAAGTATTAATTATTATTAAATTAATAAAAGTAGTAAATATCTTATAATTTATTTATCTAATCAATATCTATAATATTTATTAAATAAATGAATTACTAATCATTTGATGTGGGAAGGATGGAGAGCTAGTCAGAGGTTGAATGGTTCAAAGAGAAAATTCAAGGTTTTTGCGATGAAATACTGATCACAGCTGATCATGTTGATGATTAAATTAATAAAAGTAGTAAATATATCAATTGCAGTTTCCAATAATCTCCCTCTTTGGCATTGATGGCAACACCATATGAATAACACATGATTCATCAACCAATCCAAAAATTTGTCATTTCATTAGAAATATTTGTAATATCCTTAGCTCCATTCTGATTCTGAATCGGTTAGCCTAGCTTGCTTGACCCTCCACATAGTTACTCCCTCTGAATCTTTTTTATGTCTCTTTTCCTCTAATTCTCTAAATTACTTCCTCTTTTATGTGTTTTCATCTGATTCTCTCCCTCTTTGACAATAATGCCAAAGCAGTATCTAGAACTTGCATCTTTCAAATGTAGATGTCATCTTGTCAGTTTACTAACAATATTTCTCCCTCTGTCATCTTGATTATGACTGATTATCAACTTTGCTATACTTTTCACAACTCTAGACCGCTCCTCAAGTGTGACCTTTTCTACATCAATTTGTCAGATACTCTGTGTAGCACATTTGATGCAGTGCTCCTATCTTGACTAGACAACCCCAGTTAGGGAAAGCACTCCTAATTTACCTCTAAGATATTCATGAGCATCCTTAGGTAAAGCTTTTGTGAATATGTTTGCTAGTTGTTCCTTTGTATTCACATATTTCATTCTCACCTCTTTATCTTGTACCAATTCCCTCAAGTAATGATACTTGATGGCAATATATTTGGTCTTTGTGTGTATCACTGGATTCTTTGATATGTTGATAGCACTTGTGTTGTCACAGTATATGACAACTTGTTTAGTGATCTCCTCTTTTATGCCTTTCAACAATTGATTAATCCATACTAGATTTGAATAGTTCATTGCAGCTGCTACATACTCGGCTTTAGCTGTAGATTGGGAAATGCAATTTTGTTTCTTGCTTGTCCAGGAAACTAATCTCTGTCCAAGAAAGAAAGCTCCACCACTAGTACTTTTTCTATCATCAACATTTCCTGCCCAATCTGCATCAGTGTAGACTCTCAATTAAAATTTCTCATGCTTCTTGTAATACAGTCCATAGTCTTCTGTCCCTTTCAAATATCTCATTATTCTTTTCATAGCCATCATATGACTTTCCTTAGGATTAGCAGAGAATCTTTCCACAATCCCAACTATTAGAGCTATATCTGGTTTGATGTGAACAACATATTGTAGCTTTCCAATCATGGATCTATATAGAGTTTGGTTCACTTCAATAGTATCATCATTTTTAGACAGTTTCTATCCAGTAGCCACGGGAGTACTTACTGGCCTTGAATCCTCCATACCAAACGTTTTCAGTTTCTCTTTGACATATTTAGACTGTGTGATAAAAATACCTTTTTCCATCTGATAGACTTGCAAACCAACAAAGAATTTTATCTCACTAAACATAGACATCTCAAACTTAGTTTGCATCTCATTTGAAAATTTCTTACACAAGGCATCTTGTCCTCCAAATATGATATCAGCTACAAAAAATTTAGCTAACAAAATCCCTTTACCTTCTTCATCTTTCATGTACAAATTGTTGTTGTCATTTGTTCTTAAATATCCAATCTATATCAAGTAATTTTGCAGCCTCTCATACCATGCTCTGGGGGCTTTCTTTAATCCATACAACACCTTGTTCAACTTGCAAGCCATATTTCTCTTGTTTGGATCAACAAATCCTTCAGGTTGCTCAATGTACACTTATTCTTCTAATATACCATTAAAAAATGTAGACTTGACATCCATTTGGTATACCTTGAAATCTCTGTAAGTAGCATATGCAAGTAGAGTTCTTACTCCTAATCTTGCTATAGGGGAAAATGTCTCCCCATATTCTATTCCTTCTTCTTGTGAATAATCCTTGCGTATCAGCCTTGTTTTTTTCCTTGTGATTTGTCCATGTTCATTAAGCTTGTTTCTGAATACCCATTTTGTTCCAATGACATTTTTGTTTTCTGGTCTTGGCACCAGAGTCCAGGTATCATTCTTTTCTATTTGGTCTATCTCCTCATTCATAGCTTGAATCCAGTCTTCATTTTCTAATGCCTCCCTTGTTGTCTTAGGCTCAAAGTCACATAATAAACATGTAGGATCTTTCAACTTGCTTCTGGTCAGAACTCCAATTTCTTTATCTCCAATGATTTTGTCAGGCTTGTGATCTCTTCTTACATACTATGCCAAAGTAGGTTCAGATTTATTTTCTCATTGCTCTATAGGTTCATCAGCAAGATTATCAGATTTAGCCTCTGATTGCTTGGCAACCTCTTCTTGATGCTCAACAACATCCTCCTGATGCTCGACAGTATCTTCCTGATGTTCGGCATTGCTTACCCATGACTCTGCATCAGGTGCAAGTTGCTTACTCTCCTCTCCTTCTTCTATATAGACAAAAGATTTATAATCTTCAAGTTCTCTTTTGCTTTCCTATTCATTTTTCTTTGCATATTCGTCAACCTTCACATTTACACTTTCCTCAATTTTGTTAGTGTTAGAGTTCAAACACTTGTAAGCTTTACTCTTTGTGGAATAACCTATGAATATGCCCTCATCACTTTTAGCATCAGACTTTCCATTCCTATTATCTTTTAATATATAGCATTTCCTCCCAAAGATTCTAAATTATTTTACATTAGGTTCATAACCGTGCCATAATTCATAAGGTGTAACATTTGTACCTTTTTTTATTTGTACTCAGTTTAAGGTATAAACAGATGTACTTATAGCTTCTTTCTAGTACTTTTGTGCAACATTTTTCTCAATCATTAGTGTCCTTGCACAATCCATGATAGATATGTTTCTTTTCTTAGCTATACCATTCTATGGAGGTGTTCTAGGTGCAGACATCTATCTCTTGATTCCTCTATCATTGCAGAAGAGATTGAACCCATTTGATATAAACTCTCCACCTTGGTCAGATCTCAAACATTTCAGGTTTCTACCTGTTTATTTTTCAACCTTAGCCAAATACCACTTAAACAATTAAAATGCATCATATTTTTCTTTTAAAAACATTTCAGTCATCATCCTAGTGTAATCATCAACAAACAGAATAAAGTATTTAGCACCACAATAGCTTTGTACACCCATAGATCCACAAAGGTCATTATGAACCAGATCTAAAACATTTTCAGAAGTAAAAGTCTTGCTCTTGAAACTAGACTTTGTCATTTTACCCAACTGACATTGTTTGCACATCACATTATTAGGTTTCTTCAATCTCAGAAAACCTCTAAATTTCTTCTTTTTACTAATATTTACTAGATTGTCAAAGTTAACATGACATAACCTCTTATGCCATAACCATGCATCATCAAATTGTGCAATCAAGCATGTCTCTTCAGATAGATCTAGATAGAACAAATTACCTCTAGTTTGTTCTCCACTTCCAATCAGTTCACTAGTGGCATCAAATATTTTAGTCTTTCTATGATGGAACTCCACTCGGTAACCAGTGCTATTAAGTTGTGCACCACTTAGAAAATTATAGTTAAGACCTTCAACCCAATAATTATTTTCACAAGTGATCTTATCAGTTAGCTTAATTAATCCTTTACCCTTTATATGACACGGTGCATCATTACCAAACTTAACACTTCTACCTTTGTAATGATCTAGGGTTTCAAATTTACTTTTGTCATCATTCATGTGATGTGAGCAACCACTATCAATAATCCATTTATCACCTTTTCTCACATAAGAAACTAGTGCAACTTTCTCATCTTCATCAAACTCATCTTTCATAGCATCATAAACTACTTCAATTTCAAAATCATCATTATCAGTGTCAGTTTCTTCTTCAGTAATATAACAGGATTTCTTACCTTTATCCTTGTAGTCCTTGTACCTTCAATAACCTCTATTTTCTCTCTTATCCTTGTACTTTCTTTCTCTTTCCTCATCCTTGTCATTCCTGTTAGGACATCTTGCAGCTATATGGCCAACTTTGTTACATGAAAAACATATGATAGGAAGTTTACCTTTATATTTGCCTTTTCCTCTTTTCAATCTTCTGGCCATAAGAGCTTCAAGATTCTCTAGTTCCTCATCAGAAGTGTCACTATCACTATCACTTATACATTTTTCTTTTTACCTCTTAGACTTATGTAAAACCATTTGTGACTTGAATGCAGGTTCAACATTAGCAACAGTGTAGTTATCATAGTTAGAAAGCTCAAAAGCAGTTTGCTTACCAACAAGACTTTCTAGAGTTAGAACATTACCAGGGTTACATCTAGATTCTTGAATTGCCAAAATTCTGATGGCATATATAGGAAGCAAAGTTCTCAATACCTTTCCAATAACAGTTTCATCATCAATAGTTCCATTAGCTCCTCTAATAGCATTTACTACCTCCTTGATTCTACCATAATATTGAGCAATATTTTCACCTTCTTACATTTTTATTTCATCAAAATTACCTCTCAGGCTTTTATCTTTTGCCCTTAGTACATTTACATCACCACCATAGATATTTGCAAGAGTGTCCCACATTTTCTTTGGATTTGTGCAATCTTTAATGTCTTCAAATTCAAGATAGCTTAAGGTAGATGCAATCTCCAACATTGCTTGGTTGTGTTCCTTTTTATGTCTCATCACCTCTACAGTCAAAGGTGCAATAGGTGTAACTTAGTCATGTTCAACATAATATTTCATTGAGTCACCAATACCAGCTAGATGCAGTTTCATCAGACTCTGCCATGTAGGGAATTTCTCCTTATTCAACTTTGGTACCTCCTTTTTATACATCTTGATCATTTACTTCAAGTACCTTTAAACTTGTTCTGTGTAAGCACCAACAACTCTGATACCAATTGTTAATATGATTTAGATCAACAGAGAGGGGGGGCGGTGAATCTGTTGTTCTCAGGTCCAGATGTATCAATTCAAATTTTAAACACTTCGACAATCTTAGATCTAATCACCAACACTACTCGGTCATTACAAAATGTATACCAAAAATATATAATAATGTAGTCCACTATCCAATAGTATTTAACTTGCAAAACATAGAAATGTTCACACCAAAACATTCACACAAGTATGACACCAAGATTTATAGTGGAAACCCAATTTGGGAAAAATCACTTTGTAACATGTTATTGATATTTTCACTCTTCTAAAGTGAGCTCTGTGAAAAACAATCCTATCAAAGGTTTACAAACACACTCCTAGGTGTGACCCTATTAAAGGATTTCAACCACCTTGTTAGGAGTGAGCCTTGTTAGAGGAATTAAGTACATTCCATTAAAATGCAACCTTGATTAAATGATTTAAACAATGACTATTATATTTGTTGATATTTTAGGATGGTTGCAAATGTAATAGCACTTCCTGTATTGTATACAATATGTATTTTCCAAATGCAACAATCTCTCTTATTTATATTGGGAATGAGGCTATGAGAGACATGTCCCTTCATGGGACATGTCTATTCATTTTGTTAATGTTTAATTAATCAATCATATATTAGAATAATATATATTAATAATAATTTAACATATATATATATATATATATATATATATATATATATATATATATATATATATATATATATATATATATATATATATATATATATATATATATATATATATATATATATATATTATTAATCAATATTTAAGTATTATGTGTATTCTAAGTGATCATATGACTGAAGCTACAAACATTAACACTCCCTCTTAGCTAGGGATGATGATAAAAAAAAAAGTGTTGTGGTCTCCCTTGTCAACACATATGACCCTAACTACAGCTATACAAAACATTAGCACTCCCTCTTAGCTAGAGAAGATAAATTCCATCAAGGTAATAAATCATTAATTTTGAAAGAGAGGAGATATCACCCCACTGTGATATTAGGAGATATGGTATATGCAAGAATATCAAGTCACATGATGTTCACCATAGCTCATAAATATCCATGGTATGTCTAATGACAATATGTCTCATGATGTCTGTCATATGGATACTAAGTTTATGTAGAGACATGTCACTATCTGATATGTTTCATAGGGTCCAATCAATATGTAATACTAAGTTCAGAAAGGATCCTAATATTATTCATATGGATACTAAGAAATCTTATAGTACATAATTCGTGATATGAAGTATCACCTAACATGTGATATGAAGTTTTACATATCACTTAACATGTGATATGAGGAATCACCTAGCATGTGATACCCATTTTTCAATATCACCTAACATGTGATATGAGGAGTCACCTAACATGTGATACCCGGTTTTCAATATCACCTAACATGTGATATGAGGAATCACCTGACATGTGATACCCAATTTTCATACCACCTTGATATGAGGAATCACCTTAGATCATGATACCTAATTTTCATACAACCTTGATATGAGGAATAACCTAACATGTGATACCCAATTTTCATACCACCTTGATATGAGGAATCACCTTAGATCATGATACCTAATTTTCATACAACCTTGATATGAGGAATCACCTGACATGTGATACCCAATTTTCATACCACCTTGATATGAGGAATCACCTAACATGTGATACCCAATTTTCATACCACCTTGATATGAGGAATCAATTTAGATCGTGATACCTAATTTTCATATCACCTCGGCGTGATACAAGGATATAGTAAATAAGAACATTACATTCCATTTACATATAACCCTATTATGGTATGTGCACAGACATATAACTATCTACCATAATGAATCTTTATTACAAGATCATCACCTTGTAACATGAAATACAAGTGTTCATTGTTGAAAAGTCATCACCTTTCGTGAATGTTCATAGGAGGGCCCATAGGTCCTAGAGTCACAAACGTGAAATCCACCTTGACTCATGTCAAAGGGTGGATCCATCATGGCTCATCCCAAAGGGTGGAAACAAGGGATTTCACCTTAGACTTCTCTCTCACAGAGAAGAATGTAATAACATACAAGATAATAGATGAAACTCCTTTTCATCTACGGCTTCATTCTCCAACATGCCAAGTTTATCTCGAAGGTACACAACCTTACCTCTAGCAAGAAACTTGGTGAGAATATCAGCCATATGTTTTGTAGGGATAATGTACCTTGAATAGCATACTTATGCATTATATATGCATTATATCTCTAATATAGTTTGCATCACTCTAGGTGAACCCCAAGCTATGTAGGAGTTAGCTAAAGGCATTTCAACTAGCACACATGAGACTCAATCTCATGATCATAGTCCTCTGAATGCTTCCTTTAAGGTCTTGTAACAACCTCCTCACCTCCTCGTCCAAGGTTGTTTTAGATGAACTACTATACTCCCTCTAAATCTAATATCAACCTTCTGCGAGCAAGGCTTGTCTTTGGTCTTTAGTTTGCATTACACTCTTTTCTTGAATTCCCAACCATCTATCTAGGAATATCATGATCTAGATATTTGCATAATGGCCTTCTAGTTCACATACATGGAATTTCATCATTTGAATCACAATTTATTTATTTATTTATTTTAATTTTAGTTTCCTAGTCACTAGGGAAACCATCTTGATATAGTTTACTCCCTCTGAATCAATATGACCAAGATCCTTGGAAATCAAATAAGGCATATCCTCTAGATGTTGCACTGACTCCCTCTGAATCTTGAAGTACTAACATCAACATTTAACCTTCTCATCTAAGGTTTCCTCTGATGGTTCATTAGACTTCTTTTGAATGTGATATCAGCCTTCTGACCTTCTCATTCAAGGTTACTTCTAATAGTTCTTAGACTCCCTCTCGATCTGATAGCAATCCTCCTTTTCCTGCAAGAGCATCCTCGGAAGAGATCAAGGCAAATAGCTCTCAAAGTACATGTATTGAAATAAGAGAACAAGAGAGAGACTGACATAATACTCAAGGATAATTCTACATAATGATATAAGATCATTCCAATGTAATATATATATATATATATATATATATATATATATATATATATATATATATATATATATATTCAATCTTCTAAGTATATATCTTTAATCTATGATTTCACATATTATTATTTTCTATACATATATAATAACCATATATGTACATTTAAATCTATCCATACAAATAAATTAATAATAATTATTAACTTTGTATATTGTATAGTGAGGAACACACTTCTAGTGCAATATTAATATATTATTGAAATAACATATTATACTTTCTTTTACCTTGTCACGTCATGTCCCATGATTGTCCATGCTGAAACCAATTATGTAGTCAGTGTTTATATGGTTTTCACCATATCAATGATCTTCATTATATTTACTCACCTTTTTCAATCTCATCCCATCTGCCAGACTTATGTCATTGTTTAAAATAGACCACCTTCTTTCAACCATTGTCGATTCTTTTAAGATCACTTTCAATAATTTATTTACACAAATGCTAGTTGAGCATGCCATGAAATTGTATTCCTATTTGTTAACTATCAAATAGTTGGCACCCATCCCCTATGTTCTGTGATTTCGCATATGCATCACAATGAAATATTAAACCCCACACCAATGATGTAGTTGTGCACATGGCCATAGGAGTATCTTAACACTCTCTACTCTCCGTGTCTAATTTTATGTGTCTCCACGTTTGTGTTCCTTCATGGTCACCATGCACATCCAAAGCCAAATTTGGTAATAAATTAAATATGCACATCAACTACACTCACATGCCACTCTATGCTATATTTCCATTCTTTATAATGTATTTTACTCCACACAAATCTCCAACGAAACCAATTTGTAAGATCTTTTCTACTAGAAATATATTTCTAAGAAATCAAAATTATAACAATTGCTTCTACTAAGATCCCCCTTAGTCAAAGCGTGTCTGTTGGTATCTTCAAGCCTAAGGATGCACTTGCCCAAATGACCATTGTGGCTAATCTTATAAAAAAGACTCACAATATTATTGAGGTAGAAAAATTCACACAGGGATTGAAGTGTGCAGTGATGAAAATAGTTGACTTAGGGTGGTTCCATTTTGCTTCATAGGAAGTAGGTAAAGGAGTGTCATTTGTAGAGCTCTCGCTAGGAGACATTGAGAGTATGCATCTAATACACTGCACTTGGCAGAGATATGACATTCTCTCTTACTCATGCCTCACCATTCTTAGATCTTACTTCAACTGCTTCAAAGGAATTCTTTTATTGTCTGGTTCAAATACGAATAAGACTGGAGTAATACCAAGTTTCACGTTGCTAGGAAAGACTCAAATATATCTCATAGAATACACCTTTAAAAAAATAATCGCATAAGAATTTACAAGCAGTAATAAGGGAATGATGTGTATCACTCACCAAGAGACATCACGTAGAGAGGAAATGTTTCAAGCATCCTACATCTCTTGCAGCACATGGACACTCTGTGTGATATTGACCACTCCTGAGTGGATGGAGATCTACATATGGATATCTTTTCATGAGATGGAGAAACGTCCAACATTCTATGGCTCATTAAATAATTGGTCTTTCAATATAAGATATAGAAGAATCTACTTTATCTCTGTAAACATCCATGATAGTACATCTTGATCTCACTGTGGCAAGCATTTCCAAGTTGGTACATAGAACATAGCAAGATCTCCAAGCCGGGCACACATAGTGCAACACTTCGATCCACTATCGACACAACAAGTAGAGGTCCTCTTTCCAAGAAAGCTTTAGGAGATCTCTTCTGCATTTGAGTGACATCCGCACCAAGCCAACTGTGAACATGCCATTCTATCAAGCTACAGACTCACTTCTGAAGCAGAAATTTGGGCTCGTTAATGCATCGTTGTAGACACTATCAATCCTGATCTATAGAAAATAATACGAGTTGGGTTGTTTCCTATTGAGTCCCAATACAAAGAATGGACATCGTATCAGATTCAATACAACTACTGGATAGACACAACATTGTATATCCATGGTGCATCTGACAGGAAAGCTCAGTACCGACCTAGAGAGATGACCAAATATTTCTCCCAAGTACTCATCTAGACATTGGAAGAACTCATCCGAACTATTCTTGATATAGCCCATCCATTAGTTGTACATTATACATTGTGTCTACTTTTGATCTCACACTGTTGAGCCAGTATTAACATCATTATATTGTTATCGTGATTTGACAAATTTGATTGGAGAAACATCGATCCTGATCCAACCAGACATTGTGATGACATTGGATCGCATCTGGCATCATAGTCTAATTAAACAACACTAGATGAGCGCAAACAATTCTCTGCATACATCTGGACACATGCTACCTTGACAGTCCAGTGGTCAATCAAATCGGCAATGTAGAAAATGCATGCTTTGATTTTTTCTATTTTTCATTTGCAGCCTAACCTTGTTCTGATACCATGTTGATATTTTAGGATGGCTGCAAATGTAATAGCACTAACTATATTGTATACGGTATGTATTTTCCAAATGCAACAATCTCTCTTATTTATATTGGGAATGAGGCTATGAGAGACATGTCCCTTCATGGGACATGTCTATTCATTTTGTTAATGTTTAATTAATCAATCATATATTAGAATAATATATCATACACACACACACACACACACACACACACACAAATATAATATATTATTATTAATCAATATCTAAGTATTATGTGTATTCTAAGTGATCATACGACTGAAGCTACAAACATTAACAAGATCAACCTTGATTAAAGGATTTTGACTGATACAATGGTTAGAAAGTAGCAGTAGTAACTGATCTGAAAACCATACAACTCACTTTGCAAATAATAGATCCAATTTGCACATATATGTTGGCTTACTGACTGAGTTCCATTTCCATAGATCCATCACTGATATGCTCAGAAATCCCTTCAAGAAATCAAAACTCTAATCAACTCCTTCACCTTCATCTTTTCTACTTAGACTTATCAATCAATAACATCAACAACTCCATCATCTTTGTTAACCTCAAATTTAGGTTTTCTTTATACCTCTTCATTAGGTAGATCCATCTTTTGCCGCTTAATCTCCTCCGTAGATCTTAGGTTTAGGTCAGATTCATCAAATCCTTCTAGCATTCATGTTCTTTATCCATCCTTCTAGAAACATCTTCAATCTCTTTATTGGAATCACAATAAAATGGTTTATTGTGCATTAAATGCTCCATACACTCAATTAATAAAGTCAACATGATTTACATAATCCAAAAATTTAACTATGTCGGCTAGGAATTTGAATTCTTCCTCAAATTTAAATTAATGATGCTCGGTCAATACTATGTTCAACTTCCTTGGTCATGACTGCGTAACTTGGTCATCTCTTCAAAACTGTCTCCCTTAGCTAATGTTGTCACTCGACAATAAACTAGATGTTTGGTCAACACTGAATTTACTCGGTATATACTAGCTCTCAGTTGATACTAACATCACTCGACTTAAACTAGATTTCTTCACTTTTTCTTGGTTAAGCCTACTTGTTCAGTCTTGCTTCTTACTTAGATAAACAATACATTATCTTATCATTGTGCCACATACTCAAGTACTCGTTGAAGTATCAAATAACTCAACCTTTCTCTAGGTTCTATTGTTATCACCCTTGCCTTAATCCTTCTCATCAATCAATAGATATAGTACTTTCTTAGATAGCAATTGTCTTACCAGTTAAGGTTTGACATCAATGACAATACAACAATTGCTTCAATTGTAGTTTCCAACAGAGGCTTCATGGTTTTGAGAAAGCGGTCACTCAAAATTTCTTTGAGGGATGGAGAAATGATTCCATTACTATGCATGGTAGGACCATTGAGCTTTTGGTGGAGCTTATTGCTCATGTCACAGGCATTCCTAATAAGGGCTTGAATTTCTATAGAAACCACAAGATCTCTAATATGGCAACTAAGAATTTTCCTAAGTCTGACAAGGAGCAGGTGGAATTTGAGGAGGCTCGCACCAATGGTTTCATTTATATCTTTAAGAGATTTGGTGTAACATTCTGCTGGTGGTTATGGAGTGCTTCACCCTTGATGGGTGATTTACTCGGGCTCACTCCCACCATTTCATGTTCCTCAATCACTTCAGCTACAAGGATACTATCAACATCCCCTTTTATCTTCATAGCTCTCTCATTAAAAGCCTAAATGAGCACAAGAAAATGCCTAAGAAGGCCATTCAGCATGAGGGATTAATTTTGTTGATTTATGAGCACATTAAGAATACAGTCCCTAACCCTAATGCCTCCACCCCCATTTTGGGGAAGGGTAAACGAAGCTTTAATTCTCCCATTGACAGGTTTGGTAAGTGGAAGGCTAAAGGCAATATTGGTAGCAGCTCTAATAAAATCCAAATGGGGAAGATTGAAGTCTTTGATGACTGTATTGATGATAATGAGACTGAGGATTCTGAGGAGGAGGATGCTTGTGGGAACCAAAATGCACAGAACGCTAACATGGATGTGGAGGATACTGAAGACTTTGATGATAATGTCATCCCCCAGGATGAGGTCAGAAATGAGGATAGTAACAGTAAGGGTTCTGATAAGAATATTGAGATGGAGGCAGAGACTAAAAATCAAATTGAGGAAGGCTCCCACCAGAAGAATACCAATGCCTCCCAAAATAGGGAGATTGAATCTATTTCTAAAAATACTAAAAAGGAGGATTTGGTCGACAAGGATACGAAGGACATGGCCAATCTAAAAGGTAAATCTATAGAATGCTTAAATTTTGAAGAAGCCATGGCTCACGACTCTCATAGCCTGGTAGATTTGGTGGATACTGCTATTCAATATGTCGAAAAGAATAAAGCTGACAGAGATTTCCACAAAGAGGAGGTCCCCATTATGGATGATTTTTTTGCTGGTATGAGGCATGATGTGTCTATTTCTCAAGATTCTCAAGAGAACATCCATGATGGTAGCGGGGATTCCAGTGAAAGGAGAATCAGAGAGTCCTTTATTAAGATGATCTTTGAGGACTTTGATGACAAAGAGGAAGTCACTATCGGGGCCCTACAGACTGCCAAAGTTGAAGCCTTATACTCCTTTAGATTTAATAAGTGGTGCTTCCACAAGATTAAAAGGCTTAATCTGAAGTGCAGGAAACTTGAAGCTAAGAATGCCAGCCTACAAGAGAAAGTGGACACATATCTCAATGAGGGTAATACTAATCCTAATCCTTCTTCTTATGAGATTCAAAAAAGAATGAACAAGATGGAGAGTACCATCATTGACATCCTCCAGCATAGCAAGGACATCATGAAAGCATCCAACATCAATCTTAAGGCCCTTGTTAATTTGTTGGACAATGGTCCTAAGGAGGATAGTGATCACAAGAATGAATCCCTAGAGGCAATTGGTGGACCCAATTCCAGAACTCGTGGGAGTGCCAAGAAGAAGTCTCTCATTCTGAAGAAAAATGTAGATGAGATGAAGTGTGTCATTGGTCAGATGGATAATATCTAGGCCAAAATGGATAAGACTCTTGATGAAAAAGTTGGGATCATGTATTCGATCAATTAGACTAGATCCCATTTTGGTTTTTTATCTTTTGGGCAGGTGTTTTAGTGTTGTTTCTTCTTTTGGTGCCCTTTTAGCCCTTCTATGGGTAGATCCTTGTTGTTGCCTCTTTTTTTTGTGTAGGCTTCTTTTGATCTTTTTCTTTTAGCTTTGTAAAGGGTTTCATGTCCCCTTCAAAACCTTATTTTTCTAGTAATCAAAACAAAATGGTAAATTTGATTCTAAGAGTGATGAAGGGATATTTCTAGGATATTCTACTAGAAGTAAAGCTTCTAAGTGTTTGAATAAGCATACCAACAAGATGGTTGAAAGTGAAAATGTTAGAATTGATAAATTTTTTGAGAGAAATGAGGAAGATAGCAAGAAGGAACTGGAAGACTATGACAAGTTTTTATGTTCAACCAGTAGAGCTACATACAGTACCACAGATAAATGAAGTGGTGAATGATCAACAACTGGTGAACAATAAAAAATCGATGAATGATTCACAACTAGTGAATAAAGATGAATGTAACCAAAGAACAATATCGGTACTCCCAGGGTATGTGAAACTTAATGACTCTCAAGATCATATTATTGGAGATAAAATTGTTGGAGTGATGATAAGGAGTAAGGTAAGGGAAAGTACTTGTCTACTATTTGAATTAGAACCTAAAATTGTTAAAGGTTCTTTGGAAGATAATGACTAGGTTAAGGCTATGAATGATGAATTAGATCAAATAGAGAAAAATAACATGGACTTTAGTACCCAGACCTATTGACAAGAATTTTATAGCTATTAAATGGATATTTAGGAATAAGTTAAATGATAAAGGAGAAGTGATCAGAAACAAGGAAATGCTAGTTTGTAAAGGGTAAGCACAAGAAGAAGGATTGGACTATGGTGATACCTTTGCACCTATTGCTAGACTTGAAGGTGTAAGGATACTTTTGGCATATGTTGCCTTTAAAGGTTTTAAGGTCTACCAAATGGATGTAAAATCTTCTTTTCCGAATGGTGTGTTAGAAGAAGAATTATACATTGAAAAACTTGAAGGTTTTTCTACTGAAAAAGGTAAAGACATGGTATGTAAATTGCATAAAGCATTATATGGACTGAAACAAGCTCCAAGAGCATGTTATCAAAGGCTACATGCTTATCTTATTCAGATTTTTTTCTCAAGAACTAGTGACAAGATACTGATTGTTGAAGTTTTTGTTGATGGAATAATATTTGGTGGAAATGAAGCATTGAGAAGATCATTTGTAGAATAAATGAGGAATTAATTTGAAATGTTAATGATAGGAGAAATCAAATTCTTTTTTGGTCTTCAAGTACAACATATCAAGAAATGGATAGACATCAATCAATCCAAGTGTGTGACGAAGATTTTAATTTTTTTGGCATGGATGACTCAAAAATAGTGGGAACACCTTTGGTCATAGGCTAAAAACTATCTAAGGAGGATGAATCTAAATAGGTAAATGAAACTCTATACAGATCCATGATCGATAAGTGGTAGTATGTTGTTCACAATAGACTAGATATTGCACATGTTGTTGGTATTGTTACAAGGTTTTCCTCAAATCCGAAGGACTCACATATGGTTGCAGTGAAGAGGACCTTTAGGTATCTCAAGGGGATTGAAGATTATGGCCTATGGTATGGTAAGGATGGATATTTTTCTTTGAATGTTTTTACTAATGCATATTGGGTAGGTAATGTTGATGATAGGAAGAGTACAAGTGGTGGATCATTCTTTTTTGGTGAAAGATTAGTCTCCTAGACTATTAAAAAGAAGAATTGTATTTCTCAATGTATTGTAGAGGGAGATTATGTGGTTGCTACTATTAATTGTCAACAAGTGATTGGATAAAACAAATTCTTGAGGGAATTCATGAGAAGGTCACAAAACTAGTTGTTATCTATTGTGATAATACTAGTGCAATAAACATTTCTAAGAATCTAGTGATGCAGTCGAAGACAAATCACATTGTAATAAAATATCATTTTCTAAGAGAAAAAGTACAAGAGAAGGAGGCAAGGCTTGACTACGTGCCTACTAAAGAAAAATTTGCTGATATATTCACCAAGCTATTCCCAAAGAATAGCTTTGAGTATCTAAGAGGTAGATTAGGATTTATTCCCCTATCTGATGTTAATTAGAGGATGATGTTGTTTGCATCAATTCATATGTGTTTATCAAAATATCATGTATATGGATTCATGTAGAGGTGGACTTATCCATAGAGGGAGCAGTCTTAGTATGATGGTGTGATGAAATGATGAGGAAAGAACAAGAAAATAAAAATCAAGTATAATCAAAGATGACTGAGTGATTAGACAACTTTGGCATTCCTGTCAAAGGGGGAGAATATGCATTATAAAGGAAGAATATGTATGAACACAAGAGAAGAACGTATAGGATGAGATGAAAGGAGGAGTATATGTAGGTGATGAATAAGTATGATAGAGTGAGAAGACATGTGATCAGAGGTATAGATAGAAGTGTAAACATTTTACAAAAGTCAGTAAAAGGATTTCCATGAGAGAGATATAGTGTTGCCAAGAAGAACTCAAAAGTTAAGAAGAGAAGTTTAGATTATTTCCATCAATGCCAAAGGGGGATATTGTTAGCATAATTGATGCAGTAATGCTAAGTGTTTCATTGATGACAATTGATATAGATTTAATGACAAGTGAATTAGTTATTAGGTTGTCATTGATGTCAACTAATTGACTTAGTGTTTTCAGTATGTTACTAGATATTGTGTGAGTAAATCATGAGTTGCAACATGTTTGTGAATTTTCTATTCTAATGGAATAATATGTTATGTCTCATGATGTTAAGTTTGTAATCACAAATTTTGATATGAACTATTGAGTTGGTTATGTTTGAATGAAATCAAACCAAGTAACTGCTAAAATAGTGAGTGATAAACAATAAGTGATTTGAATGTTACCTCAAATCGATAATGTATTTGATGGAGAGGTCATAGAATATGATTGATAACAATGTCTAGATACTATGTTGAGAATCATGAATCATATTTTTGACTAGTGAAGATGGTTTAATGGACTGGAAGTGGTATTAACAGGATGAACATGCAAACAAGATAGAGTTCTTGAATAGGTAATGAAGATTTATGAATCGGTGAAGAAATTCGAAGTGGAAATGGCATCAGTGATGTTTTTAGTGAATTATTAAGGTAATTACATAAAGTATTTGACATCACATTTACTGAAGGTATGCATTTTAGGTGGATTCTTGATGTAGGAGCATCTCAGGCCTTGAGCAATCTTGTATCACCAAAAATTATTTTGTTTCTCATACCTGTTTGTTGTTTGATTTGGTGTTGTTGATTTTTTTGGTTTCTTAATTTGTGAAGTTAATGTAGTAGTGGACCTAATTGTGAGCATTCTCCTAAGATCACATGTCCTAATTCATTCAGACTTGGGAGTTATCACAATTTTCTTTGGACATCAATTTTTTGCTAATTTCACTGATGTAACGTATGGTATTTTGTCTTGTGCAGTTGCGTATGGAATAATTGGAGCTTGCGCAGTTGGGGATCTATTCTTGGATCATGTGAGGACCTAAATCTATCGGCACATCATGTTTTTTTATTTCTACATTTAGTTTTGGTTTCTCTCCTTAGGGTGGACCTATAATGTAATTAAAGCCTGACTGGCTGACTTGTGGCTTAGCTAGCTATATATTGGGAGCCTTGGTTGATGTAGAGTAGTGGAAGATGAGGTATTAGATGAGTAATAGTAGATTAGAGTAGAGTAGAAGTATAATTGGTGTTAGGAATGGGAACACTGAGAGGGGGGGTGAATCAGTGCTCACTATATTTTATCTTTTTACTTTATTCTTTAAACTGAACTTGAATACTTAAATACTGAAATGAACATCAACATAAAAATGAAACATGAAATCAACACATAACACCAATATGGTTATGAGGAAACCCAAATAGGTAAAAACCCCAGTGGGAATTGACACCCACTAATATTCTGTACTAGTTTTTTATGATCCTTGCTAGAAGATCCTTAACCTTGTTAGGAGTTGCTTTACAATGTATTTAGTATAGTGACCTTGTCAAGGGTCAGACCCTGTTAGGATTCTTTTACAATAACCCTATTAGGGGTGTGGACACACTATCCTAGAGCTCACTGCTCAAGTGGTGAAGGCTACAACCTTCTGATCCCAGATACACAGTATATCTATTGGATGAACTGGCACTGTGACACTACTTGTCTGATCAGTTCCTTTGATGTGTTGACGCTTTGACCTCTTGAAAAGATCTAATAAATATTATCAAATCTTCGCACACTTCTTCTCTTCTTTCCTTAAATCTATATTGATGCAGGAGCATCTTGGGTTCTTGGTAATCCTGTGTCACCAAAAAAAAGATGTTTGCTATTTTCTATGTTGTTCAGTTCATGTTTGGACGGTTTTCTCTTTCCTGTGTTGGTCAGTTTCCTTTGATTACTGAGTTCAGTCGGTAGTCTCTGCATTGGTTGGTTTCCTTTTGATTACCGAGTTCAGTTGGTAGTCTTTGTGTTGGTTGGTTTTCTCTTCTCCCGAGTTGGTTGGTTGCTTCGATTGCCAAGTTCGGTCGATAATTTCTTAGCGCTCGGTTTTGCTTTGCTGCTGGTCAGTTATCTCTCCTTACCGACAAGTTTTATTTTGTTTCTTGTTGGGGCCGATGTGTGCATTTATCAAGGGTCATGGAATTAATGCTGGTATCCATTATTGGGAAGTTGGTGGTCCTTAATCTGACCGTTACTTCTGTTGTTTACAGATTTGAAGGCCGACTCAGTTCGGTAGATTCTTGTATAAATTTAGTTTCTGTGTTTAGAGCTGAGGTAGTTAGAGATGAAGAAGTTAGAAGTGAGAATATCTGATGGATCCTCACATGTTGGAGGACTTCTGAATTTATTGTAATATCTGGCCTAAACTGGGAAGGCCTTACAACCCGACATGTATACTGTTTGTTGATGAAATTTAATGAAGATCTTGCTTTCTCCCTCTCACTTTCTAGTGTTTTTCTTTCGCATTGTGTGTTGAAGGCTTGGAACATTAGGGTGAGCCATAGCTTTGGCCCCTCATGATCCCTGCCCTTCGTCAGGTGGTATCAGAGTGAGGTTAGATTCTTGATCTAGGTCTGTGGATCTAGGTTTGCAGGAACTTCTTGAAACCTTAGTTAAATTTTTGTGGGGTAGCAGATTGTGATCTGACCTACAATTGCAGAAGGTTGTCAAGATGGTTCATGGGAGGCGAGATGCAGATCCAAGCTTGGTAGAGATGCTAAGGCAGATTGCTGCTAGATTAGATGCAGTAGAGACAGCCCAAAGAAGAGGCAAACATCTTGAAGATGTTAGTGATGATGAGGTCGAAGAAGAATAGGCTAATGTAGAACCTACACCTATTATGGATCATGGTGAAGAGAGATTCCTAAAAGCTTTGACAAGTTTGAAATCGACACCACACTTTAATCCTCCTGATTATAGTGGCAAATTGGACTCTGATTAACTAATGGACTGGATCACTGAGATGGAAAAATATTTTGAATATGAAAGTATCCCTAAAGACAAAATGGTGAAGATTGCAAGCACTAAGTTGAAATGACATGCATCCTTGTGGTGGGAACATCTACAATTGGATAGGAAAAGGAAAGGAAAAGATAAGATCACAGTATGGAGTAAGATGGTCAATAAGTTGAAAAGAAAATATTTACCCTGTGACTATAAGATTAACCTAATTCGACGAATGCAAAGTCTGAGATAGAAGGATAGCTCGGTAAAGGATTGTACTGAGGAATTTTACAAATTGGATATCAGATCTAGTCATGATGAAGATGATATTGAAAGGATTGGCAGATACTTGAATGGTTTGAGAAACTCTATCTAAGAAGAAATCAGCATGGTTAAGTTGGAAAGTATTGAAGAGGCTTATCAATTTGCTTTGAAAGCTGAGCTGAAACTAAACAAAAGACATGAACAAAGGCAAAGAGGTCGAGGTGGTAGATTCCATAGAGGAAGAGGTAGATCCAATGGTGAAAATAGTAGAGCTGAACCTGATAAAACAAACTTGGACAAAGGTAAGACTGAGTGGAAAGGTGAAAGTTCATCTAGAGGCAAAGGTAGTAGCTACCAAGGTGGTTATAGTAGAGGAAATTTCTGAGGAACTTGTTACAATTGTGGAGAAGAAGGGCACAGATCCTTTGAATGTACACATGCAAGCAAGAAGGCTAGTAGAAATGTTGTAGTGCAAGAAGAATGATTGAATGAACTTGAAAAGGAAAGTAACCTAATGGTAAGGAGAGCACTGTGGAATGAAAGAAAGAAGGAAGATCCGGTAAGGAAAAGTTTTTTCAAGACAAGATGTAGAGTTGCTGACAAAGTGTGGAAAGTAATCATTGACAGTGGTAGCTTGGAGAATCTGGCATTTGAAGAGATGGTCGGTAAATTGTAGTTGGAAAGATTGCAGCATCTAAAACCCTATCAGATTTCATGGATCAAAGATGAGCATACACTCCTGGTAAGTGAAAAATGTTATGTGAATTTGAAAATAGGAGAATACTATGATAAGGTATTGTGTGATGTAATGCCAATGGATTGTTGTCATATTTTGTTGGGTAGACCTTGGCAATATGATAGACATGCTATATATGATGGAAGATTGCATAAGTATTCTATTGTGGCTAATGGAAAGAAACAAGTCTTGTTGCCATTGGTGGAAGAATCTGTTAGTAATATCTATACATCTGTGAAAGTTTGTTTGATGGAAGGAAGAAAGTTTGTTAGTTCTTTGAAGAAGGATGATGTATGTTTTGCTGTAATCCCTAACAAACCGAGTAAGAAAATGGAAGATAATATTCCTGAGGAGATTGATAAGTTACTCACCGAGTATGGAGAAATCATTTTTGATAATGTAACTGATGGTTTTCCACCAAAGAGAAGTATAGATCATTATATGGATTTAATCCCTAAAGCTAGTTTACCGAATAAGGCACCTCATCGGTTAACACCTACCGAGAATCAGGAATTGAACCGATAGATTCAAGAATTGTTGGATAAAGGTTTGATCAGAGAAATTTTAAGTCCTTGTGTGGTACCTACTGTATTGGCACCTAAGAAGAATGGAGAATGGATAATGTGCACTAATTCCAGAGCAATCAATAAGATAACGATGAAGTATAGGTTTCCTATACCGAGGATGGATGACATAATGGATAGTTTGACTGGGGCAAAGTATTTCACAAAGATTGATTTGAAAAGTGGATATCATCAGATTAGAATCAGAGAAGGTGATGAGTGGAAGACTACTTTCAAGATGAAAGAAGGTTTGTATGAGTGGTTGGTTATGCCTTTTGGTTTGACTAATGCACCGAGTACTTTTATGAGGTTGATGAATGAAGTTTTGTAGAAATTCTTGGGTAAGTTTGTGATTGTATATCTTGATGATATTCTAATATTTAGTAAGACCAGAGAAGAACATTTGTTGCATGTTAGACAAGTTTTGCAGAGGTTGAAAGAGGAAAAGTTGTTGATAAATCTGAAAAAGTGTTCATTCATGAAAGAAGAAATTGTGTATTTGGGATTTGTTATTTCGGCTGATGGATTGAAGATGGATCCTGAAAAGGTTGAAGCCATTTTTAATTGGCCTACACCTATGAATGCTAGTGAGGTAAGATCATTTCATGGATTGGCAAGTTTTTACCAAAAGTTCATAAGGAATTTCAGTTCAATTTGTAATACTATGACTGAGACTATGAGAGGAGACAAAAGAGAATTCAAGTGGACACATGGAGCTGATAAGAGTTTCCAAGCATTGAAGTAGAAGGTTGCTGAATTACCTATTTTGACATTACTTGATTTTAGTAAAGTATTTCAAGTGGAATGTGATGCAAGTGGAAGTGCAATTGGAGCTGTGTTAAGTTAAGAAGGTAAACTTGTGGCTTTCTTTAGTGAAAAGTTGAATGATGCTAGAAGGAAATATTCTGTGTATGACCAAGAATTCTATGCTATTTTTCAAGCACTGAAGAAATGGAGACATTATTTGATACCGAGTGAATTTGTGTTGTATACTGATCATAAAGCTTTACAGTATTTGGGTAGTCAGAATAAGTTGAATCAAAGACATATGAAATGGGTTGAGTATTTGCAAAGTTACACATTTGTGATAAAACATAAGAGTGGAGTCACTAACCGAGTTGCTGATGCATTGAGTAGGAGAAGATATTTGATGACTGAGATGAAAATTCAAGTTCTTGGTTTTGATGAGATGAAAGGTTTGTATGAAAATGACCCTGATTTTTTTTAGCCATGGAGAAAGTGCAGAGCACCTTCACAAGATCAACATGATACCAAATGGGATGAATATTTTATTTAGGAAGATATGTTGTTTAAAGGTATTCAGCTGTGTATACCAAGAGGAGTAATGAGAACTAATCTGATAAAAGAGAAACATAGTAGTGGTTTAGATGGACATTTTGGCATTGACAAAACTTGGAATTTGCTGAAGGAAAAGTAATTTTGGCCGCAGTTGTATAAGGATGTTCAGAAATTTGTGAGAAGTTGTGGAATTTGTCAAGTTGCAAAAGGAGTAAGTTAGAATACTAGTTTATACACACCGATTGTTGTACCTGAGAAACCTTGGACTGATATCAGTATGGATTTTTTTCTTGGCTTACCAAAGATAGTAAGAGGTAATGATTCTATATTTGTGGTTGTGGACAGATTTTTGAAAATGGCACATTTCATACCTTGTAGAAAAACATCAGATGCAGTGAATGTAGCAGACCTTTTCTTTAAGGAAATTGTGAGATTACACGGGTTACCGAGGAGTATTATCTTTGACCGAGATAGCAAGTTTGTTGGATATTTTTGGAAAACACTTTGGAAGAAATTTGGTGCTGAGTTGAAATATAGTTCTACATTTCATCCACAAACTGATGGACAGATTGAAGTTGTAAATAGAAGTTTGGGTAATCTTTTGAGATGTTTAGTAGGAGACACACCAGGCAATTGGGATTTTGTGTTGGCACAAGCTGAGTTTGCATACAATAATTCAATGAATAGGAGTACAAGAAGAACACCATTTGAGATTGTGAATGGCATACAACCGAGAGGAATATCTGACTTGAGAGACATTGAGGATGAAAACAAGAAAAGTGCTGAAGGAGTGAAATTTGCTGAGTACATGAAGACATTGCATGTAGACGTGAAGCTAAAGTTGGAAAATAGTAATTAGAAATATAAAGATAGAGCTGATAGATCAAGAAGACATAAGATTTTTGATGTTGGTGATGAAGTGATGGTTCATTTGATGAAAGGTTGGTTTCCTGTTGGAACTTATGGGAAGCTGAAGATGAAGAAGTTTGGACCTTGCAGAATATTGAGGAAATTTGATAGTGGAAATGCATATGAGATTGAGTTACTTGATGACATGGACATATCACTGATTTTTAATATTGCTGATTTGTATGAATATTATGAATCTGATAAAGAAATGATAGTACCGACAAAATATCCTAAGAAACAGAAAGAGGAAGTTGAACAGATTTTGAAAGAAAGAGTTGGTAAAAGCACAAGAGGAAAATAATACATGGAATATCTGGTAAAATGGAAGAATAGACTGATGGAAGATAGTTCATGAATTTCACAGTCTGAGTTGGATGTAGCTTAGATCATATCTACTGGATGATTCTATGAATCATTCAAAACAACCTCAGGTGTCTGATGCAAGAGCATCTTAGGTTCTTGGTAATCCTGTGTCACCAAAAAAAAGATGTTTGCTATTTTTTGTGTTGTTCAGTTCCTGTTTGGATGGTTTTCTCTTTCCTACGTTGGTCAGTTTCCTTTGATTATCGAGTTTGGTTGGTAGTCTCTACATTGGTTAGTTTCCTTTTGATTACCAAGTTCGGTCGGTAGTCTCTGTGTTGGTCAGTTTGCTCTTCTCCAGAGTTGGTTGGTTGCTTCAGTTGTCGAGTTCAGTTGGTAATTTCCTGGCGCTCAGTTTTGCTTTGCTACTGGTCGGTTATCTCTCCTTACCGACAGGTTTTATTTTGTTTCTTGTTGGGGCCAACGCATGCATTTATCAAGGGTCACAAAATTAATGCTAGTATCCATTATTGGGAAGATGGTGGTCCTTAATCTGACCATTACTTCTGTTGTTTGCGGATCTAAAGGCTGACTCAGTTTGGTAGATTCTTGTATAAATTTAGTGTTTGTGTTTAGAGTTGAGGCAGTCAGAGATGAAGAAGTTAGAAGTGAGAGTATTTGATGGATCCTCGCATGTTGGAGGACTTCTAAATTTATTGTAATATCTAGCCTAAACTGGGAAGGCCTTACAACCCGGCATGTATACTGTTTGTTGATGAAATTTAATGAAGATCTTGCTTTCTCCCTCTCACTTTCTAGTGTTTTGCTTCTGCATTGTGTGTTGAAGTCTTGGAACATTAGGGTGAGCCATATCTTTGGCCCCTCATGATCCTTTCCCTTCATCATATATCCACTCACATCCAAATTACAATGGGCACATCTCTTATGTATATGCGCATACAAAAAAAACTAGGTTGGCCCTTTAACTGATTACATACAATGCTTCCAATTGACTTGGCTCAAGCATCTTTACAAAAAAACATAATTACATGTTAGAAACCTAATTAAAATAGGTGAATAGCCTTTACAACATAATAATATAACCGCAAACCAAAATACCAACAGTTGGTTGCTTGCTCTGTTCTTCTCTAGCATTTACTATCTGTGCAACTTGAAGTCTCTGTATCTTCCTCATACTGAATCTTCTGATCATGCACTCTTAGACTTAGCATGAATATGATCTTACCAAATTAACTTCTAGGGTGCATACCATAATTCTATTGTATGCACGTGCACTGATGCTCTGACCTTCAGGTACTCTGTAGACTGTCTAGTCTTCAAAACTTAGCCAATTTCTGATCTTCTTATCATGGGCGCTGACTTCAAAACATCATATGAATTTGTTGCCATAATAAAAAAACTATATTAATTCATATACACTAGTATAGTCAAATTTCCAACAATCTTCCCCTTTTTCATTGATGGCAACAAAGGAATATGGAAAAGTGACTAACTTACCCTTAATACAAAAAACACTTAATCATACTTTATCTTATATCTCCCTTATATCTTCTTTCTATACATTTTCTTTACATAGTTGTAGCTCCATATTCTATACATACTCCCCCTTTGACATTAATTACAAAGGCATTACAAAACTGAATCTATACAAGTACTTATACTGAAAGTATATCCAGGTATGCAATTTGTAAATTTTGGATCTCTTGCTTCCAAAATGCAATCAGTGCATTGATGGTTTGGAGATGGGTGCATAATGCATACTGTAGCTTCTCCATCTTCTCCAAGTCTAAAATGGGACCTTGATCATATGTCACCATGGTGGCATCGATCTCCTTGATATTCTGATTCAACACATCTAAGGAGGGCGCAAGAGCATTTCTAAGCTGAGTCTGCCTAGCCCTTATCTTTGACATCTCCTTTTCTGCCTTCTCAATTTTGTCAATCTGTCCCTGATATACATTGTTACACATGTTTATATCAATAGAGGGATCTTCTACTAACTTCCTCACTTGTTCTATCATGGCCTCTGCTTATTGAATCTTCTTGTAGTGGTCGGTTGTCAACTTATCTTGATTCATACAATCAACAACAATTTTTGTTCCTTTTGCTGCAAACTCTTTCAAAGTTGCTTGTCCAACTTTGAGTGAACTAAGGTCTAGTGAGAAGTTATTGACCAACTCATTTAATCTTTTCTATATATACTTCTCCTTTGCAACTAATGATGCAGATTTTTCCAAGCTAAAGAAATTACTCTTTAACTATGAAATAATTTCACTTACATCATCAACAAAGTGTACCTTGGACACTTTCTTATCTGTTGGTAACAGGTTGTTCAGGATACTTATTGATTCTATAAGTAGGGGATTCCTCATTACCTATTTCTCCTTGGCCTTCTCCATAGCTAAGACATTGAACTTGATTAGGTCTTATTCTCCCCATGAGTCCAAACTAGTGGTGTCAGGTGTCAAGATTGACAACAATGATGCAGAAGGAGTGATTGGAGTGCTATCCATCACTTCTAGCTTTAATTTACTTAGTATTTCAACAGATGGCTTATCTATTGTTTCATTTCCTTTTTCATCTTCTTTTCCTTTCTCCTCTTCCATCTTTTCTTTCTCTTTTTCTTTTTCATCTGTTATATCTTCAATGTGTACTTCTTCTTGTGGCTTGGGTGAGTTGTTACCGCAAAGGATTTCAGCTTCTTGTGTGCTCACAAAAGCTTCCTCAAATTTTTCTAGGTCTCTATCTATGGCCACCATGGCTATTTCCACATTGTCAATAATGATAGTGTTTTCTTTTAGTGACTCTATCATGGGCTCAAACTTTTTAGCCTCTATTTTGTGTTTCTGTTGTAGGTGCTGAATCCTGACGACCTATCATTGATACTTTTGTGGTCTCTGTCTCCTTGGATTCCTTAGGAGGCACTTGAGCTGTAGGTGCAATGGGTGGGTGCATGTACCTGTTCATGAAAAATTTCTCAAATTCTTTCTTTGTTTCGTTAGTAACCAATTCATAGTTCTTATCCATGATATTTAATGTTCTTGTATTTTTTATGAGGTGAGGTTTCACCAGATCTAATAGTAAGATCTTCTCCTCCAAAGAACATACTGGTAAACTCTCATCTAATATCTTCTCTCTTATTCTTAGATCTTCCTCCATTGCTTGTCTCTTTAAGAAGTCTAGAATGTTCCAAACATTATCTGGAATCATAGTTTTCAATTCTAGTACTGTCTTCTTAAACTTAAGCATGTGTTTGAAAATCATGCCATGAATCTCTAACTTGTCTATTTCACTATACTTATCATAAAATTTTCCTATTTGATCAATCCTTACTCCATCAATAACCCTTTTTCTCAACACTTGAAGACTAGGTCTGAAGCCTACCTCTGGGGGTGCTTGAGTGTTCTTTATGTTTCTTGTTACTCGCGAGGATGGATGACTAGTGATGATCTCTTTCTTCCTCTTTGCTATTGTCTTATAATCTAGAGAAGTAGTAAGATCAATTGTTACTATGGGTGCAAGAGGGGCAATAACTGTTTTACCCTTCTGGTGTGCTGGAAACCTATATCCCAGTATCATGGACATCAATTTGTTGTCTTTCTCCTCTATAGGCTCTATTGTCATTCCATGCCTATTAATTCTTGATTTGAGAGCCTATTCTACAAATTTCCTGACATATTTTCCCACTGGAAGAATGGTGCCTGTTCTTGAGAGTCCTATCATCTCATGAATTAGGTCTCATGTTATCCTAACCGACACTTCTCCTATCCAAAATAGGTCATCATGGATCCTGCTGAGTAGGATCTTGATCCATTCTAACTCATAGAACTCATATTCCATAGCATATTCCACTATAGGATGATTTTCCAACTGTGCATATTCATCCATGAAGGTTTTATTAGGTTTCATCATTGTTTCCATGTTTTCTCTTATTCTATCCAAACCTACTGGTTCCTTCTTGCAATATATGTATGCCCTGATATCTTCCACATGCATAACACCCATGGGAGTGCGAGAGAATGCACCTTCTAGGTCATCTAGTGTGGACTTGAATAGATGGCTCTTAAACACATATCTCTTCTTCTCAGCCACATCAAATACAATGGGAGTAGCCACTACTTACTTTTATATCACTTTCCAAATGATCTCAAAGACTTTTGAATCGGTGTGATAGATTAGGGCTTCCACAACCGATCAAATGCACTACTAATCATTGGTGAATCAATTTGAAAATCTTTTCTATCAAATGCTAGGGCTCCTCTGCTCTCCAATTGCTCTGAATTTGAATGCACCGATAGATCTAAAGGCTTCTGTGTACTTTAAAGTAATAATTTTTCCATTAATGCTTACTACATAAACCAGGTTGTCACTGAAAATTTCTAACTTTAATTCTACAAACAATTAGCTAGTGCGCTCTTGCAAATAGGTTCTTCTAGTCTCCAAAAGGTTGAGTCCAAAGTTGCATACCTTGAGAGTGAGTATACCAGTCGTGCAGGGTTATAGAGCTAAATTAGCTCCCCCTATGACCCTGAGGGCCATTGATCCTGATGTAGAGGGTGCATCCATTGTGGATGTATCCAATACATGTTCATCAACCTTATCCTTCTTTACCTCTGACCAAATCATGCTTGTATTATCTGAAGCTTTCACAAACTTAACTTCTCCTTCGATGTCCAATACTGGTTCTTCAGGATTTTTAGGGCTTTCTTGACCTTGCGTCCTTGATCTAAAAAACTTTGAGATGTGTCTAGCCTTGTTACAAGAGTGACAAATGACTGGGGATCTTATATTCCTTGACGCATTGACATGGGTCACAATTTTGCATTGTCTTGCTGAGTGACCATTATAGTTACATATCTGACATGTAACATTCTGATAACTCCTCATATTTGGCTGATTCTGATTTCTCTGATTATGTTGTGTCTTGTTCTTCTGACTTGTCTTACAATTCATAGCTCTATGACCAAATTTATTGCATGAATAACAGTAACCATTGAAAGGTCTTACCTTTGTATAGTTCCTTTTTATATGTCCATGCTTGTTACATGCATAACAAGTTCAGTCTACTAGCTTGTGCTCATCCTTAGGTGGTTCAAAATTATCTTTAGTTTGATCTTTTGTCTTCTTAGTATCAGTAGAGTCTTTTGGTGCTTTCATCTTTTCTTGCATGTCATTAATCTGGTTTTGTTCTTTATTGTATCCAATATAGCTAGTGTCTCCTTTAAGTCTTCTTGCATATAACTAAGATTCTATCAAATCAGAACTGGTGTGCAATTTATCAATGTGATTCTTTGCCTCTTTCAATTCAGATTCCAAGCTTTCTTTGTTGTTCCTTAGTTCCAAAATTTCCATGTTTTCTTGCCTCAATTCTACATTTAATTGAAGGTTCTCTTTTATCTGTTCATCATAGACATATTGATTGTTGGTTAGCTTATCATCCAATTCTTCAATCTATTCTTTTAGGGATGAATTTTCTTCATTTAGCTTCTTGATCATTATCCCTAATTCACTGGTAGAGCATTCTTTCAAATATTTTCTTATCCTTTTGATGATTGCTTGAGCATCATTGACTTTTTCTTTAAGTTCTTCGATTTCTTTTTTAGATCTGTCCAGGTCTTCAAGAGCAACTTCAATATTTCTTTTCAGATGTTTCATTTCTACTTTGTCCATGATCTCCTCAAGTGGTTAAACTTCTATGCTGAGGACCAGAGCTCTGATACCAATTGTTAGGAATCAGAACACTGAGAGGGGGGGGGGGGGTGGGTGAATCAATGTTCACTGTATTTTATCTTTACTTTATTCTTTAAACTGAACTTGAATACTTAAATACTGAAATGAACATCAACATAAACATGAAACATGAAATCAACACATAACACCAATATGGTTACGGGGAAACCCAAATAGGTAAAAACCCTAGTGGGAATTGACACCCACTAATATTCTATACTAGTGTTTTATGATCCTTGCTAGAAGATCCTTAACCCTGTTAGGAGTTGCTTTACAATGTATTTAGTATAGTGACCTTGTCAAGGGTCAGACCCTGTTATGATTCTTTTACAATAACCCTATTAGGGGTGTGGACACACTATCCTAGAGCTCACTGCTCAAGTGGTGAAGGCTACAACCTTATGATCTCATATACACACTATATCTGCTGGATGAACTGGCACTGTGACATTGCTTGTCTGATCAATTCCTTTGATGTGTTGATGCTTTGACCTCTTGCAAAGCTCTAATATATCTTATTAACTCTTCCCACACTTCTTCTCTACTTATCTTAACTCTATATCCACTCACATCCAAATTACAATGGGTGTATCTCTTATTTATATGCGCATACAAAATAAATAACTAGGTCGGCCCTTTAACCAATTACGTACAATGCTTCGAATTGAATTAGCTTAAGTGTGTTTACAAAAAAACATAATTACATGTCAAAAACCTAATTACAATAGGTGCATAGCCTTTACAACATAATAATATAACCGCAAACCAAAATACCAACAGTCGACTGCTTGCTTTGTTCTTCTCTGACACTTACTATCTGTGCAACTTGAATTCTCTATATCTTCTTCATACTGAATCTTCTGATCATTCATTCTTAGAATTAGCATGAATATGATCTTACCAACTTAACTTCTAGGATGCATACCATAATTCTACTGTATGCACATGCGCTGATGCTCTCACCTTCAGGTACTCTGTAGACTGTCCAGTCTTAAACACTTAGCCAATTTATGATCTTCTTATCATGGGCACTGAATTCAAAACATCATATGACTTTTTTGCCATAATGAAAACACTATATTAAGTCATATACACCAGTATAGTCAACTTTCCAACAATTGGATCCTGCAAGATCTTGAAGATTAGATGGTTTATCTGATATTGTGATAGCAGAGCTAGTGATTTGCATGCTTGGAGACAAGGAGATTTCTTGGAGGCTTGTGAGCTCAAGTTTAGATCTGCCTTAGTGTTTCCATTAATTTCTAATGTGTTCCAGAGCTGGACTAGCTAGGTGATTGCTTGGATACTTTTGTAATTTCATTGTATAAGGCAGCAACCCGGAAGGCCTCATAGTCGGGCATGTTGAATGAAATTATGTTTTGAAGCATTATTGTGTTGTATTCTTCTATTCTTGTGGTTGTGATAGTTGGCATTGTAGGTGTGGACTATCCTTTATTGGACTTTCCATCCCTACCCCACGTCAAGTGGTATCAAAGCTTAAAAATCTTGAGTGTGTGGATAGAGTGCCGAGGTGAGGCAGTTTGCACCAGGACCTTGGATTGAAGATGCCTTTGAGGAGAGCTCGTGAGATCTCAAAGGAAGAACTTGCTAGAGAATTCAGTCTTGATGATTTTAGGGCCTTGCAGAAACAAGTGCAAGATCTACAAGAGGAATTGAGAAAGAAGACATCCTTGAAGGATGATAGTGATGAGTCCGAGGAAGATCATTTTGAAGAAGCTATAGAAGAAGTTAGAGATCCAGAAGAAAGTAGAATCCTGAAGGCTATGTCTAAAATTGGAAAATACCTAAGATTGAAGTTTCTACATTTGCTGGGAGCCTTAGGCCAGAAGAGTTGATTGATTGGATTAATGAGATAGATGAATACTTTGAGTATGAAGAAATAGAAGATCTTGATAGAGTTTGATTTGAAAAGACTAAGTTGAAGGGTCATGCAAATATTTGGTGGAGAGAAGTTCAATTGGAAAGAAGTAGGAGAGGAAAATAAATGATCACTAGATGGAACAGAATGGTTGATAAGTTGAAAAATCAATTCATTCTAGTGGATTATGAGTTAGAGATGTTTAAGAAGATGCAAGCCTTGAAGAAGAACAATAGATCAATAAAGGAGTATACTGAGGAGTTTTATAGAATCTTGATTAGGACTGGTCATTCTGAAGCTGATAAAGAGAAGGTTACTAGGTATGTTTATGGCTTGAGACCTAGTATTCAAGAAGAGTTATTTATTGTTCAGATGAAAACTATAGGAGATGCTTATCAGATGGCATTGAAGATTGAGGAGAAGTTGAACAAGAGGTTTGAAGGAAGACAAAATAATAGGAACTGAGGTGGTAAGA
This sequence comes from Chamaecyparis obtusa, assembly GCA_027943335.1. Lineage (NCBI taxonomy): Eukaryota > Viridiplantae > Streptophyta > Pinopsida > Cupressales > Cupressaceae > Chamaecyparis > Chamaecyparis obtusa. The sequence continues at coordinate 92,483 of BSBK01000250.1, forward strand.
CTAATGACACAATTGCTAGAGGTAATGTGGTAGAGAATCCTAAGAAGATTGATGAAGGATCTGGCAGTGGTCAAGCTACTAATAACTACAATGTTGGACAGAAATTGAGAAGGAGGAATGAGTTCACTAGTACTTGTTTTTAGTGTGGTGAAGAGGGTCATAGAAGTTTTCAATGTCCTAGAAAAAGAGTTGCACTAATTACTGAAGAAGGCATTGTGAATGTTGTAGAAAAAGGTGAATGTCTGATCACTAGGAGGTTGGCTACATATGTTCAGGAACTAGTGCAAAGAAGAAATTTGTTCAGAACCAGATGTAAGTGGAAGAATAAGGTATGTAATGTTATAGTTGATGGTGGTGGTTCTGAAAACTTTGTTTCAAAAGAGATGGTTAGTAAATTGAACTTGGAAAGAAGGAAACATCCTAATCCTTATCAGATTAGTTGGATACAAGATGTGTCTAAGGTTAGGATTGAAGAGCAATGCTTAGTTAATTTTTAGATTGGATCTTATCATGATGAAATATTGTGTGATATATTTCCTATGGATGCTTGTCATTTGTTGCTTTGGAGACCTTGGGAATTTGATAGACATGTTTTGTTTGATGGTCATGCAAATACATATGTGGTCATGCGTGGTGGATCTAGGCATAAGTTGTTACCTTTGCAGGAAGTTGGGGCTAGTGGATGTGGAGTTATCAGGTGTAGTCCCTATGACAATGGAAAACATCAAGAGTAGAGAGTTGATGAACCTATTCCTATGGATAAATGGAAGCCGAGTTTGAAAGAAAAAGAGAATGATATAGCTAAGGAACTTATTGAGATTAAGAGGCAGATGGACTTTCTGACAAAGATAGTGTAGCAAATGGTGACACTAGTGGCACATAGAGATGTAGATGATGTCGAGTTGATTAGTAAGTCCAGAGAAGATGTGATTCACCGAAGTGCTGGTGTAATGGGTCCACTAGTAGAATCTGGCAAATAAATGACCAGGTGACTAAAACTTTTAGTCACGTGACTAAATTTTTTAGTCACATGACTAAATCTAATCATGTTCTACCATTTTTTTGCAATTCACAAATATAAATGACTAAATAAATGACCAATTTGGTCATCTGGTAAAATAAAACTAAAATGACTAAATAAATGACCAATTTGGTCATCAGGTAAAATGACTAAATAAATGACATCGGGTAAAATCACAACTAAATAATTGGGTAGATAGATAAGAATAACTAAATAAATGACTATTACTCCTGCATACTAAAATTTGATGTTATCACATTTTGAATGATGATAGGCATTATATTATCACATTTTGAATGACGATAGGTATTAAATAAAAGGAGCACTACTACAAGGTAAAAATTTTTAAGTTAATTTTTGGAGATGAAAATTTATTATTGTCTTAATATTTTCTTTTATTTGTATTATTAATTTATATTTTGAATTTTCATCTTTAAAATGACATAGTAATAAATTTGCAGAAAATAAATTTGAGCAAAAATACAATTTCATCTCACCCATGAATCTCTTACGTCTAGACAAAAAGTTGTCTTTAAGTGGAACTTTCATGAACTCAATTTTTTTTTATATCATTAATAATATCTTTGCTACCTATTTTGTCACTTTTTCAAAATTCAGTTTTAACATTATGCCCTAGGTCACCTAAAAATGTTTACTAATATTTTAAGGACTTTTTTTCTAAAATTTGGACAATTAAATGTTTGAAAAGATGCTAAACATGGAGATTCCTAAGGATGGGTTTATGATTCTTATTGACAAAAAACTTACTCTTGTTTACAAGGACAAGGATGTTAACGCATAATTTTGGCCCCGTGACAGGCATAAATTGAATGATAAAGGGCTGAAGTGAGTGAAAGAAAGCATGAAAGCTCATAAAATTGTTAAACCTGATGTAGACACTAGATATGTTCAGACGAAATGGAATTTGTACTTCAAAGACTAAAAACATTGATCCTAGTGAATGAGATGACCTGAAGGCTTGTTACTGTGTTATTTATGATGAAAGTAATAGTGATCAAACCAACAATTTTACTAGTCCCAAAATATAAGGAGCTTAAAGGACAAAGGCAAAGGTCATAAAGAGACCAAAAAGATCATTATCAAATAGGAAAAGAGCATGATACCTCAAACAACTCTCTAGAAGTACCCAACAAAGGCAGTCACAAAGACCAATTTTTGAGAGTTGAATAAATCACAGGAAGTGTCACCAATCAGGATTAACACAAACCCAGACATATATGGATTTTCACTAGTCTAACATCAAATAACACATACCATGAGAATTCCAACAAATAGAAGTATTCAACTAACATGCACACATACCCTTAAGTATCTATAATCCTTCCATTACTTAATCTATATTATTACTATATTTTCAAAATATAAATTCATCAAATGGTATCTTTATCAATATATACACCAGAATCTACAACTAATTATAATAATTTCTATGCTTTCTCATACATAGTAACATATTTTATTTTCAAAAATTATTGAAAACCTCATAGATTATTAAAAACATACAAGTCTTCTTTCATGCTTTTAATCTGCTATAGACAAATTGTATGACTTTTTGAAGAGATAAAATAATTTAACTTTAGATCTACTATTAACAAATTAAATGAAATCTTTAGGGGATGAAAATATTTTTTAAAATGGTGTTGATAGATAAGAGATACGAGCACATGTTCAAGACTATAAACAACATACAAAATAGAGAATAAAGTCAATATATAAAACCAATCAACATAAAGTATAAGTGATTAAAATTTTACCAGGCAAATCCCAAGGCTCGCACTTGTATATGTCAACTTCCACTACTACATAGGAAGGTGTTTTAAAACATTTGTTTAAGACAAAATTAACATTTTGTCTTAAAAACATAAAATATTATTTTAATTATTTTAAGTTAAAAAATAATATTTTTTTATTGTCTTAAATTTAAAATTAAGACAAAACTAAACAAGCATTTTTTGAAACAAAAAAGAACATGCATTTCCATTTTCATGGTGTGCGCGGGCGGCAAGCGAAAAGGGCAAAGGAATGGCAGGCAAGTGAATTATTAGCATGTTTTTGCAGCCAAAATTTGCATCATTCCCTTGCATTGTTTCCTACCTACGGAAAAAAATTGAAAACATTTACAACATATTCTACTACTTTTTTTGAGAGAATATCTTTAGCAATGAAATGATTTTGGGTCTGTTAGAGGGATTTTTATCAGGTAATGCAGGAAAATATGGCTATTTGATTTAAATATTGTCTCTTTGATTTCTCAATGCCTATTTTTTGAATGGATTTGATAATCTTTATGTGCAGGATAAGAGGGAGCTTGATTTTTAGGGTTAAGAATTGCAGCATTACGGCCACATAACCCCAAGGTGGATTCATGCCTTCCTTCTTTAGGGTTATAATTAATCTAAAGCTTTTAGGGATTATGGAATTTATTGAGATAATGATTATAATTTCAATCAATTAAACATTTATAGAATAGATGAGCATTCACCAATATTTCTTCTTTCTCGTGTTTGATCTTGTGTTTTGAGCCTCAACTCTCAAAGTATTATTTGATTAGTAGCAAGTATCATGGACGTTTGTTCTATGTCTTAGTGTTTCAAGAGGGTGAATCAAAACATTTTTAGAGTCTTATAGGAGCCTTTTTGTATTCAAAGATGGAAAGGGGTCTTCAGATGTTTGTCCTATTTTTTCTTTTTCATGTGGCTTCATCTCAATCTTCACATTCTTCCAATGCCAAGCTACTTTTGTCCCTTATATTTTCCATTATTGATCCATCTCAGTTTCTAGATGGCTGGACAGAGGAAAATTCTAGCCACTATTGTTCATGGGCTGGGGCTCAATGTGATGCTTTCGATCATATCATCGGCCTAAATATCTCAACCACGAATCTTTCCATCTAAATTGTGCCTCAAATAAGTCATTTCCATAGTCTCATCAATTTCAGCATAACAATCAATAACTTCATAGGTCCAATCCCTTCAAACATCACCAATGTTGAAGGTCTAAAATCCTTCAAAATTTCCCACAATATGTTTGTTTGGAATTTTCTATCCAATTTCTCCAGATTGAAGGCCATGGAGATTCTAGAAGCTTTCAACAACAACTTAATAGGACCCTTGTCAATTCTTATTTTCCAATTTCTAAGTGACGAATTAATCTAGTGAACAACTCAATTCTTCTTTTCAATTTCTTCATAAATCATTGAGTAAATGAAGTCTACAGGTTTTGAATGAGTTCTCAAATAAATGAGAAAGATAACACATCAATAGCAGTTAGATTAATGACAATTAAATTTGTTATAATTTAAATTTTTATAGTTTAAAATTGTCAACTGCCTAAATTACAACAAAGTTCCCATGCAAGGGGATTCTTATATTTTGTATGTACAACTGCTTAGAAAAATTTGAAACAATTTGTTTTTGGTGGCCTCTAGTAATTTTCTTATTGTTAATTTCCTTCACTTGAGATATGAAACTCATAAACATATAGATATATCTGGAGAAAATTTCGGAAGGAAGATCTAATCTCCAGCCACATGGATAGAGAATTAGTGCATCAAAAACATTGTCTTCATCATTTCAGCCACCCTTTTTGTTCATAGCCATGATTTCACATCTGAAGCAACATCGTCTCATAATTTCTATAATAATATTCTAAACCCTGTTAATGAAATATTCATGCAACACTTCTACCTAAAGAGTGAAAGCAGTAGCCCTAGTATGTGATCATGTTTTTAGCATCCATTTCATGATCCATGTAGGCTTCACAACTGATAAAACAAGTACCCATGTCATGGTCCATACAACATGCCACAACTGACAAACCTTGTCCATACCATATAAACAAGATAAATGTGTATACAAATCTGCATGTAGAATCTATTTATAAACATAATTTTATAAAGTCGTGTGCTTTCTCTTGTGGGTTGTACTCTTGAGTCTCCTATAAATCTAAGGAGACAACCACCAAAGAAGATAATCTGAAATGATCAATATTTAGGATTTTATTAGCAACCCCTATGGTGAAACAATGGGATATGCAATTTTAGATACCGATAGTGGAAGATACAAGAAAGTTAAAGACATTAACAAAAATGTTGTCCAAAACTTCTTTTCTTAGGAATTCTTATAAGATAAACTACAGTTCCTTATTATCATTCTAATCTTGAGCCACTGAAAAATATATTGTAGAGTGGTGAAATAATGGGACATGCAATTTCAGATGTTGGCTGTGGAAGATACAAACAAGTTAAAGGCATTAACAAAAATGTTCAAAAATTCTTTTATTAGGAATTCTTATAAGATAAACTACAACACTAACCCTCCAAGAGTTCTAAATGGTTGTAATTATATGGAGCGTTCAAGTGAGAATAGGTATAATTAATTACAATATCAGGCTAGGAATGAATAAGATAGAAGGTTTCTTATTTAAATAGACAATAACATCTGATAATGATTAACCTCTTGATCATTAGTATAAGCGTTCTGAATATGAGTAGATTGTAATGCAATTATGAGAGTAAATGAGTTTGAGTTCTTATTGATACTTCAATATTGTATCTTGGAACATGAACCCTAACTAATGTGGTAATTTTGTAATTATGGTGAAAGTTGGGGTTTGTAAGAAAAACTAATGTGCTAATATGTGCTAGAACGTTTTGAATTGTCTTTTATTTTCTATTTTTTATCTTTGATACACTTGCATAAGACCGAAGTGTAAAATCAAGGACTCTGATTGGAGAATTTCAATAAAACCTAGCTGCAACAGGAAACCATAAGCTCTTTATCTTAGGAAAAATGAGTCGTTAGTTTCTAAACTTGCAATAATAGGTTAATTCATAGAGGCAATTCAAGTTCACTTCAATATCAAAGAACTCAATAATGATATGGTGTTGATGTTTATAGCTTCGATCAGGATAAAATGATCATAATATTATGAGAAAATAAATATGCAATATATTAATATATATAATGATGGACATTATTATTATATTAATATACATACTTAAAATATTAGAGTAAATAGACATCATTAATGTTCAACCTTACTAATACCATTTTGTATTGGTTATGTTTAACAATATGAGATAATATTATTCTACATTATATATATGCATATTAATATATATAATGTTAATGTCATTAATATTATATATATTAATATACATATATAAATGTATATTATCAAATTATATTTTAGTGATCGATATGAATATTATGAATACCGATTACCATTAATAAATATTCATATCAAACCCCAATTAATATCGGGCGAGTATACCGAATTACTATCAAAGACTTCTATTAGTTAATAGATAACTGGCGACTGTTTACTCACCAATCGGTCTCCACAAGCTGTGACTAATATTCCTGTGATACACGATGATTGATGTGTACATGTTTAGTGGCGAATATTATCGAGTAGTTTAACTTACGGTGTATCAGTTTAACTTAACAATGATGTTGATGGAGATCGGTTGTCATATGAAACTCTAGTATTGTCATCGCAGTTAGTTATCAATCGGCACTATTTAATATTATGACTGTTATGTATTATTAGCTCAAGCTGCGAATGTGTATTGTGACTATTATGTATTAATAGTCACGATACTATCGTGACTGTTAATACATAATAGTGACGATAGTGACTATATATCACAGCCTTAACAAATGCAATTTGTATTAAAGAAAATCGATAATTATTATAAACAATCACGTCACTTCATTGTGAACAAACATGTCATTTCTAATGTGAACAGTCACGTCACTTCTTGTTCACATTTGCTAGTTCAATATATATAGATATTCAAATATGTAGAATCAATCAATAACCAAGGCAATTGCATTCTACTACATACATTTAGTTTATATCTTATCTTTTGATCTATAATTACTTAACATGGTATCAGAGCCAAATTCCTTCATTGAAGTCTAACCACTTGAAGGAAGATTTGATCAGATTGAAGGAAGATCAAGATCAGTTTTTTTGGAAATCTCAAAATGGAAAATGGAATGAGACTAGAAGACAGACTTGAAGGTACCTCTGATTTTGAATCATGGAAACTTCGAATGATGTTAGTATTAAGGAAGAATGACTTGAAGTCAATAATAGAGAATCCTCTTCAACCTAATGAAAATGATGAGAAAAATAAATGGGAAAAGGACAATATTAGAGCAATGGAATTATTAGTAGATGGAGTGAAAAATCATTTACTACCTTTCATCACAAAGTTGGACTCTGCTCATGACATGTTCAAAGCCCTGGAAAACATGTTTCAAATCAACAACACCAGCAAAATTCTTACTCTTAAAAGTCAATTGTCTAATATTAAAATGAGTAAAGGAGAGACTATCACCTCATATTTTATGAGGACAACAAAATTAAGGAATCAAATCTCTTATATTAGTCACATTTATGATAATAAGGAGTTATCTATGATAACTCTAAATGGGCTCCCTATCTCATGGGAAAACTTTAGACAAGGAGTAAGTGCTTGCACCAAACTCCCCAAATTTGATCGACTAAAAGATGACTGCATTCAAGAAGAGTACAACATGAAATCCAGAGGAGTCTTGGAATCCACTAAAGAAGATGTTCAGGCTCTCATCACTGGTTCAAAAAGGAAAAAGGGCAAGAAGTCATATGATCAACATCCGTTCAAGAAACCAAGAGACTACTCTTCAATGCAATGTTTTAGATGTGACAAATATGGTCACAGTGCAAGAAAGTGTCCTGACAGACTTAGAATGCAAGCTTCCCTTGCTGAAGTAAATAATTCAAATGTATGTTTAGAGAAATGTTTATTCTAAATGGAATTCAAGATACCTTATAATTGAGAGGGAGTTCACTAATAAAGATAAGAACACTTCTAAGGTAAACTTGTAATTATTATTGATTATTATGTTAATTTTATTTTATAATTATATGGGCCCTGTGTAAATCATAAAGTGACGACTTCCAAATGATTATCACTTGTATTTGTTAAAGTTATTGGAAGGTGACAATCTTGCAATAAATTTTTTTTTGTAATAGATATATCTTACTTGTGGATAGAATCGCCGATGGAGGCAATCCACTCTAAAGCTCATGAGTTTGTGGATAGAATCGCTGACGGAGGCAATCCACATAGGAGCTTGCGGATAGAATCGCCGATAGAGGCAATCCACACCATAGCTCACAAGTTGTGGATAGAATCACCGATGGAGGCAATCCACACAGGAGCTTGTGGATCGAATCGCCGATGGAGGCAATCCACCTGGGAACTGTGGATAGAATCACTGATAGAGGCAATCCACTAGGGAACTAAACCTCACAATTTATGAACTTATTGTGAGTTGCATTTTGTCTTCCCTAGCTAAGAGGGAGTGTTGATGTTTATAGCTTCAATCAAGATAAAATGATCATAATATTATGAGAAAATAAATATGCAATATATTAATATATATAATGATGGACATTATTATTATATTAATATACATACTTAAAATATTAGAGTAAATAGACATCATTAATGTTCAACCTTACTAATACCATTTTGTATTGGTTATGTTTAACAATATGAGATAATATTATTCTACATTATATATATGCATATTAATATATATAATGTTAATGTCATTAATATTATATATATTAATATACATATATAAATGTATATTATCAAATTATATTTTAGTGATCGGTATGAATATTATGAATACTGATTACCATTAATAAATATTCATATCAAACCCCAATTAATATCGGGTGAGTATACCGAATTACTATCGAAGACTTTTATTAGTTAATAGATAACTGGCGACTGTTTACTCACTGATCGGTCTTCATAAGATGTGACTAATATTCCTGTGATACACGGTGATTGACGTGTACATGTTCAGTGGTGAATATTATCGAGTAGTTTAACTTACGGTGTATCAGTTTAACTTAACAATGATGCTAATGGAGATCGGTTGTCATATGAAACTCTAGTATTGTCATCGCAGTTAGTTATCAATCGACACTATTTAATATTGTGACTATTATGTATTATCAGCTCAAACTGTGAATGTGTATTGTGACTATTATGTATTAACAGTCATGATACTATCGTGACTGTTAATACATAACAGTAACGATAGTGACTATATATCGCAGCCTTAACAAATGCGATTTGTATTAAAGAAAACCGATAATTATTATAAACAATCACGTCACTTCATTGTGAAAAAACATGTCATTTCTAATGTGAACAGTCACGTCACTTCTTGTTCACATTTTCTAGTTCAATATATATAGATATTCAAATATGTAGAATCAATCAATAACCAAGGCAATTGCATTCTACTACATACATTTAGTTTATATCTTATCTTCTAATCTATAATTACTTAACATATGGAACCATTAAAGGTTCTCCAATTGTCAATAATAAAACTTGTAACATAATCAGGTTAAATCAATAAACTTCTAGATCTGATCAGTCACATTCCTCATTAGCCATTAGAACTAGATTCAACTCATTACCCTTGATGCACAAAATATCTCATTCCCACATTGTTGAACACACATCCATCTATCCTACACACAACTTATTCTCACCTCTTCTTTCTAATCACTTGCATTTCTTCAAATGTGACTCATATCCATACCTCTTTATCAGTCATCCATGAGTTTCCAATCTATCCTTAACATTCTTGCAGCAACATGAAATGCTTGTTCTGATTCATAACACAACCGATTTATTCATATTGTCATTAGTCTTGTGCCTATACCATTCTTAGGTCTGTACATATATTGGTCTTATTACAAAGAAATATTAATTTAATATATAACCACTAACACAAACAAACATATAACCCATTCCACTATTATTAAACTAGTATTCTACTGTATCATGTTAAACAGAGAACATCCCCGTGACTGTCATTTTGATGATAATTTTTATACACATGTACTCTATCATAAATAAATTTTTCACAAGACATTATTTTGGAAATCGCTTCGGTCCGAAGGTGAAACATTAGGTTTTGGAAAACATATCCAAAATTTGGAAACATTCAACACTTACATTGCAAGTTATAGCCTTCGAACAGAGTCCATTTTTTTTTTTTTATCACATTGAATAAAGAAGACAAATACAATTAACTAGGGCCACAATTTTCTCAATTTTCTCCCTCACACAAGCATCTGTTCCTATCCAAAAATAAGATGAATGGATTAATTTCACTTATAAACCATAACCAAACTCAAACAAACCCTTACACGATTGCATAGACTTAAACAATATCAAGAGCCGTGAATCACAAAAAAAAGAATAAACTATCAAAATGAAACAACTTTTTATTGCAAAAACTTGCATCGTCTATTATATTAAAACCCACAAAAATTGGAGATTGACAAAACTCCTATCTTCCCCTCAACATGCATGCCATTACATTGGCATTAACTTTAGGCACTTGATTGTTATTCCTATAGGTATAGTCAGAGGTGCAACTGATCAGTATTGAATGCACCCTCAACACTGTAATCTTGTCCTCTCCCCTATGCTTGTCTATTGCATGCATTCTTATACTTCTATTTGACAGTTATGAAACTCTTCATCCACCTAGAAGTAAACTCCACCCAATCTATCAACAAAATTTGCACTGAAAAACTCAGGCCATTAATGCACAAAATTAAAATTACCTTTATAGACAGAGATCTTGAGGAGTCTCTGCATGAATTTTTTGTCTACAATGTTATCATCCATAGCTAGCACATGGGATGCTCTTTTCCATTAGCTAGGTGCTTTTGAGAGTTTACTTCAAACCCATCTTCTATCCTTCCCATAGAAGTTGCTGATGAGAATCTTCCCTGCCCACAATATTTAATCTTAGTACTATTCTACTGATTAGCACAATTTGATTCTGCGAGCATGCTCTCTACACTTTACACTATTTATCAACAAAAAGTAACTATTGTTCATTAGGAAAGAAAAATTGTAGGGCCTGCCAAGCACCATAGCTTCTTTGATGCTTTCCAATTTGCTTGGGCTAGGCCTCTCCATCCTTCGATGACTGGAAGATCCCCTTCAAATTCGTCAATGTTATTATTATGAATAAGAGATATCTTCACACTCTCCTCATCCACAACGCTTCAAATGCTAAGGGCTGCCAAATCATATTTGGACACGCTTCTTCTAAACAAGAGTAAAAAGAAGATAATGCTAAATGGGAATATGAACATCTATTATATGTCTGCTCTATTTCTAGCTTCTATGGCCATTATCTTCTGTGCATTATTTGATCACTATCTATCTTTTTAAGACTACTTTTAGTAAGCCTCTTTGGTTGTCATTGTATTGTAAAAAAATGTGTTTGGTCATTGAAATATAAGATGTGTGACAAGTAATTTAAGTATATTGATGTTCAACATATTGAATCTTTATGATACCTCATACAATTAAAGCAATAACAAAGCCTAACCTCCTCATATGTAGAAAACTCCTTGTTAAGGAGAACCTTCACCCTAGGCAGTGACTATTAATTAAATATCTAATTATTGTTGGAAATTTAGCTAATTGATGATCATATAGGAAAAATCTCATCCAAAAAGTTCTAGGATACACTATTTAGAAAATGGAGAGAAGCAACAAAAAATCACTTGCATACTCTTTCATTTCATTACGCAGATGGTTCATTTTACAGGGAACTCAGTGCCTGTGGTCTTGAAATGCTTATAACCCAAACCATTTTTCAAACAAATAGATTGCAAAATTTGTCCATTTACATGGGTGATTCATTTGAACTCTCAGAGGCCCCTTTTATTGCTTGGCTTATGTACACCAAAGAGACATTGCGTAGTTTGGTATACATGGTCTGTTCAAAACCTAGTTTATGTATTCTAGAGAAATGTGGGAGATGGAAGCCTGAAACTTTAGTTTCAGGGCATACTATAGTATTAGGTGTGGAGCCTAGTTTCCAGAGATTTCCCTGCCCCAAATATCTATCTTTGCACTGTGCTAGTATTTCTGGCATATAATTGATGCTTTTGTTGACTATATGCCCGAAGCTTGAATCTCTCTCTAGTGTGAACCCAGATCTTATAGTTCCAGATGTAGCAAGTTATTTGGAGTTGAGAAATCCTAGCTTGAAGAATGTATATATGAAAGAACTAAGCTTAGACAAACTGATTCTTGAAGTAGATAATTTGGAGAGTTTACATTTTAAGGAGACTACAATTGAGCTTTTTGAAGTTATTAGTGTTATCAATAGATTTTGTTTAATTTTCTTAGGCTCTAATTTTCCCAAAATCACCCCATAATATTTAAAGGTGTATTTCACTCAAAGTTCCAATCCTTTTCATATGCACCTTATCGGTTGAACTTGAACCTTGAACTCTGGTAGTTCAAGATTCAAGGTTCAATAACATCCTTTGGTATGATATTCCTCTTTATTTGCAAGCTTAGCGGCATGTCATCTTTGCAGCGCACGCTTGTCCAATGAACTATGAACCGTGAACTCTTGTAGTTCAAGATTCAAAGTTCAACGGATGTTATCCTTTTGCAGGAGGCTTTTCTTTGCCTTCTTCCTTGTCGCTATTTGTTTTTTCTTTATTTTATTAAGTCACGCCAAAGGATAGTCCCTCCACCTTCTTGTTGAACTTGAACCGTGAACTATCATAGTTTAAGGTTCGAGGTTCAATGTGTGTTTGTAATTTGTGAAAGTGCAAAGTGGTGATCTGTTCTATTCATAGTGTTTGAGACATCTCATGCAGTCAGCGCAAAAGAATGTATCTTCTCCTCTTCTTAGAGCTTAGTTCATCGCATAAGAAACCAAGTGAGTCTCTCTTTTGGCCTCCTTATTTCAGTTAAAGCTCTTTTCTATGGTGAGGATGTCGTAATTAATTGAAATGACATTTAAGTGTCACTTCAATATGGGAAAGTAAAATAATCAATGCTTAAAGTGGTGCGAGTTACCCGGTGATCATCAATTGAACCTTATGCGACATAATTTCACCATCATTGCGAATCTCCTAGGATTTTGTAAACTATTTTATGATAAATTGGAAAACTTAGCCTGTTCTGTTCATAGTGTTCGAGACATCTCATGCAGTTAGCGCGGAAGAATGTATCTTCTCCTCTTCTTAGAGCTTAGTTCATCACATAAGAAACCAGGTGAGTCTCTCTTTTGGCCCCCTTATTTCAGTTAAAGCTATTTTCTTTGTCAAATTCAAATTCCTTTAAGGTTTTTGCGTCTCCTTGTTTCTTTCCTAGCTTGAGAACCCAAAATGAAGAACCCAATTCCAAATTTTGGAAATACCTCTCCTTTGATTTTCTCTGTACCTGACTGTGAAGACACCCTGATCTAAACCGGAGCCTTAGAAGACATTATGAACTGAGTTAAAGAACCCATCCCAAGTTCCATGCTGGAAAAAGCCATTCGGAGTGGTTTGACTGATGCAACCATTTTCCCAATAGTAGCCCCTTGTTGAGAGCTAGTTGTTGAATGTGCAAAAATATATAGCTTTGAGGAGAAGTGTATCAAGAAGGTTGATGGGAGTCCGCTGGTATACATAAGCAAAGATGTCATCTTAAAGGCAATAGGAATTCCAAAAAGAGACTCGTATGAAGGGTGGAATATCGCCTCGTCCTATTTAGTCTTCGCCACCAAGAGACAAGTCTACATGAATGAAATAGCTCAATACTGGTTGCTCAAAGCCCAAAAAGGAGGGTCCAGGCTCCCGAAGCCACTTACTATTGTGTGTGTGAATTTTGTACCTGATCTGTATACACAACACTTTAGTAAAACATTAGAGGTTAGTTAAAATCAAAATCGTGCAATAAATGAAAACTAAACTAACCAAGCAATTTACTGCCTTCTAGTAGATGTGAGTATGTATTCTCAGATTATACCGAGATCAGTGACCTTGACAACACCTAAACAAAGGATTTAAATGCAAAATCTAGATATGGAATGAATGCAATTAATCTATTTTTTTGGTTTTTCTGTGCAATTAGAATGAAAAATCTGAATATGAAATCTAAAATCTATATGAAAATTGATATGCAAAAATTCTAACAATGGTATGAAAACAAAGGTGATCTCACAAAGCTATTGATTTACAAAGAAGCTTCGATTCTCCAAATAGCAATTCACCAGCATAAGTTTGCAAAAATATGAGATCTTGATATGAAGAGTTGAGGCCTTAATTTATAGAAATCCAGGGCTTTGAAGGTGCATGAATAAAAGCCATAAATCACTCAGTTGATTTTTAGTTTTAATTCACAAAATCATGCAAAAGCAGAGTTTAACTCAAAATAGAGTTTAGATTTAATTGATAATTGATAGTTGTCTGCTTTTTGATTGTGCATGTTTTATTTATGAATTAATTTAATAATAAAGTCATTTATTTCCAATTTAACTGATTTTAAAAAATAAAACAATTGATTTATGGGTTAATCAATCATTTAATCAAACTTTTTATTTAAAAACAATATTATTAAAAATTGACAACTTGCTTTAATTAATTAAATAAAAATTTAATCAATTATTCATAGGATTTTGGATTTGTTGTCAAAATTAAATGATACAATTTATGAATAAATAGAATTAACTTCAATTAAACAATTAAGTGGCAGAATTAAATCTAATTAATTAAATATTTAGAATATTCCATTAATCAAACTTTAGGATAAATAAGATTTATCGCCAAACAACTATTAAATTAAAGATAATTAAGATGATTAGGAATACTACTAGGAATATCCCCCGATGCAGAATTTAGGATAATCAATTAGGATTCGATGATGTTTAGATGTGCCTTGGGTTAGGACTTTGATGTTGATTTCATTCGATGTGTCAATATAAGAGGTTAATGAACCTATAGCCCATTTTTGGGGTATTACAACTATAGATCATTTTAAGCCTAAGGTAGCTGAGCTGGTTATATTGCTCAATAGAATTAAAGGTAACTAGCATGGATATTGTTGGCATGATTGGATGTACTTCTATATCCAGGTCACTCTCAGAGGAAAAAAATATATCGACTGGGCTGAAACCATTGCCAATGAACTCAATCATCAGTTGGCAAACTTCCCAACTGGTAGTAGCTTTCACATGTCCTCTTACTTGTTCTACATTTTAGCTTGTACTAGAGAGTGGAAAGGCCTTTTCCATGAACAACCTCTCCCAAATATGAAGGTCTACAATTACTACCCTCACCTGCAGAAAGAATATCATGTTGATAGTTTTCTAAAAGTTAATGGGGTTTTCTTTGGGAAGTTGGACATATGAACTGCAAGGGAACACTGAGCAAATAATGTCAGAAGAGGCAAAAACATTTGTCAATACTTATGGAAGTTTCATCATCCAATTTAGAAGATTCACATATCTCATAGTAGCGGTTGTCATTGCACCAAAAGATTGACCTGTTAATGCCTGATACAACCACTAGACTTATAGAAGACACAAGAGGCGGTGAAGCCATGTCATGAACCCTACGAGGGATGTTGGCCCACTGCCAACAATCCCCCTCCCAGCATCACTCGCCATGGCCTGCATGGATTCGAACCTGTGACCAAGATTTGATACCACTTGTTACAAGTAGCGGTTGTCGTTGCACCAAAAGATCAACCTGTTAATGCCCGATACAACTACTAGACTTATAGAAGACACAGGAGGTGGTTAAGCCATGTTGCGAACCCTACGAGGGATGTTGGCCCACTGCCAACAATCCCCCTCCCAGCATCACTCGCCATGGCCTGCATGGATTCAAACCTGTGACCAAGCTCTGATACCAATTGTTAGAAATAGGGAATACTGAAAGGGGGGGTGAAGCAATATTCTACAAACTTTATCTGTTGCCCAATTATGGATATAAAATATTATCTTTATACGTGCATAACATAAGAAGCTAAACAACATGCATAGCAATAAAACTAAAGAACTCATAACACATGATTTGTTCTCGAGGAAACCCTGGCCAAGGGAAAACCCCGGTGGGGATGGTACCCACAAAGATCCACTAATCAAAAGTATCCTGTTAAGGATGTTGACCTTGTTAGGATTCTATTACAAACATATAGTGTATCAGTCCTAATTAAGGGACTATAGGCTTTGTTAGAAGCCTCAACCCTGTTAGGAGTTGGTAGTACAAAATGTGATCACCAGCTGAGCCCACTGCCAAAATAGGTAATGAAAAATATACACTAATTAGAAAATAGGTCAAGGTACATAACCTTATTTGGCTTGCATCAATATCTCTTCGCTGATCTTTCACTATTGCTATTACATATGCCTCATATACTTCGCATCATACTATTACAAATTCTTGCTGCTTATTACAATTTCCTACTTACACTTTACAATTACAAATACATTTACATATATACCAATAGCTTTAACCAAGAGTAAACATCTAAGATGTCATCCCTTTATATTGTTAAGACATTATTTTGATAAACAAAATAATCCCTTAACGCTTTACCAATGCTGTCTTCATATACTATTCTGTCGACTTCACACTGTCTTCGATAAAACTATCATAACTTCTTCTGTACATGTTGTACTGACTTGCACTCTAAGATGGGTCATCATTAGTCACCATAGAGTCTATGTTCAAGTGTGCAAGCACTGAACTCACTCCAGTCAACGTCGCAAACAAAAATTATGTCCAGGTATACTGGTAAAAATATTGTCTCACACTTAGACAAATATGCAATGCACTCTGTCATACTTGATCTCTGACTTGTGCAATCTTCATGTGGATCATATGTTGCCATAATGACAACATCTATGCAATCAACTCAGCCAAATTGCCAACAATCTCCCCCTTTGTCATTGGTGGCAACATATGAGAAAATTGGCTAAGTGTGCAACTCCAAAATCTCAAAATTTACAAAATTGTGGCCATAGTATAACATATATATACTATCCTTACAACTCCTCAAAAAAATCTTATCTATAATACAATACTCCCTTTAAGAGTATCAAATCTTATCATATATTATCAATTTTCTGCTAAGTATCTCTCCCCCTTTGACAACAATGACAAAATAACAGTAGGGAGGACTACAAAATTGTATCAAAAAAGAGTTATACCTCAATTTATTTATTGCAAAGACGATAGGCTTGCAACACAATCTGCAAAAGCTATCTTCATGTTTTCTATCTCCTTTTCCCATGACTTCTTAATGGAATTGGCCACATTGAGTAGTGTGCTCAGTCCATAAGATGCTATTTGACAAGCTTGGAGGTTTTCAAAGTTGAATTTCTGAAAAGATGTCTTAGCTGTAAGACAATCTTCTAACTGTTCTTCAATAACACTTAACTTCATAGTAACATGCGCTCTCAAAAGAGTATATCTCCTCAACTTCCTATCTTTCTCATCTTGTAAAATTCTGATTTCATCAAAAAGTTTCCTAACTTTCTTTTCAACATCATTGACCTTCATATTAGGATTAGATAGAAGGTTTGTTTCATTCAGAATCTTAGCTTCCTTCAATTTTATCTTCTGATCTTCCTCAGCTGTCAAAGTCTCTAATTTTGTACACTGTATGTACAAAGCTTTTCCTATCTCCAAATGTTTCCTCAAATCTTTGATATAGATATCAAGAGTACTGATATCATTGCTGATGTACTAACTGATGTTTAACAACATTTTAGCCTCATAGTCTGCCTGTGCTTTTACTTTTGCAATATCAGCTAGGTTAGTGAACTCATCATCAAAAGTGCTCATCACTTTCTTTGCCTTGTCCATAGGGTCTGCTTCTACAATCTGTGTGGTCACAATACTTTGTAGCTTTTTAGTTAGGTCCTTCAGACATCCTTCTAGACTTTTAACTTTCTTATTCTTCCCAATGATTTTGTTCAAAGATGTGATCAATTCCATTTGATCATCATCATCCACTTCTTTTCCAAAATCCTCAAACAAAGATCTAGTTTGTTTCTTCTTTCCAGTCTCAGGAGTAAGACTGATTTCTTCTTTAGAGGGTACAGATGCTTGTACTTCTGATACTTTGGGTTCTTCAATAGGAAATTGGGTCTACTCTACTTCTGCAGTTCTATCTAGTTCATCAAGAGCCAAATTATCAACAATGTTCTCTAGATTCCTGAATACATTATCATCAGTATCCAAGGTTATCCTTGTACCTTTAACATTCATAGATTCTTCTTCAATATTAATAGCCGATGAAGAAGGAATATCCTCTTGTTCTACTTCTACTACTTGCTCTGCTGCAACTGATGTCTCTCCAACAATTTCTACCATAACTTTAACTAGTGTTTGTTCAGTCTCTACATTCAGCAAGGGACATTGGCCCACTCCCAATAGTATGTTCATAAAGGGGTCAAGGAAAGGAAAGGTAGAGTGAAGTCTTGTTTCTCAGTTGAATTAGGGTATTATACTTGCAAAACCTCTTCTGATGCCCTAAATCTAGAGCATGAATTAAGGAAGCTGAATTTGAAAACATTTGCACTCAGGAAAGATTTTGATAGTAGAGGATATGCTGCCCATTTCAATTTGCCCTCTGATTTCCAACATACTCCCCAAATAGAAGATTACTGGGAGGGTTGTGCTGATGATTTTGAAGTAAGAAGAAGTTGGTCAAGGTTCACCCTAGGTTAGATTCTTACCTTAAATATCCAGATTGACATCACGATAGTGAATGAAGATAGTGATGAAGAGGTAATAGATGATTAGTTCGAAACCAGAGTTAGGGGCACACCATTACCTGAAATAGATTGGGGAATTGATGAGAGAGACATCATTGTAATTAAAACCCTCAGTGTGATAAAGAGAACACAAAAATGGGTTAATAGTAAGAAGCCCCCTGTTTCAAGAAGACATAATCCAAGAAGAGTAGCACATGGTGATTCTATTGTCAAACCCATTGTTTTTGCTAACAAAAATATTTCCCTTGTAGGTACCTCCAAAGCTAGAAATAAGAAGTCTTCAGTTGATCCGGTGAAACAAACCTCCTTGCTCTTCACCAGTAAGAAGAACCTTAAGGGGGAGAGTTCATAAAGAAAGTGATAAGCTGGTTGATGAAAAAGAGGTCATTGATCTTGATCTCATGGACACTCATATGTTAGAACAAGCTAGTTTAGATAACATGGAAGGAGACACATTGACTCCGAAGAGCAATCAACCAGATTCTAGAGAACCCTCAACAACCATGGTGAGTGACACTTTGCAAACTCCATCTCCTACTCTCAGTTGGCTGGGAAGCTCTATTAAATGGAAATTAAATGTCTTACCGATAACTCTTCCGGTAGAGGACATGGTTAGTAAGTGCTTGGGAGCTATAGTGAAGCCCAAAAGAATTAAGATGGAGTCAATGATAGATGTAGATGAGAAAACTGGGAGGTGGACACTAGAATGAGCAATACCTAAGTCTGATAAACATGTTTTTGAAGTCTCTATTGAGGACTTCACTATTGAAAAGATAGACTTAGGAGTGGCAAGTAGGGCAGCAGATGCAAAATAGTTGGAGTCTTCTATATGGAAGATACTACACAGGAATTTCAAGGATGAAAAGGACAAGAAGGAACTAAAGGCTACCATAAAGAGATTGGTGGAGTTCATTCAAGTGGTACAACAGCCCAGTCCACTTCCATTAGCCCAGGTGCCTCATACGTTCGACCCTCATTTACCTGAAGTCCGTAAAACTCTGGACCAGATTCAAAGAAATGAACTAGTAGTAGAGATTTTTAACAAATGGGTCGTAGACATGATCCAATGGGGAGGTGATTACATCACTTAGTTAATTGAAACTCATGGAGTTGTGACAAAAATCATCTTAGAACTATTGACTAAACTGACATAATGGAGGAAAGAAAGGAAAAAGTGGACTGGTATAGCTGATCAGCTGACGGAGATCTATCACTATAGAGTGCCTAAATTCCTTATGGAAAAGCTAGTTCATGGCTTGAATGAGGAGGTCCTGTATGTTTCTATGAAGAGTGTTGAATGGAGAAACTCAATTATTAAGGATGGATGTGATGAGGTGACCCACTTACTCAATGATCTTAAGGGATCGATCGATACCATGCAAAAGGATCTTAAATGCCTGAACATTGTTCTAATAGATGAGGGAACTCAAGATATAAAGAAAGTGGAGAAGATAAATCAGGAGTTGGAGGTAGGTATAATAGCTATCAGAGATAGAAAAGAGCTCACAATAGAAGATCTCACCTCCATAGCTAACACTGAGGCTATGTTGGTCATCTGTGTGGATCATCTTGAGTCTCATAAATCAAGGCTGAATCAAATATGGAAAGATAGGAAAGTTCTCAAGAAAAGAATTGCTCTCATTAGCCTACCATATCATGCTACAGTTACCAAAGCATCATTGGCTCATGAGGAGTGGAAGTAGTCACGTGTGCCTGGATCATCCTAGAATTGAATCTAAGGCATCCAACTCAGCTGTGATTGGTGGTCATTCTCCATTATTTATGGGTTGTTGTCTTTCAGTTTTCCAATTTACTATTTTTAGCATATTTTGGTTATCTTAAACAGTTCGGATCTGAAACTCAGGGAGTTTCAAAGACTTTATTCTTTTTTATAATTGTAACTAATGGCTATATAAAGCCAAGAAAAAATTGTTGAAAGGGATGTTAGTTAGTTTTATTTCTACTTAGTAATAGAATAGTTTTAAGTTTTAGTGTTTTCTATAAAGACTTGGATTAAGGTTTTCTGAATCAGTGAATGAAAAGAAACTTATCAATATAGATCTGTTGGCTTATATTTTTGGGTGGATCTCTATTGGGGTATTCTACATTGAGCGGAATTTCTTAATTAAATGTCTATATTTTTCTTTGAATTCAAGTTTAAAGTTGTGTTTAAGATTGGTATAATGTTTACTCACTGAAGTTTGTGAACTTCAGGTCTATTAGTTGCTATCAATTCATAGTGATTATATCATATTGATGAAATATACTATTTCTGCCTTACCAACTTTCTGATCAAAAGTTTGATATTTGTAGAAATGCACTATTCTTTTGCATAAAAATTCATTGAAAATATTTCTGGGAGCTATACCATAATTCAGAGGGTTAAACATCTTAAGTTTAATCCATTTGTTAGTAAAGAGCTAATGTTTCATAGTGGGTAATAGAGCATTAGAAATAAATTTAAAAAGAGACAAATTCATTTAGTAACAGTTTTTGGCGACTCTATTGGGGAAGGAACTAGTAAACCAGTGTCTTTGCTTGGTTTAATGTGTAATCATGGTATTACCTGCTGATAGAATACTTGGTCAAGTTGAAATTCCCCCAGTCTTACAACCTAGTCTGCACTTTCATGATACTCAAGAGGATATTATTTCAGATCTAAACAACTTGGCTTGGAAAGTAAAAACAAGTCACAAATAATATCAATAAGTTCAATTGGTGTTAGAAGAAGAGGAAGAGATCGGTGAATGGTTGAGAGGTCTCCCCGTAGCCTGAGGAGCTGCAGTAGTTGATAGAGCAATTTAGAGACCATAGAACTGCCAAGCTGGAGTCTAGACCTTACACCAGGTCTCAACGAGAGGTGGATATTTTTGACAATTTTTTTGAAGAATTGAGAAATCTTGAAACCATAAGAGTCTATCCCTCAAAGAAAAAGGCTCAAAGTAGACCCTCTTCTCCTCCTAAAGAACCTTTCCGCTCATATACTAAGACCTGTGATTGGAAAGCCTTAACCTTATCAGGTATTCAAGCCCCTCCTCTATTGACTATTTTTCCCACAGTAATTATGGCTCAACCGTGGGGTAATGCAGTTGGCCCTTTAGCTTTAGCCACTCATCATGCTCTTCCTAAAGGAGCTAAAGATGCTCTCCCAAAGTTTTATGGGGATGGAAAAGTAGCTATTGAAGAACATTTCAATTATTTTAATGTAGCCACTAGCATTCTAGGGGTGCAGACTAAGGATGTAGCAGTTTGACTTTTTGTTCAAACCTTAACAGAAGAAGTAGCGGAGTGGTTTGGGCATCTTCCTATAGGGTCCATAACCAATTGGAATTCTATGAAAAATACATTTGAAGGCCATTTCAAAAGTGCGAATGATGAGCATTCTCTGTTAGCTCAACTCACACAGATGAAAAAGGAGATCCATGAGCCCATGAGAGATTGTGTGGCTTGATAAAACAAAGTCATCCATAAGATCCCTACTAGTAAAAGGCTCACCCCTGAGAACCAACAGTGTTTCTTTGTGAATTCTATGCCCCCAGACATAGGGTTTCATCTTAGAAGAAGTAGGCCCATAGACTTGGCAGCTGGTCAGAATCAAGCCACCGAGCTAGAAGATGATCTAATCACCGCAGTGAAATGGAGGAAGGATGTCCAAGTACCCCATGCACAAAATACTTCTGCTTTTGATCCCATGCTGCAAAGATTAGTAAATGATGTGATTACCCTCAAGAGACAAGTTCCTAAAAGCAATACCAATCCTCCTTCTTTGTATTGAGATATTCCCAGAGGAATGCCTGAACAAGCTGGGCCTAGTCACATGTCTCAAACATATCCCCCGTCTGATAAGAATTTATTGGAAGCTCCTCCTATAAGAGCTAATATGTGCACTTTCTATCTTACGAATGATCATGATGGCACCTCCTATCCAGAGATGATCCAATCAATGCAGATGCATGTGAACCGAGAATTGACAAAAGAATCACCTGATGATGCAGTGAGTCCTCAGTTACCTGGAGGCTCTGGAAATTATTACATAGAATACGAATCTGACTATGAGTGAGGTGAAAGTATTTTGGCAACTCTTCAGGACCCTACATGCACCATGTTAACTAGAAGTTACCATAATTCTCAAGCCAATGATACACCATCAACATGACAACGGTGGGATAAAGGTAAAGACTTTTCACAAAAATCATCAACTTTTAAAAACTCCTTTTCTAAATAAGATGAATCATTGAAGAAAAATAATCTTGGTTCTTCGTTTGATATCGTTGATTTCTATGAAAGTTCTAAGATTCAAGTTTCCCCTGCTGAATATCTTAGAATGAATCCAAAAGAGTTGGAAAGAGTTGTCAAACATGTCAAATCAGATCAACCTCCTACAGACCACTTAACTAGTGAAACAACTAATGTTGCCTTTCTCAAAACAAGCCACTGTAGAAACCCAAGCTGCCAAAGATTAAAACCCTCCACAAGAAAAGAGTTCTCCACATGATAAGAATCCTCCTGTAGGATTAAAACTAGAGCCATTCTATTTTTCCTTGTTTATCCACAGCTTTAAGTTGAACAACTGTGTTATAGACTTAGGGGCATCTGATAATATTATGCCTGCTTCAGTATCCAAAGCTCTGGATCTTCCCCTTACTACAACCTTTGGTCAATGCTATGCCCTAGATGCAAAGCAAGTCCCTTTATTTGGACAAATCAAGGATGCCCAAGTAGCCCTTGGAGCATACCCTAGTAAAAATATTAAACTAACTATACTTGTAGCTGATATTCCAGCCAGTTATGGTATGCTTCTAAGCAGGACTTTCTGTCGGGATCTTGGAGGAGAGATCAAACATGACTGGTCTCAAGCAATCATTCTAGTTGGAGATAAAAGGTTTATCCTACAACCAGAGGGAAAATAAAAATACATGGTATTCCCATCTGAAGATCCCAAGTCTCAAATACTCTATCAAGAATCTAAGTTTGGAAATTACATGATCTCATCCACACCGGACATGAATGAAGAAGTAAAAACTGCTAAGTCTGATGACCTTTGGACTTTGGAGTTTGATGGCAGTTGTACCTCTATTGGGTCTAGAGCAGAGGTTGTATTGATATCAATGGAAGGAGATCTCTTCCCATGAGCTTTTAGGCTAGAATTTGACAACATGAACAACATTGCAAAATATGAGTCTCTCTTTCTTGGTATTGAAGAAGCAAAGAAAATGGGTATTAAAGTACTCAGAGCTAGAGGAGATGCAGAACTTGTTGTTAGACAAGTGAGAGGAATGTATTCAAAAAAAAATGAAAGACTCAAACACTATAGAAATCATGTTTGGGATGAGATTGAGGAGCTCAAAGCTTTCTCTATAGAAGTTGTTCTCAAAGAACTAAATGGTAGAGCAGATTCTCTAGCAGTTTCCTCTTCCTTGTTGTTGCCACATTTGGATTTTAAGAAAAGTTCATACAAAATTGAAATGGTGTATAGACCGAAAGTCCCAGATAATGCAGAGAATTGGTAGGTCTTTCAGGATGATAAACAAATTGATAAATTCTTGCAGTTGGTAGAATTTTTTAGCACTACCTTCTCTGAAGGGTCTTCATCAACATGTGATGAGTTTTGCCTAGATGGTGTAACAGATGAAGGAATCTTTCAATTGAAAGGGAATCACATTCCTAAAGGGCTTGTCTCCCTTGAAAGCTAATTTGATAGATATGATGCTTTGAAATATGCATCTCCCCCTCAAGGAGATATAAATCAAGGTGACTATGAGAAGGTAAACATAGGGGAGGATGAGGAACCTAAATGTGTAAATCTGGGTAAATATTTCACTTCAGATGAGAAGCGAAGATTTGTCAATTTGTTGAAGGAATATCAGGATACCTTTTCTTGGTCCTATCATGATTTTAAAAACTTCAAAGGAGGAAAGTTCCAGCACCATATTCCTCTCAAACCAGGTACTTCCCCTTTTAGGCAAAAATTAAGAAATTATAATCCAAAGGTTTATGAGGCAATTCAGAAGGAAGTAGAAAAAATGATGTAGGCTCGTATCATTTATCCTATCCATCATTCCACCTGGATCATGAATATAGTTCTTGTCAAAAAGAAAAATGGTGAGATCAGGATCTACACAGATTTCAGGAACTTGAACCAATGTAGCCTAAAAGATAACTATGGACTCGCTATTATGGACCATATTCTATAGACTATGGCAGGTTCAAAGATGATGTCCATGTTGGATGGCTTCTTTGGTTACAACCAGATTAAGATGCCTGACCAAGATCAACATAAAATAGCTTTTACTACCCCATGGGGTACATATGCTTATACCAAAATGTCTTTTGGCTTGATAAATGCGGGTGCCATGTTTCAATGTGCGATGAATTCTTCCTTTAGTCATTTGCTTAATAAGGTAATAGTTGTTTATCTTGATTATCTAATGATGTTTTCCAAGAGGCATAGAAATCATCTAAAGGATTTAAGATCAGTTTTACAGAGATGCAGGGAACATGGAATTTCATTAACCTCAAAAAAGTTTGTCTTTGCAGTCACGTAAGGGAAGTTTTTAGGCCACATCGTGTCAAAAGAAGGGATCAAGATTGATCTAGAAAGGGTTAAAGAAATCCAGTAGCTTGGTTTACCTTCGAATAGGACCAATGTTAAATCTTTCTTTGGGCAAACCAATTTCCTTAGAAGGTTTGTTACAGATTTTGCTGAGACAACTAAGCATATGGTAAGTCTCACGAATGAGAAGAACCCATTCAAATGGAGCGTAGAAGCTATCAAATCATTTGATGACATCAAGAAAGCTATAGCAGACACTCTCACATTAATAAACCTAGATTATAAGAAGGACTTCATAATACACTGTTATGCCTCAGAGCATACCGTGTCTGGGATATTATTACAGAAGAATGACAAAGAAGAGGAGGTGCCCATTGCTTTCATGAGTGTCCCTCTCAAAAAGCATGAGTTAAACTATCCATTGGTTGAGAAGCACGCATATGTTGTGGTAAAAGCACTAAAAGCTTTAAGGTTCTACATTCTGCACTCACACTCAATTGTTTTTGTCCCCACTTCTACTGTCAAAGATGCCCTAACTCAACAAGAGATTGGGATGAACAACCGAGCAATGTGGATCTCTAGGATTCAAGAGTTTGACCTAGAGATTCATCCTACCAAGTTGGTGCAAGGACAAGGATTATGTAAACTTATGTCTGAGCAGGATCTTGATAGTGACATGCCCTTGGTTCTTTTTGTCAGTCTTCGCGATACTTGGTTTTCAGATGTGGCGTTCTACCTTACTTATGGAGATTGTCCTCTTCATTTAACCCCAAAGGAAAGAAGGAGCCTTATGTTAAAAGCTACAAAGTATGTTATTGTTGATGACATACTATATAAAAAGGGTTTAGATGGAGCCTTCTTGAGGTGTGTTGACAAAGAACAACAAGAAAAATTGCTTAGAAAGTTTCATAATGAGGCATGCGGTGGTCATTTCTCTTCCATAGTAACCACTTTTAAAATCCTTAGAAATTGTTATTAATGGCCAAGAATGTTTGGCGATGCTTATAAGTGGGTTGCAAATTGTAAAAAATGTAAGATATTCGGTGGAAAGCCACAGTTAGCAGCTCTCCCTTTAAGACCAGTGGTCATAGAAGAACCTTTCGAGCAATGGAGGCTAGACTTCATTGGACCAATCAATCCTCCTTCATGTGCTGGACACACCCACATTCTCACTGCAATAGACTATTTCACGAAATGGGTAGAGGCGCGGTCCCTGTTAAGAAGACCACATCTGAGGTAGTGTGTGAGTTTGTAAAAAATTACATTCTGGTTAGGTTTGGAGTTCCTACCAAGTTGGTCATAGACAATGCTACCAATTTCTCTTCTCATGAATTAAAGTTATTTTGCTATGATCACGGTATCTACCTATCCCACACATCTGACTACTATCTATAGGGAAATGGACATGCAGAATCAAGTAATAAGAACTTGATAAGAATAATGAGGAAGCTAGTATGTGACAATGCTAAGGATTGGCATAAGAAACTGTTTGAAGCTCTTTGGGCTAATCAAACATCTCCAAAAAGAGAAATTGACATGTCACCCTTTGAATTGGTTTATGGTGTTGAAGCTCAGCTTTCATTACCTCTAGAGCTAGCTACTATGAAACTACAGAAAATAATTGAAGATCAAGTTTACTAGGATACCCTTGAGAAATGAATTTTGTATCTCAATAAAATACAGGAAGAAAGAGAAGAGTTGGTAAGTCAAATAGCCTCACATCAAGCTTGGGTCAAGAAAAATTTTGATTAGAAAGCCAGACCTCAGAATTTTATGGAGGGAGATCAAGTGTTGTTATGGGACAAGAGATGGGAACCCAAGGGTGCCCATGGAAAATTTGATTCACTTTGGAAGGGCCCGTTCATCATCAACAAAGTATTGGGAGGTAATTCCTTCAAACTGGAACATTTGGATGGTACTATTTTACCTTCGACCTTTAATGGTCAGGACCTCAAGTTGTATAAGCTTTCAAAGAGTTTATCCTCTTTCCCATACATACCTTTTTGTTGTGTTGTTTTATGTCTTTCCTTTTTGGTTTGTTCCCTTTCTTTTCTTTTCTAAGTTTTTCCTAGTCTGTGAAACCAAAGCTATAGGTTCATCCTTTTCCCTCAAGAGGTCTCATCCCCAGTCAGAGCCATTATTATCAATAGATTTTGTTTAATTTTCTCAGGCTCTAATTTTCCCAAAATCACCCCATAATATTTAAAGGTGTATTTCACTCAAAGTTCCAATCCTTTTCATATGCACCTTGTCGGTTGAACTTGAACCTTGAACTCTCATAGTTCAAGATTCAAGGTTCAATAACATCCTTTGGTATGATATTCCTCTTTATTTGCAAGCTTAGCGGCATGCCATCTTTGCAGCGCACGCTTGTCCAATGAATTGTGAACCGTGAACTCTCGTAGTTCAAGATTCAAAGTTCAATGGATGTTATCCTTTTGCAGGATGCTTTTCTTTGCCTTCTTCCTTGTCGCTATTTGTTTTTTCTTTATTTTATTAAGTCACACCAAAGGATAGTCCCTCCACCTTCTTGTTGAACTTGAACCGTGAACTCTCATAGTTCAAGGTTTGAGGTTCAATGTGTGTTTGTAATTTGTGAAAGTGCAAAGTGTGTTTTTGACATAAAGGAGAACTGGAGATTGATTATGACTTTCACATGTGGTGAGGATGTTGTAATTAATCAAAATGACATTTAAGTGTCACTTCAATATGGGAAAGTACAGTAATTAATGCTTAAAGTGGTGCGAGTTACATAGTGATCATTAATTGAACCTTATGCGACATAATTTCACCATTATTGTGAATCTCCT
The DNA here is from genome assembly GCA_027943335.1 of Chamaecyparis obtusa. Taxonomy (NCBI): domain Eukaryota; kingdom Viridiplantae; phylum Streptophyta; class Pinopsida; order Cupressales; family Cupressaceae; genus Chamaecyparis; species Chamaecyparis obtusa. The sequence continues at coordinate 120,515 of BSBK01000250.1, forward strand.
AAGATTTTGTAAACTGTTTTATGATAAATTGGAAAGCTTAGCCTATTCTATTCATAGTGTTCGAGACATCTCATGTAGTCAGTGTAGAAGAAGGTATCTTCTCCTCTTCTCAGAGCTTAGTTCATCGCATAAGAAACTAGGCGAGTCTCTCTTTTGGCCTCCTTATTTTAGTTAAAGCTCTTTTCTTTGTCAAATTTGAATTCCTTTAAGGTTTTTGTGTCTCCTTGTTTCTTTCCTAGCTTGAGAACCCAAAATGAAGAACCCAATTCCAAATTTCAAAAATACCTCTCCTTTTATTTGCTCCCTACCCAGCTGTGAAGACACCCTGATCAAAATCAGAGCCTTAGAAGATATTATGAACTGAGTTTAAGAACCCATCCCAGGTTCCATGCTGGAAAAATCCATTCAGAGTGGTCTGACTGATGCAGTCACTTTCCCAATAGTAGCCCCTTGTCGAGAGCTAGTTGTTGAATGTGCAAAAAGATATAGCTTTGAGGAGAAGTGTATCAAGAAGGTTGATGGGAGTCTGTTGGTATACATAAGTAGAGATGTCATCTTGAAGGCAAGGGAACACTAAGAAAAGAATGTTAGAAGAGGCAAAAACCTTCATCAATACTTATGGAATTTTCTTCATCGAATTTAGAAGATTCACATATCTCAGAGTAGGTGGTTTTGAAGGGGAACCATTTAAATTGCCCAGATATGCTTTTGATAGTTTGATCATTGTAGAAGTGGCTCATCAACTAGAATATGTTTATAAAGGGGTCAAGGAAAGGAAATGCAGAGTGAAGTCCTATTTCCCAACTGAATTAGGGTATTATACTTGCAAAACCTCTTTCGATGCCCTAAATCTAGAGCATGAATTAAGGAAGCTGAATTTGAAAACATTTGCACTCAGGAAAGATTTTGATAGTAGAGGATATGTTGCCCAACATTTCAATTTGTCCTCTAAGTTCCACCATACTCCCCAAATAGAAGATTATTGGGAGGGTTGTACTGATGATTTTAAAATAAGAAGAAGAAGCTGGTCAAGGTTCACCCTAGGTCAGATTCTTACCTTAAATATCTAGATTGACATCACAACAGTGAATGAAGATAGTGATGAAGATGTGATAGATGATCAGTTTGAAACTAGAGTTAGGGGCACACCATTACTTGAAATAGATTGGGGTATTAATGAGAGAGACATCATTATAATTAAAACCCTCAGTGTGATAAATAGAACTGAGAAATGGGTTAATAGTAAGAAGCCCCCTATTTCAAGAAGACATAATCCAAGAAGAGAAGCACATGGTGATTCTATTGTCAAACCCATTATTTCTGCTAACAAAAATATTTCCCTTGCAAGACCTCCAAAGCTAGAAATAAGAAGAAGTCTTCAGCTGATCCAGTGAAACAAGCCTCTCCTTGCTCTTCACCAGTAAGAAGAACCTTAAGGGGGAGAGTTGGTAAAGAAATTGATAAGTTGGTTGATGAAAAAGAGGTCATTGATCTCAATCTCATGGACACTCATATGTTAGAACAAGCTGGTTTAGATAACATGGAAGGAGACACCTTGACTCCGAAGAGCAATTAGCCAAATTCTAGAGAACCCTTGACAACCATGGTGAGTGACACTTTGCAAAATCCATCTCCTACTTTTAGTTGGTTGGGAAGCTCTATTAACAAGAAATGAAATGTTTTATTGATAACTCTTCTGGTAGAGGACATGGTTAGTAAGTGCTTGGGAGCTACAGTGAAGCCCAAAAGAATTAAGATGGAGTCAATGATAGATGTAGATGAGAAAACTAGGAGGTGGACAACAGAATGAGCAATACCTAAGTCTAAAAAACATGTTTCTGAAGCCTCTGTTGAGGACTTCACTATTGAAAAGATAGACTTAGGAGTGGCAAGTAGGGAAACGAATGTAAAATAGCTAGAGTCTTCTACACAAAAGATACTACATAGGACTTTCAAGGATGAAAAGGACAAGAAGGAACTAAAGGCTACCATACAGAGAGTGGTGGAGTTCATTCAAGTGGTACAAGAGCCCAGTCCACTTCCATTAGCCAAGGTGCCTCATACGTTCGACCCTTGTTCACCTAAAGTCCATAAAACTTTGGACCAGATTCAAAGAAATAAACTAGTAGTAGAAGTTTTTAACAAATGGGTCACATGCATGATCCAATGGGGAGGTGATTAAATCAATCAGTTAATTGAAACTCATGGAGTTGTGACAAAAATCATCTTGAACTGTTAACTAAACTAACATAATGGAGGAAAGAAGGGAAAAAGTGGATTGGTATAGTTGATCAACTAATGGAGATCGATCACTACGGAGTGCCTAAATTCCTAATGTAAAAGCCAGTTCATGGCTTGAATGAGGAGGTCCTGTATGTTTCTGTGAAGAGTATTGAATGGAGAAACTCAATTATTAAGGATGAATGTAATGGGGTGACCTGCTTACTCAATGATCTTAAGGGCTTGATCGATACCATGCAAAAGGATCTTAAATGCCTGAACATTGTTCTAATAGATGAGGGAACTCAAGATATAAAGAAAGCAGAGAAGATAACTCAGGAGTTGGAGGTAGTTATAATGGCTATCAAAGATAGCAAAGAGCTCACAATAGAAGATCTCACCTCCATAGCTAACACTAAGGCTATGTTGGTCATTTGTGTGGATCATCTTGAGTCTCATAAATCAAGGCTGAATCAAATATGCAAAGATAGGAAAGTTCTTAGGCAAAGAATTGCTCTCATTAGCCTATTGTATCATGCTACAGTTATTAGCGCGTCATTGGCTCATAAGGAGTGGAAGAAGGCACGTGTGTCTAGATCATCCCAGAATTGAATCTAAGGCATCCAGCTCAGCCACGATTGGTGGTCATTGTCCATGCTTTTTGGGTCATTGTGTTTCAATTTTCCATTTTACTATTTTTAGCATATTTTGGTTATCTTAAACATTTCAAATCCAAAACTTGGGGAGTTTCAAAGACTTTATTCTTTTTGATAATTGTAACTAATGGCTATATAAAGCCAGGAAAAATCTATTGAAAGGGATGTTAGTTAGTTTTATTTCTGCTTAGTAATAGAACAGTTTTAAGTTTTAGTATTTTCTGTAAAGACTTGGATTAAGGTTTTCTGAATCAGTGAATGAAAAGAAACTTATCAATATAAATGTCTTGGTTTATATTTTTGGGTGGATCTCTGTTGGGGTATTCTACATTGAGTGGAATTTCTTAATTGAATGTCTATATTTTTCTTTGAATTCAAGTTTAAAGTTGTGTTTAAGATTGGTATAATGTTTACTCACTAAAGTCTATGAGCTTCAGGTCTATTAGTTGCTATCAATTCACAATGATTATATCATATTGATGAAAGTTACTATTTCCGCCTTACCAAATTTTTGGTCAAAATTTTGATATTTGCAGAAATGCACTATTCTTTTGCATAAATATTCATTGAAAATATTTCTGGGAGTTGTACCATAATTCAGAGGGTTAAACATCTTAAGTTTAATCCATTTGTTAGTAAAGAGCTAATGTTTCATAGCAGGCAATAGAGCATTAGAAATAAATTTAAAAAGAGACAAATTCATTTACTAACAATTAGTAAGGGAAATCTAAAGCACCTAAATTTTGAGGATGCGACTCTTGTTAATTTTGAGATGGGAGAGAGAATGGAGAGCTTGGAGGTTGTGGATGTTAGCAGTTTTACACTTATGTGGTCAAAATTCCACTAGATGATACTGAAATCAACTAGATTGAAAAGACTATGTATTTGGGATGTAATGTTCGATGTTGAAGATGAGGTTATGGATCTAGAGACAATAACAACCAGCTTTCCTAAATTGAGCAGCCTTGCTTTGAGCTATGATCTTACGGATGGGCTTCTCTAGTTTGACTTAAAAGGATCATCTCTGCTGGAAAATGTGACAATATTGGAGTTAGGTTCAATGGAAATTAATGACCTCTTTAGTCAATGGATAGCAACAGTTCTTGAAAGATGCCCAAGACTCAAGCAAGTTATAATCCACAAGAACATTTATGAGGCAAAACTTCGTGATGATTACAAAATATTAGCAAGATTCACCTCTTCGATTGTTAGTATTATGAGATCATTTGCAGATGTTGATGTGCAGTTTGAATTCCAATAATATGCATTTCTATTAGCTTGGTCATGAGATTCCAGCCAATCTCAACAAGATGATATTGTAATATGATTTTTTTTCCCAGTTCAGAATCTATGTTTCAAGGGAGTTTTTTAAGTTGGTCTTAGTTGACTGTTGCTTGTCTCTTCTGATTATTATGATGAACTAACATTATAGGTAAATTTCCTGTGCTAACTTGCTTGGCACATAATAGTTCAATCAGTTATTATCCTCTATATTTGGCTTACTGAAGATATCTTTAAGGCCATCCTGACATGACGATCTTTCATAATACCTTGCTTTCTTCCTTGATGGTCAGTATTTTCCAGTGGTGTTACAAATTTTTATAATATTAATCCATTGTTATGGCTCTAATGATATCTTGGTTTAAGTCTAAGCACATAAAACAACTACATGCTTTCTTTTGTCTCCTTTTATGCCTCTAGAGAAAGTTTTGCAAATAGTAGAGGTTTGTCTTTGAAACAAAATTAACTAACAATATATAAAATTCAAAATAGCATTAGGTTTCACATAGATGTTTCAATATTATGATTATCTTAAAACTTGGATAAATAACTATGATCAAGCTTGACAAACTGCATGTGTCTTGACTCTTGCAATTTTTTCAGATCATGTTAATGATCTTGCATTTTAGTATAATACAATTAAAGACAAAATGAATAGCCAAGGAAAATGGAGAAACATAGTTTGGTTTCCTTTCTTTAATTTGAATTTCCAATTGCACAACTAATCTTATTTTTGCACTTAAATTTCATTATAGTTCACAAAATTTTGTGTCATTTGTACAAATATTCTCTATAAGATACAAAACCTTAGTTCTTGAATGCAACTATGTATGGGATAATTGATATAACAAATACTTCTTTGCTTATAGAAATACACACTTGGAGACTAAGCTATGCAGTCTTTACCAAAGTCCAATTGTCATGAAACTTAAATTCCTTTGCAGTCATTTATCCACTATCATTCATAAGTTTAAAAGGAAACAATCCTCTTCATTATCATGTCTTAGTTGGTGAAACCCAATATCATTCCAAAGCATCTACAAAAGAACTTGATCCGATTTTGAATCAGTCCAATCCCAATTCATTCAACTTCAATCACAATCAAAGAACCATTCAATAGTTTACTAAAACCATTTTAAGATGCCTTCTAAAGATAACGATGCTGGAAATTAATCTAACTCAAACAAAAACCAATACCATAAACATCAGAATAGAAAAAAAACTAATTTAATACCAATCCACACAGAAGCCAGACTTTAGCATTATCTTCTAAATCAAATAAAGAAAACCTTGAATTGGTTTTTATATTTCTCATCACAAAGCCCGATATTTCTCACAAGTAAATCACAGTCATTAAAATCAAACCGACACTTTAATTTTCAATCTACAACAAGTTTAATAATTAAAATTTTCATCGATCCTTAAGGAATCAATATCCTCATGCAAAAATTGAAAAATAGAGAGATCGGGTGTTGTCATTATGTTGTCATGATGTTTCACTTATATTCATTTCAGCTCTCTATTTTTGTTTACAACATGCACTTTCATTCCTCCATTCTCATTTTCAGCCCATATTTGACTTTTCCCAACAAGAAGTTATGCATTCCCATATATATAAAGTTCCAATTTATCTCTACTTAGAGCAACATGAATTCTATTTGGAATCCCCAAAAAACCTATAGATTAAGTATACGAAGATTGTGTTTGAGTTTCATTCCTTGCCAAGGTTGAAAGAATTAAAATGTTACTTTCTTCCCCCTGAAACTCATCAATGCATCTTACCCTTAGTGCATCTTCATTGTGGTCTTTAACCGTGACCCTCCTTTTTCTAGAAAAATGTTGCAAGAAACGTTGACATGTCTCAGTAGCTTGAGATCTATACATGCTACAAATTTTTATATCCTTTGGAGAATAGCCAAATTTTTTCATTAGATAAAGGGAAAAATCAACCACCGAATCAGCCTCCTCATGATTGAATTTTCTACCTGAACTATCCATGTAACTTTCTACATTTGAATGATCCAAGAAATATACATTGCTCATAACGCCTCTAACATTGTCTAAGGTTTTAACACATCTATGATCTCCAATGGTGGGATAAAAATCTAAGAGAAGATAAGAAATTGAATGCCTCATTCTCCTCTATACTTTAGTGTTTTATATTCGATTACATTGGTCACCAATCTTTCAAACAAAGAAATGTTGAAGTTTTACTCAAGGGAAAGTTGTGAAGAAGCAATAGAATGTTAGAGTTGGAAGTAATCTCCTATGATAATTAGATGCTCAATGTGAGGATTTAGGCAAGCTAACAATTGACCTTCCAAGACTTATATTGCTTCCTCTAATATCATTACTAGAACCTTGCTGCTACAATAGTCATCATGCCCAATATTTTTGCACCTCTTAATACATATTGTTGAATTTTTCTTTTTGTCTCCATAATTTCATTTATGATGATAACATGCTCAATCTTTTATTATATATCAGCATAGGCCCATATATTATGATTAAGATATAGTTTTTACAATGATTTTCCACTCATCTTTAATTTGATTCATAAGTTGTTAATACACGCTCATCATAGTTAACATTTTTTATTCTCATGGACAGGTATTGAAGCACTTGCATGGGTAATAAAGCTTATTTAGATTGGACTTGGAGACTTTTGAAAAGGCGGGCAAGGAATTCAGAGTTTTTTGCAATAAATTTGAAGTTAGCAAGGCCCTCTGCAACAACTTCAGAGGTAATTTGAAACCTGAAACACAAACATATTCCATTCTCACTAGGTAAACTTCAAATGAATGTAAGATAGATGTCAAAACAATGAATCATTATATCCTCTTCTTTCCTTTATGGTCTCTACTAAAAGTGACTACTTTAAACAATGTTTTGGCATCTCTATTTTTAGATTGATGTTTTTTCTTTAATTTAGAAACTAAATTATTATTGGAATGCATAATATTACATATGGATGAACATCATAGGTTGACTATGGATCAATATCATACATATGATGAGAGAGTAGATGATAAGGGGGACATTGACAAATATCCATGTCCATGTAAAAATTGTCTTAGTGGAAAGGTGAAAAAGAGAAATGTGATTTATCGACATATGATAAGATATGGGCACAGTGGTATAAGCCCTTGGGCTTACAATTATTATGAAGATATGATAGAATTGCAGACAGTGAGAGATGAAGAGGAAACAAACATAAATGAAGAGACATAAATGTTTGAGAAAGGGTTTGAAGTTGATAGAATGCTAAATGAGGGTCTAAATGATGATTGGGCCAAGTCAATGGAGGATACTTTAAAGTCTATTTATGGTAATTGCAAGTTAAGTCATTTGGCAACAATTCTTCAAATTCTTAACTTGCAAGTGGTGCATGGTTGGACAAATGAGAGTGTAGATCAATTATTGACATTATTAAGTTCATTATTACCAGCTGACTCGACATTGCCAAAAAAATGAAGTCAATGTAAAAATCAAATCAGTATGCTTGACTTGGGGTATGAAAATATCCACACATGTGTGAATGGTTGTGTATTATTTTGTAAAAATCTTGTAAATGAGAGTGAATGTCCAAAATGTCATGAAGCAAGGTATAGACAAGGGTTGAAATCAGTTGTGGTTCCTAGAAAGGTTCTTTGCCACTTTTCGATAATCCCATGATTACTCTAAATGTATAGGTGCAGAGACATTTCTGAACTTATGCAGTGGCATGCCCAAAATAAAAGCACTGATGGAAAACAATGACATGTTCCAGACTCTAGGACATGAATGGAATTTGATAAAAAATGGCCTAATTTTTCTCAAGATCCTCATAATATAAGGTTGGGTTTGGCTCTAGATGGGGTGAAACCTTTCTCAGATCAGAGTACTAAATGGTCAACTTGGCCAGTATTTCTGATAAATTATAACTTGCCTCCATGGTTAGCAACTAAACCATTTTTCTTAATGTTATCATTGATTATACCGGGAAAGAAAAGTGTGACTTCAAATACAATAGATGCTTATCTAGAGCCATTATATGATGAGCTAATGGAATTGTGGAATGGAATTGAAGCATTTCAGTGTTTAAGGGATGGTCATTCAATCAAATTCACTTTAAAAGCTTCCTTATTGTTTACAGTTCATGATCTTCCTGCATATGGCACATTGTCTGGTCTCTTTGTTCATGGATACCATGGATATCCTACTTGCAACTTTAAGGATTTTGTGAGGCACTCAAGAAGTTTGTGTAAGTGTATTTATTATGGACATCATGCTTACCTTAAAATGGATCATCCATATCACCGACAAAAAACATGTTTCAATGGTTAAGAAGAGAATCATGAATTACCATTGCTAATAACAGGTGATTACATTGTTGAGAATAGACAAAAAAGAATGTCATTTATTGAAAATGCTGGGATTTCTAGAAGTAGATATGATCCATGTAATGAAAGTGGTGTAAAAAGGTTGTGCATATTGTATAAGTTGTCATACTTTAAGGATATAGCCATCAGGCATATTGTTGACTTTATGCATACTAAGAAAAATATAGCTTATGCTATTATAGAAATTCTTTTTGGCTCTTTTGATACTATTTCATCTCGAGAAGACTTTCAAGAAATAAAGATTCGTCAAAATATTTGGGTTAAAAAATATGATAATGAAAAATATAGAAAACCTAGTGCTCCTTATGTCTGGACAAAGGAACAACGTGTACAATTCTTACAGTTGATGTCTCAGACCTGCTTTCCCACTGGATATGTGACTAGCAACATTATTAGCCAAACTGACATTAATAGCTCAAGAGGCCTCAAGACCCATGACTATCATGTCATAATTGAGAATATTTTACCTATTGTGGTAAATATATTAGGTTTAGAAAAGGGGCCAAGATTGGAAATTATAAGGTTGGACCTAATATTAAAGAGATAGATAAATTAGTACATAGCATAACTTGTTGCCCTATACATAAAAGAATGTGAGATTGAAGTTGTTCTTCATCTACATTGGAGCTCTCAAAATCTTTTTGTTGTTATGCTATTGAAAGATCCATAGGTTGATTTATAGATAATAACATACGCTTATTATGAAGAGCTACCATTTCGTTAGTTGCAAAAAGGTGTACTTTAGAATGAAAATCTTCTTGTTCCTCTTTACTAAGAGCAGTACTTGTCCATGACATGAGTAGATTCCAATCTTCAATTGTTGGTTTTGCATTTCTTAGATTTGTAAGAAGAGAATGGAATTGTACCTGAACATCTATGTTACCAATTTGATGAAATTTTTCCTCTAAAGTGATTACTTTTCTGAATGATTGCCATAATTATCCACCATATGAATTTGAAGCATACATTGGAATATCTTTAATTAGAGGAAGCTGAACCAAATCACCAAAGAGAATCATTAAACGACCTCCAAAAGGAATATGGTTGTTAATTTGAAGTTTACATGTATTAGATCCTTGAAACTTTGATAGTTTGAGAAAGGAGGTTGTTGAAGTCCTTTGTCTATTGGAGTGAGAATTTCCACCAGCAATCTTTAACATTTCTATGCATCTTTTGATACATCTAGAATATGAACTAGAGCATTGTAGTCCAATAAGAATGAGATGGATGTATCCTATAGAATGATATATGAAAGTTTTGAAAAAAATTGTCCGTACTAGGGCAAAACCAGAAGGCAACATGTCTGAGGGATATTCAATGCAAGAGGCCATGGGGTTTTGCACAGAATATATGAAGGATTTTAAAAATGTCAATCGACATGTATGGGATGATGAAGAAGATGAGAGAGTTGTAGGTGAAGTATTAGAAGGCAATGGAAGTCACTTCAAGCTCTCATATCAAGAAAGAAGTGCAATACATGCCTTTATTCTTCAAAACACATCTTCATTTGACAAGTGGCGCAGGTAAAAAAAATTACACTAATTTTTTTACTCAATTGCATTTACACATTCATATTGTTAATCTTACTATTTGTACGTCATCATTTTATGTAGAAAATATGAAGAAGAGAATCAAATTTGGATGCAGCATCAACCTCAAAAGCGCAGACGTTATAATTTTATTGGAGGTGATTTTTTTCCAAAATTTGAAGAATAGATTTTTAATGCAATCAATGATGCAAAAGAAGAAGGTCAATATATAACAATAGAGGAAAGTGAGCTTTCAAAATCTCCACATATATGGGCTATACGTTTAGTGGAATGTGGGCCTATGGTAGTCATTTAAGAGTGGAAGAAAAGGACAAAGGAAAGACAAATTGTGATTGTGTTGTTAGTGCTGAATTTCTTCATGAAATTGAGAAGGAATTTTATGTTGGATTCATCCAAGAAATTATTCAAGTGGATTTTGGTGAAAATAATCCTATATTATTAAAATGTAAATGGATCCGACCATCTACAGTGCAATTTGATGAGTATGGATTTATACATGCAAATACACGACAATTTTTATCAAAGACAAATGAGCCATATGTTTCCCCTCTTCAAAGTAATCAGTCATTTCTAATTGATGATGTAAGAAGACCAGGTTGGTCATATGTCATTCAAATGGAGTCTCATTTAAAATTAAAGTTTATGGAAGTTGTCAATGTAATGCCTGATGGACAATTTGTTAATTTACAAGAAACATTTGAAGAAGTGGATGAAGACAATTATGAGGGATTGTTTGAAGAAGAGATTTTGATTTCCAATGAAGAAATTAAGAGAGGGAATGTATTACAAGTCACAAATGAGGATGAGGAAGAAAATCAAGCAGATGCAAATACAAGTGATCAGGATTCTAATCTTGTTGAAAATGCAAATGATTATTGATGAGGCCAATTTTATGATATTTTATTAAGACTTTTATGTTGTTTCTAGACTATTCTATGTTTTAAGGACATGGACATTCAAACTGATACTTGTTTTAGGGATTTAATGTTGAACAAAGTTGCTATATGAATGCAAGGGATTTAATGTTGAACAAAGTTTTATGTGGTTATTTGGAAATTATTGTTGATGTTTTCTGGAAATTATTATTTTCTAGAAATTATTGTTTCTTTTATTCTGTGGTTATCTGTAAATTAAACTATTCCTATGATGTTTGTCCTCAATTATTGTTTCTTTTATTGTTGTGCAACATACTGGTATAGTTGTTGTGTGTAGTTTTTATGGCCACAAATAGCTTCTCACCTCGTAATGAACTAAGCCAAGTTGGAAATAATAAGAATGGATCTTTTAATATTTGTAAGAATTGGCCTTTAAATTTTCTTGCTACTACTTCACATTCCCCACACACACACCTATTCCATCAATAATGCTAGGGTGACAAAAAACTTGATTGGAATAATAGTTATTTGTAGAATGTCTTTTCCTGCCAATTGAAGCTACTAGTTGCATCATACATAACCAGAAATATAATACAACACACACTCATAACAAGCCAACTGAGTTAATGAACCTCCCATGCCCCTCAGAACAACCATTAGAGTCTGTAATGCTTATCTCATTGTTCTGCTCTATAATTTTCATTTTGATATGGAGCATGATCTGAAAGTTAATGGTAAAAAGTCTACACATAGTGTAATCCAGAAATCTAATACAAATCTTCATGGACTATAGTGGCTACATGGTCCTGCAACCATTAGAGTTGCCAAAAACTAGGATCGATATAAGAAATGTAAAACTGCTAGATCTGTTACTTTCACATGTGATAAAGGGTTTGAACTTTGAACAACTTGGAAATTCAAGGAACAGACAACCTAGCATGCATATTGAATATCAAATTCCATAGATAGTGGGAAATGAACATAGAGGCTTAAGGGCTACCCAGAGGGAAGAGCCTAAGATACAATGCATGTTTGGGGTGGTTCCCACCATAAACAACCAACACATTGACCATAGTGTGCCAGCACTTTAAACTCAACAAATTCTAGAAAGCATGGAACCACTAATATATGAGGGTGATGGTGACTTGAATGATCACTCAAGGTAAGGGTGTTGCAAACTTGGCATCACAAAATAAGATGAGAATATATGTGATACAAAGCATTTCCAAATCCATCCAACACTTGATCTTATTTATCTATCCATTCAAAACTCGTAGGTTTACTAATCCTTGTTGTTTTGAAAATGGTTACTGTATAAATGTTCTAGTTGTATGTTGCCACCAGTATGTGTTTTTTATTTACTTGACAGGTGGATTTACATATTGTAGAGCTAGCTTTGTGAATCACCGATTTAGTGTGTTTCCATATGGTTATTGAAACATTTCATGTTACTATTCACTTTTACTGCTAAACATATCGACGGGCACAACATTTTTAGATTACAAAGTATGAAGATCATCCAATTGACCACTTGTACACCACTCTACAGACCAAATAAGTTAGACAATGCAACCATTAGAGTTGGAAAAAACATACCAGACTATGTATGTGAACTATATTCAAATATGTATGTGAACTTCTGTGGGGCACTTATGCCTAGATTAACTGTGTTCTCTTGTGCCTATGTCGGGTCTATCAATTTGGATTCATTAACACATACCAAAATATTATAGATCTTTTGTACGTGAACTGTATGAGGACTGGAAAGTTAGCCCGTTACTGTAATCATGTCATAATTGAGAATATGTCTAAGTCTCATATCAGTTCTCTGTTTGTCTACATCCTAGTCAATTAAAAGATTGAACAGGCTACTTGATTACCTTCATACTTTCCATTGAAAAAAATGCGCAAATCATGTCCCCAAGACACTATATGAAGATCTGGTTGAGTACCATGCTTGAGAAATGGTTCATCATCATCATCATCAATACTGCCAACCATTTAGCAAGTTAGTGATATTTCATATTTAATATAATTTACAGAAGCAATGATCATAGAAGTAAGTACCTTCATGATTGAAAATTTTAGTGAAGTATTGGCACTACCATATATTTTTCATGTGTTGTATAATTAGTCTATACTATTATATGAAAATGAAATTATCTTGATAATGCTACTTTTAGAAAAAAAATTAGGGGTGCATTATGCTCTGTTCTGCCATGTAAGACGATAGGCATATATTTTTCAAACATCAATATGAATTTTGTTTCATTCTTTCTGAAAATAGTAAAAAAATTAAATGTAACCATGACAGCTAGTTCCTTACGTTATCATGTACCATAAGTAGTCACTAGAATCTCTAGTTGTATTTATTTGCTCCATTAATCCACGTTCGAAGAAAGCGCCCTTCCCCCAAATTCCTATTGGCTCATACAACCAACTACATTCTGTCTCTTCTATTTCCAAAAATGATCTTCCCAAGGGGCTAGAATGTACCACCTTTGAATTTTCTAGCTGCATTTGTACAGATGTTGTCTAGGAGCTAACCTGCAGACATCGGGTACAATATAAAAGAGACGTTAAACATCCAACTCCACATAATACTGACTGCATAATTGCATGTAGAAACATAGAAAATGATTAAATTTGTTTCTACATCTATCAAGAGAACATCCATTAAGAACTCTGATTGGCAATCATTATTCAGGGAACTATTCATCTTTGTAAGACAAAACACAGGAAGTAGATTTTTGAAAACCTTGTTTTTGTGATGAACTTCTAACTTTGATCACATTTGAAACTATTAAGATATTATACCACAAAAAGGAAAATTCGTTAGAAATTTCTTTTCAAAGTGAATTGAAATCCTCTACTTGATCTTCCTCCACAAATGTTGGCTCTTTGATGAGCATTGAAAGCTGAGAAAACATAACTTGCAGAACTAGCTTACTTGGCCCCAAATAGGAAGATTATTTTTTTCCATATATTCTTCACAGGTACCATTTGAATTGCTTCTTGGACCTCCAAATATAGAGGAGTTAAGAACAATGCTAAAAGAACTATCATAATTTCAATAATTCCATCAAAGTTAGTGGGTAAATTGTATCTCAACAACTAAAATCCAGTTCATTTGGTTGTAAAATTAAAGACACCCCCCAAAATTATCCAAAGCCCATAACTTAAACCTACGTAGTAATAAACATAACTTGCAATGAGTAATAAATATATTGACCAATGAAAATGCAAAACAAAGTAGCATGGATAGAGAATTACACAGTTAGCATTGATGCTAACCAAACAAAGCACTACATGTGCATTGGACAAGATAAATTGTTGAATGTGCATTGAATAAGATAAAATGTTTCTAAGAAGAGATACTGGATTTTAGAGATGTATTATACGATAACCAAAACTCCTTTGAATAACCTCTCCCTAAAACAAATCCTTTGCAATAATTTTAGTCTAAGGACAAATCTATAATGAGTCTGAGTTTAGACCTTTGTAGTATTGAAAATGACATTCTTGCAATCTAGAAGAACGTTGATAGACCAAGCTAGAAAATTATAGGAGACACCATTGAACTTCACTGTTGTATCAACTTTAGAGTTCAGATTTGCAAGAAATGTTGCACATATGTTTGGTCCATCTAATTAAACATGTGCTTACAAAATTAAAAAATCCAAACAATAATTATGATCTTCCACATTCTTTTCTAAGAATATTAAAGTTTACACTATGCAAATAAGGTGCATTTGAAACCAACCTCGTGATTATGACCAAGTGCAAGTAAGTATGACATGCGATATGAGTGTAGTAAGGCTTAGGATTGACATCTATCATAGTGAAGGGGCCAATCAGGATTTGAAGCTTGTTCATAGGAGAAATTTCAGGGTCTTATGGGGTCAGGCTAAAAAATTATGTTATTGCCTCTAGAATCTCTTCTATAACTTGCATGACCATTGTAGAATTCAACAAGCCTGCCATTGCAGAATCCACTTCCCTTAGCACTTGGCAGTATGCCTTATGCAAAACCAATTGAAACTACCTCCTCATACTAGGTCTTTCTATAGGAAATAACAATTAAATGATATCAGGGAGTATAAATACAACATAAGCAATAGTGTAATGAGAAAGAAAGCGAAGTACCTATCATTCAAAAAATCATTGAATACATCAAGTTTAATGGTATCAGACAACACCATAACACAAGCATGAGGATGAAAGTAGAAAAAACTTTCAAGGCCATGTTGATACTTCACAGAAAATGACCATGATGGAGTTTTCCATGCCATAAATACTCTCAAGGAGCAGTTGTCATTTTGGAAAAAACTCATCCATAAATTCAAAGAATGAAGATCTTCTATACCTTCTGATGTAACTATTTCTCTAATTTGGCTATTATTTTGCTTCTATAGTTTTTATGTGCCACTTTTATAGTTGTTGTGTGTTGTTTTCTTGTTTCTACAACCTCTTTGTTATAACCACTACTACTACTTATCACCTCTTATTTTAGGAATTCAAGGTGCAAATTAGATGATAGTGATCATAATGCTGAAATTCCACTAACAGATTATGAGTGCTTTCGTGAAGAACATGTGGCCAAGAATAATGAATGTTTTGCACATCTTGGTTTGACAAATAGGCAAGTTGTAAATTTACTAACTAGTATATTATTTGTTTAATACTATTTAATAAAATTTTATATGCAAAATATTTATGTATATAAGACTTGATACGATATTTGTTTTTGGTTTTACAAGAAAGAAAGAGTGTAGAGAAAATGAAGAGAAAGAACAAGTAGCATATAAAGCTACAAAGTTTCCAGTTCGTAAAAGCCAATGCATTTTTTATCCAACAAATGTAGTTGGTGAAAAAGGTAATTGTGATGATGTGGAACCTAATATAGCACATGGTGATGTACAACCTAATGAAAGTCATGAAGAGAGTTTTCTTGCATCTGATGTGCCTCAGAGTGAACCTGTTGGCAGTGGTTCAATAGAAGATGTGTCTGCTTTTGTTAAAAGAAAGAAATTGAGTCAAGATTTATATAGATCTACAAAGAGACATTCAAAAGAAAGGATACTAGAAGGGAAGAAGCCATTCTTGGTTGAGGTTTCAAGAGATGGTGAACCCATTGGGGAAAATGTTGCAAGGTGGGCCTCTGAATTGTGCGTACGATGTAGGGCCCATTTGGATATTTGCAAATCAAATTTTGCAAAGAAAGATCCACACCATGTGGAGAGTGTTATACAAAAAATGGAAAATGTCTTTGACACTATTGGTGGACAAATCTTCAGAAAATATTACAAGTACAAGATGAGACTTTTAATGAATAATTTTAGATACATGTGTAGAAAATAAATCATGGAGGGAAAAGAGAGTTTAGAAAACACTCTATCTCCCAAATAGTGGGAAAATTTGAAAGAAAGTATGCATTCTGAAGAATATTTGACAAAGAGTAATAAAGGAAAGAGAGCAAGAGACAGTGTGAAAGTTGAATATAAATTTGGCTGAGGTGGGTTGCAGGCCAAAATAAACAAATTTGGAGTTAGTGTATGACTTTTTGGTTCAATTTAAATTATGTTATTTATTTCAATTTTTTTATTGAACTGATTGTGTTAAAATTGACATTTTATTTTAGGTGGAAAAAAATAATAGAGAAGGAGGTGCAGAAGATATTGTCAATTATATGCCAAAACTAGATCCTAATAAATCTAAGAATAGTATGAAGTGGAAGTCTAGTTCATCAATAGTGACTTCACAACCATATGTGGAACTCCCAGTAAGAGCCTTTGCAAATTATGTCAACTCAAATGAAGTGTATGAACATATAATGATGCACTTACATAGTCTCACTAAGAAGGTTTCATAGTTGACTTCCTCGGTTCAGCCTATAGTTTCTTCATGGAATGATCATAATTTTATGAATTCATATCAGGTAAGAGGCCATATTGATGAGTTAAGTTTAGTTCATAGTAATGTAGCTTTGCATTGTTGAGAGAATCATTTTGATCAAAGCCTTTATGAATTTTTATATACAAAACACTATCTCTAAGCATTGATTCTCATACACATAGCATTGTTGATATTGCATTTTCACACCATTATTTTATGACCTTTCCTCTCGACTAGGATTTATCAATTTTAATTACATGCAGAACAATTTTATCAAAGAAACACAAAAACAAAAACACCTTGATGCCAACAAAGTTGCCGATATTGATAGTGATCATGATGAACTAGTGGACAAGAATGTGCAGCCCAATCATAGTTTTGTTGAAGCTGAGGTAATATAATAGTTATTATGAAATTTTTTTTATAGCTTTTTCATTCTTTACTTGACTTATGTTAACCTTTCATGATTAAACCCACATGCAGAGAAAACATATCAAAGCAAAATGAAAAGTAGAAGACAATGATGATGGTGATTATGCTGATTTCAAACAGGATCTGCATGATATTTATAGTACTAGCAGTGATAAACTTGAGGTGAGTGATATAAAACTTTACTTTTTCTTGATTAGGATCTAATTGTTAGTTGTTAATTTAAACTATTAGTTGTACAACAAACTAAGACATTGATGAATATATTCATAAAACGGGAAGGGCCCCTTCAAGTTCTCAAGTCCTTGGGATGTTCAGGATATCAATTGTACTCTTGGGACTTGTCCCCATGGAATGTTGCTTCCTTTTCTTGTGATATTTGGTTGGCATAGGAACATTGAGTTGGTAAATGCTCATTGCTAGCTATCTAATGCAATCAAAACCACTAAACATTATTTATTTAATGTTAGTTTAAAAGTTTAATGGATTGCACATGATCTAATCTGAAACTGGTTGAGTAGTTTGAACTGTGAAGGTTTCAAAGTAAGGTATATACTATAGGGTAACATGTAGGCTACTACAAGCATCTTTTAGGCTATTATAGGCATTATTTAGGCTGTTACAAGAATTGTGCAAGCTGCTACAGGAGTTAGTGCAGGCTGGTACATATGATTATAGGTTCCTTTAGGTATGACATTTTATGCGTATAAGGTGTGAGGCCATTTGAGGAGTGTTTTTAATCTCATGTAGATTATTGGAACATTGGTTTACTATTGTGATCATCATCAGGTGACTTCCGTTGTGATATGTAGGAAACTTGGAAATGAGATCCTAGCCTAGTAATGTAAAGTAAGATTTCAAATATATATTGAATACCGTTGGAAGCATAAAGGAGGTTTGGCTAATGCCCTAATAGAAAAATTGAACACTAAGTGGGTTTATGACTTTTTTTATTGCTATAGATTTGAGATTGTTCAATGTGTGTGAATGAACTAGGTAAAATGATAGAAAATTGATAACTTTCAGTATAAATAGTAAGATACAAATAGTAAACCAATGTAGAATCTTAGATCTAGAAATGAGATGCAAGAGGATGTAACTGTAATCTAGAGCCAAAAATGTTGCACTATGGAGAAAGGCACCCTAGTCCTGAGGGTGTCCAAATTGATAGAAAGGTTTAAAAATGCACTCGGCCAAAAAATGTCAGACATTGGTGCAAATTGGCATAGTCTTGGGGGTTTTTCCTATTTGAAGTCTGGGACTGTTTGTCGTTGTCCACTCTACAATTTTGTAACTCTTAGTCTTTAGATCTGTAGGCAATAGATGACTCTGACTTTGTAGTCCAATTAACTTTCTAGGCAATATATGACTCTAACTTTGTAGTCCAATTAACTTATAACAATATCATTGAATTTGCTGAGGATCCTTGATCCACAAAGAAAATTAACCATGAAGGACAAATAAACAATAATGACATAGATTACCACATGATAAGAACAACAATATAAATTTCTAGATGTTTTGTAGTTGTAAGGAGATCGCAGGGCTAGCTTGTTGTTGTAGCAGATTTCCTCAAGAGATTTCACATGAATATCAGGACAGATTTCACATATATGAATTGAAAATGAATTTCCTAAACCCAAAAGTCCTCATTTATATGAGGGAAAAAAAAATACAAGGTAAGGTTGGCCTACAAGGTCGACATTGAATTAATAAACTTGGCACCATAATACAATAGACATTTGAGCATTGAGGCCTAGCCTTTATTTGATATTAGTTTAATTTAAATTAAATATTAAGTTAGGTTTATAATGCTAGAATCCAAATCTAGCTATTAAAACATTAACAATTTTCACCTTCCCTGCATTCAAAGCAATATATAAGCCACATGTTACCCAGGTGAATCAGAAGCGTAAAATATGTGCCCTGAGCAAGCCTTCTGTGGCACTTATTGTTTGTTTTACTTCTTTTTTCCTTTTAAATTACTTTTTTGATGGGGATTTTTTTGTTCGTCTTAATTTTTCTTTTCTGGTGTCAATGAGGGGACAATTCTAATATTTTAGAGCTACATCTGAACCAGATAAACTTCAAATAAAAATGGGTCTTGTCACAGTGGGCTCCCATATTGATTCTACAACACAATCAACTTAAAAACTGAAAAATAGTTATTTAAAAATGGTATCTAGATCCATCCCACCACTCATATCAAACAACACCAACTAGAATGCTATACTCATATCATTAAAAAGTATGAAAACTGATATCAACTAGCACTTAACACTAGCAAAAATATATTGCGGTGTCAATTGGCCCTCCACATTAAGAAAGGTAGTTGAGGCAGCAATCCTACCACCCACATAAAACAACACCAATCACAAGACTATGTTCCTATCATTAGCAAGATAACCGATCTCAATTGGCACTCAACATTAGCAAAGAGATTGGGTCTCAAATGGCACTCTGCATTAGCAAAGGGATTGGAGTGTCAACTGACACTCCACATTAGCAAGGCAGTTGAGGCATCAACTAGATCTTATGATAAACATATTTGGATAGCATATGCAAACACACAACTATGAACAACATGGTTGGTATACATATTGGATAACACCTGGTACAAAATGCATTTAAAGGATGCAAGATGGAACATGCTTCCCTTGTTTTGGCTTTTATAAATTAAATTTTGATATCAAACAATGAATATCAAGTTTGATAAATTGGCATCAAAGAAGTGTTTTACATGTTTATCACATGATATTATGTATGTTGTGCGGGTATCTGAACTTAATGCCTATTTTTAGGGTAAAATATGAATATTTTTATGATTTCTATAGTTTTATGTACAAACATACCAAGAACATACCTGACCCCCAAGAAAAAGTTGTCATACCAGCATTCCAGACCGCCAACCAAAACCATTAAGTTGAAAAAACAAGAAACACAAACACAAAAGAAAAATGCACCCAAAATTAAATGAGAAAAGATAAAAAGTTGAGTGCTACTTTGAATTTGTTGAAAGTACCATGTTGAAGAAGAACAACTTCCAACACTACTGCCCCACACTAATGCTACTTTTGACTGTGCCTTCAACCCACCTACACATAAGCCAAGGTTGTTGTTGGGCACACTTCATCACTGAGGGGAAACTGTAGTGTATTGCTGCACTGCTGAAGGAAGCAAAGTTGAAAACCTACAAAACCTATATTAAACTCTAATAACATGAGCTAAGATGTCATTTGATTTTCACACTTACATTTCCTTGGATCTAGGATAACACAATTATCATGCATATAAATATCATTAACCAAAGATTGCCTTGAAGACATTCAAACATTGAAACACGACATAAAAATATTTAACATACTATCCTCAAAGATTATCTTGAAAATGTTGAAAAATGAAAAATGACATAAATTATTTAAAGCACCAAGGCATGACAAATGCTACCCCAAAAATCCTAAGAAATTACAGTCGACAGGCTGGCAACTTGTAAACTAATAGATGAGAAACCCTAAAATAAGAAGGTTGACTATAAATTTGAAAATCATTTGAGAAACCATAATGGTGATGACACAGAAAGGTCGGAGAAAAGAACTAACTGAGCAGAATGAGGAAAAAATTATTGTAATGTCCCCGCCAGGGAACTCATAAGGAATCAGGTCTATGACCTAAAATTACAACTAAATTTTTTTTTAACATTCTAACATTACATCATTTGTTACATTCACAAGTACATTCCTTAAGTTTCCCTTAATGAATTCATTTACCATTATCAAGCATTGAATTTTACTACTTAATGAAATGAAGTTCATTTCCTTATTTGTTCACTCCTTAACCTTATCTACACACAACTCAATTGCATTAACAATACATAAATAAGCTTTCCATTAAAAGACCTCACTATCCATTTTCGCTTAAGATCATAATAGGAGTGTAAATTACTTAACCATATATTGATAACCAACACAAACCATTCAATGAATCTTTCTTTTTCCATAAGTTTCCACAAATCATCATCTATAACCTTGTATAAATCTAGTTAAGAATTGAGCTTAAAACCTTGTTTGAATAATCATACATTACTCACATTGAACTATACATTTAAGAAGTCACATTTCATTACTACTTTAAATAACATACATGTTTCCTTTTCCCTTATTATTTCACCTAAAGATACCCTTGAACTCTTAGCATATCTTCTCACTAACCATATATCAAAACAAGTTTCCTTTTAAAGAAGTTTACATCCATAAATAATTGCATTACCATTACTTCCAATTTTTCATTTAAAAATTCACAAGAGATATAAGGTAGGAATTACTTAAACATATTCCATGCTTGATTTACCAACGTTCAATTCCATTTTTGAGACTCCTATGGGCTTACCCATATACATAGCTTCTTTCATTTACAACTTAATTGGAATTACAGTTACTGCACATGGCCCAAAGGCATAGAGAAAGATAATTACATCAAGTTGCCCAAGGGATTACAATACATCTTTACATCTTGATAACAAAAGATAGAGATACATGATACAAGAATAGAATCTTCACCACTGAACAACTCAGAATCCAAGCCATGACATGAACTACAAACCATACCTTGAAAGAGATTTTCCACCCAACCATGTGAAACTGGTAAAGTTCCACCCCCTGTGCTAGGAGATAGAACCAAGGTACTCTCAAGACCTTAAGGAAATCTAAGTCTCAAAAACCAATAAATCCAAGACTCAAATAAAAGGAATAAGGCACATAAAAATATCATCATATTATAACACTGAGGTTAAGGTTCTAGGAGACCACCTAAGTGAGTGTCATCACACAACCTATGTATTGGCATCCACCCTGGCAACCATGTAACCCCGGTCCCCCCTTTATGAATAGGGATCCACCCTGGTAGTTATCCCTGATCTTGGTACTCCAATTAGGTCTGCATGGCCATTATTATGTTTTCTTTCATTATCTTGTGAATCGCCCCCTTCCCAGGTTAATTTTTTTAAGGTTATCACTTTTTACAAACCCACCCATAGGATCATCTGGCAACCACTTTAGGGTTCCAACACCTATGGTGAGCCACTCACATAGGGTTCCTATTCCCTTACCCCATCACAATCCACAAATACAAGA
The DNA here is from genome assembly GCA_027943335.1 of Chamaecyparis obtusa. NCBI lineage: Eukaryota > Viridiplantae > Streptophyta > Pinopsida > Cupressales > Cupressaceae > Chamaecyparis > Chamaecyparis obtusa. Next base: position 142,932 of record BSBK01000250.1, read on the forward strand.
TAACACTTCCAAGTCCTGATTCATAGGTTTAGGAAACTCCCCTGCGCACTCAGGCCCTCAGAGCGAGTCCTAACCTTAGCCATCTACATAACAAGAACCACTGGAAGAATGTCTATCACAAGACATCTCAAAAAGAAACATAAAACCTTTCTCATGCACAAGTAAAACTTTCCAAGGCTCATTTATAGGTCTAAGGAACCCTCCCATGCACCCAGGCCACAAAGATGAGTCCTAGCCTCATAAACTAAACTCAAGTCTATGCCAAGTGAAAAAAAATCATCATAAGTAAACCATATAACCTCCACAAAACAAGTGACAAACATACATAGGTGATACAAACTTCACACATCACAAATAAAATACATCATAAACACTTTCAAGAACTAGAATCAAGGCATATAAAAGAATAGGAAAGTTTAGGAATGTTTGGGGAACATTTAGGGGGCCTTAGAGTACTCCTAGTCCATTGGACAACCCTAACCCTAATTCTAATCCCTAAAACACATCCTAAACCTTATTCAAGCATCTAAATGCACCATATAATCCCAACAAAATAAGCAATGAACATATTTAAAGTTTACACAAAATTTCATATGCCAAAACACCATGCTCTGCAAAATCTCACATGCCTGAATTATAACTAAGTCTGAAAAAACTAAAATCTAGAAGTTGCATCTTAACTCCTATGAATTTGGAACCTATCTCAATCATCTCAGAAGGTACCTAATTTCTTTATACAAGTATAACTTAAAGTATAAGTTCTTATACTTTAAGTTATACTTGTATAAACCCTGAACCCTATTTTCCTTAGTTTACACTACCCTACTCGGTCACCACTAATTTGCTCGGTCACCACTAACTTGCTCAGTCATCACTAACTTGCTTGGTCAATACTAACTTTCTCGGTCAACACTAACTTGCTTGGCCAAAACTAACTTGCTCAATCAATACTAACTTGCTCGGTCAACACTAACTTTGTATAAACCCTAAACCCTATTTTCCTTAGTTTACACTACCCTACTCGGTCACCACTAACTTGCTCGGTCACCACTAACTTGCTTGGTCACCACTAACTTGCTCAGTCATCACTAACTTGCTCGGTCAATACTAACTTTCTCGGTCAACACTAACTTGCTTGGCCAAAACTAACTTGCTCGATCAATACTAACTTGCTCGGTCAACACTAACTTGCTCGGCCAAAACTAACTTGCTCGGTCAATACTAACTTGCTCGGCCAAAACTAACTTGCTCGGCCAACACTAAACTGATTGCCAGAAACTACAAAATACGACTGTCAACTCTGACTTGCGGGTAAAATTGGGCATTATGGGGACTATGGTTGCCTAATCTAGGCATGAGACATTTGAGATCTCCCAATTTCCCTTCAAAAATGGCTCATCAATCCATCATATCTATCTAACAAATCTGTTCTAGATCTGGACAAAGAAAGGTGGTGCACAAACATATATGGACCAGCAGGATTGAAACGATAGTTCTAAATTTTGGAAGCATTCATAATACATTCATTAACAATATAATATGCTATCCTACATGATCAAAACCACTTCTACCCTCCCAGGAAGATTTCACCACAGTGAACATACAAGCATTCATAAAAATCACTTCCCGGAAACATATTTCAAATACACAGAAAAATAAAACATAGATATAGTTCTCATTTTCAAACAAAATTAAATAATCATATTCTCATTGAGTAACATATCATTCATATACATAATCATGCACATGGGAAGAATGGAGATTCATCCTAGTTAGACCCTACCTGGGGTCTTGCAGAGAATCATCTTCCCTTGGTTGGAGACTCTCTGCAAAATTTCCAACCTTGAGTAGATATTCTCCTAAAAATATTCCTCTGGCATTCAAACTTTAAACAATCCACGCACGCTTCCCTTCCAAACTGAAGAACTCTCAAACTCACAGAAAAACTCTAATAAATTTTCCAGAGAACTCACTACAAAAATCCTCCCAAACTTTTCCTAAAAAAACTCTCCTTTTTCCTTCGCACAAAAGAAGCAAATATTTATCATACAACTATGTGGTTGGAGTAGTTGCTTTACGGGAAGCAACTTCTCCAACTTTCGTAGTTGGTTGAATAATCAATAAATCATTCCCGTAAAAGACTTAATCAAGGTTTTAATAATTTTAATTAAAATAGTCTCAAAATAAAACCATAAGAAGAAAACTCTACAAATAACTTTCAAGAAAAACCATAGCACCTATGGAAACCAACTAGCCTAACTCCTAGGAGGTGTCGAGTTCAACTCCCTCCTAGATAGCTAGTTTTTACTACAAGAGCATTTATTTTATTAATTGTTATTATTAATATTATTTTCACTTTTTATTTAATACATTTATTGAATTCACTCACTTTATTTATTTATCATAAATAACATACCATTACACAATTAATGAAAAACATACAATTATTATTATTTATATAAGCATGGATATATGCGTGTGCACCCACATATACACATACCTATATAAAATACAAACAATATAACACATAAAATAAATATATATATATATATATATATATATATATATATATATATACATATACTTACAAGGATAAATCTAACTCACATCATAAATCACAGAACAACGTCAAATCATAAATCACAAGACCACATCACATACTGTATTGAGAACCCCAACTAGGCCTAAACATAAATCTAAGTCCATGGGTAACCTTGAGAGTAATCTTGGTAATATCTCCACACAAAAATAGTTCGAGGATTTTGAAGGCACGCTCAGACCTGTGTAGCCAGGTGGAGTCGATGTCTGGTACCTGCATCCTGCAACACCAACCAACATCCATATATACATATATATAAATAGACAATGGCAACAAGGAGGGAGAGTGCAACATCATGTAGACCTCTTGTAGGAGTAATTATGACTACCTCCCCTCATCCTACACTCACACCAGACAATGACATCAACAAAGCATAATTGGATTAGTATGGTTAGTACCAGAATAATCTCTTTTCATATTGTATAAAAGAATGCATCATAACGTAATCATGCAAATATAAATCATCTATTAACTTTCAAAAATAGGCATGTACTCAAAATGTCCCATTATCAAATCAAGATAAATAATTCATATAACCCTGAATGCATTAGTCATGTCTAATCCCAAGTAACATTATAAGAGAAGGTAACACATCTAACCCTTAAGTGATTATAATCAATTAACCTAAGGTACACATGAATAATAATAATGAGCATTTCGCATAAAAGCATATAAGTCTATCAGGTGATCCTTTTAGCATTAAGGTCCTTAACTATTTTTGACACACAAGAAGATGTATAGGAACATACCTATGCAGTTATTATTATTTTCCATATTAAAATATGAAGTTAGGGTGAGTTGTAAGTGGTTCAGTTTAAGAAACCATCACAAGAAGGATCATTCTCACATATAGTCCTCCCTAATTTCAAGAGATCATAACCAAGACTTGATAGGGTTGGAGGGGCATTACAATTATTCACATTATCCTCTTATGCTTCTTCAGCTCCCAACACAAGTAAATGAAAATACCTTTTACTCTAGAAACATTGTGCCATTGGCATGTAAGTGTAGTGTTATGATGAAAAACTATAGAAGCATACCATAGAAAAATAATTATGATGAAAAGGTTTACAAAACTAAAGTGTTCTTTCTTTAGATCATTTCAAACTCATTGAAAAAAATCAATCCTTAAGTTTCAAACAAACACGGGCTAAGTTATTAGGTCTTAAGTCATGGTGATAGCAAGCTAAAGGTGGTCGTTGATATTCTTTTGTAAATTGCTTCAGTTAAAGTGTAACAAAGCCAAAGGGTTGCAAACTCAATTGATTGAGCACAATTAGTGAGGATGATGTTATGTGGTAACAAAGCCATCAACCAAGGTGCAAACCCCTATAGGCATAATCAGGTCAGGATTGACATTTGGTTGACATTGACAGACAAGATCCCTCCTGTTGTGCATGACTGCTTAACCTAAGGATGACTTTTGGTTTCGATGTATGCTTACTCATATTGCTTTAGTCTGCTATGTAAATACAAAGATGTCGACATCTAAGTCATCCAACATTTATTATATTATTACACAACCCATTACTCATTTCTATATAAACAAAACTATTAGGGGGCAATCTACATAGGCACCTTCTAGCATGGAATCAGTTGCCAATCCTTTGGCAGAATTTTTAATAATTCTATACATTTGTTATAATGCTTAAAGCTGAATAGATGCCATACACATTTTTTAATGTTTTTAAGTTGAACACAGACCATAAGTTTTGCAAATTGCCAACTTCTTTTTGTAGAGACAGACCTTTCTTCTTGTGAGTCAATTTGTTTTTTTGGCTTTAGCTATTGCTATCTGGAACACTAAATTAGCTCTTTAACCAGTTGATATGCTACTACAATGGGCACAAATAAGTTACTTTAGTACTTTCCTACATTGATATAATCTATTACTTCTAGTTTTATATCTCTAACTATTGGAGACCTCCTAGGCACTATCTTAGTAATATGAAATTTGAGACATCAACAATTTGTAAAATGGGATTGTTGTCTGAAAACTTAAACATTAATAGCATATCATCCTGGTGAATGTTAGTTTCCTGGTTGGCCTGCCGACTTCCTCCAATACAGCTTATGAGTCTCTCATTTACTAGTTCTCATTTGATACCATGCTTGTCAGAATCTAAAATTTGTGGGAACATGCAAATAGTTTTTTGTATGTTATAATGGTTTTGTTGATAGGTTTGATTTCTAAGAGTCCTATGAACAAGATAACAAGAAGTAAACTAGAGTTCATTCATTGAATAATAAAAAATTACTCTTGGGATTGTTTGGTTTGTTTTTAAAGAGGGTCACATTATGAGCTCTTTGTGGCCATGATTTGTTATAGCAAGCTTGGTGTTTTTTTGGTTCATGGGACTATCCTTATGGAGATTGTTTTGAGTTATCTGCAATCCTACTTCCTTTTTTTTTTGAGCCCGTGATCCCTACTTTAGAGTACCCATGCCTTTTCTATTAGGGAATACAACTTGTATAAAGATAAAATGCTCACTGTTAATTGCTGCTACAACCATGCAAGGAGGATGATTGCTAAAGCAAAATGTATTGACCAAGTTGACCTACACTAATGTTTGCAATGTTTGATTCTCCAAATTTTAATCCAATATTGGAAAAACTTTTAGAGTCACTATAGTTTGGTTTGTCTTTGATGTGAAAGAATGAGAATGCATACGGACATGTATTAACTAAAAATACCAAAGTTTTGTGCATTGAACACCATGACACTATTTCTTGGCTCAGTGATAAGTATGAGAAAATAATGTTAGTCTCAACACACTAGAGAGGTTTACTCTTCCACAAAGTAAAGGTGTGATATACTTGGCCTATTTCTTGCATTTCGACGAGCAATTCCTTTGCTTCGTTTAGCCTTCCTTCTTTGTTTATATACCACAGATAGCTGATTATATACATCGCACTTATTTTCCAAGTCTGCTCGTATCATGACCTCACACTAAATCTACTCATTGATCTCCATGGCTAATGTGGATCAATTACTTAGCCATCCTCACCAACACAACCGATCAGTCCCAAATCTACGTTGGTAATTGTTGACATTAGGAGAATATTAATTTTACTTAAATTAAGCTCCAACCAGCATTTTACCATTGTCTTCATTTAATGTTCACACTTGTTTAATGAATGGAATGGAATGTTCTTGCATCCAAGATCTGAACCTCATTTTTGTCAACAACTATAAAGATAAAAAAAAGTAATGTCAGTCATTGTTTCTTGTACTTGCATGGATAAAGACAATAGTTGTATTTCCTTTCCTATTTTATGCAGACTATCAATAGATTCTTTCCTAATTGAGAATTTTGTGAATTATATTTGTACACTAGTGACTAAATTTCTCATCACTACAGTTTTAGAGCATAACTAGATGTTTTATGTTTGGAATTAATGACACTATTCAAATTAATTTAACCATTAGAATGACTATGTATTTATTATTTATTTCATTGTTTATATCTGCTAGTCAAAATTTCTACTTCTCTTCAAGTTTTAGATATAAAGAACATTCTTTCTATTTATTATGCAATAAGAAATGAAAGCATCTCTTATTTGGATGATCTATACTATTTTAGTATTTAGATGAACTATAAATGCTTCTTTGTTTTTTGCAATTCTAAAGTTGTGTCACCTTTAGTCTTCAACATAAAAAAGAGAAGTGCAATAGGAATGAACAATAATTTTGGTCTTTCTTATTTAGAGTCTTATGATTATATTATAGTTGTGGCCTTTCATTACCTATGTAATATAATGTGTTTTATTTTTTCTTTTTGCAGAAATGTGTTGATAAACTCAAAGAAGGGGATAAAGTTAAGGTGTTGGATTCATATGATGGTGATGTTGTGGGCATTGGGCGGATTCACTCACTATCTATTATACATGGAATCAACTTGAAAGGAATAGGAGATGCAAATGTAAACATTTTAAAGGTCACAAGTAACATACCCCTTGCTTATGAAGAGAAAATAGATGGAGTTGTTCGTCTGAAAGAGAAAGAGGGAACCTTCACACGGTGGCCACTAAAATATTGGCAAAAATTGACATAGTTGATCAACATGTTTATCATGTACTAGTTGTTAGACATCTTGGCTCAATATTTAATATTTGAGACAACTTTGATATTTTTTATTATATTTACGTATATACTGTTTAGATAACTTTGACATCTTATGTATATATTTTGGCACTCTGCGTACTTTGAATATGATGTTTTTTTGGCATTAGGTCAAGTTTAATATGATGTTTTTTTGGCATTATAAAATTTATGGTATTTAAAATACTTTTCATTTTATGACTAAATTAATGATTACATCAATGACTAAATATATGACTAAATTAATGACTAAATATATGACTAAATATACGATTAAATAAATGACTAAATAAACAACTAAATATAAGACTAAATTAATGACTAAATATATGTTTAAATAAATGACCAAATATATGACTGAATAAACGACTAAATAAATGACTAGATTAACCAAATATATGACTAAATAAACTACTAAATTAATGACTAAATTAACCAAATATATGACCAAATATACGACTAAATAAATAACTAAATTATTGACTAGATATACGACCTAATATATGACTAAATAAATGACTAAATAACTAACTTAATGACTAAATCAATGACCAAATCAATGACCAAATCAATGACTAAATCAATGACTAAAATAGTTTAGTCATAAATTTGGTCGCGAGATAAATGACCGGCAATATACTGATAATGGTCACATGACCAAAGTTAGTGATGAAGGGTGCTCCCCTTAATACCACAAACACATAACAGAAAGAGAGAAACAACAACAATATGCAAGAACAGAAAATTGGCTTCTTATTATCTCCACAAATGTGGAATTACAAACTTTCAGAATTACAATATGCAAAGCCACATGGGCATTCCCTTACAATATTTTTCAGGACAAAGCCTCGAACTATTACCCAGATCTACTACCCAGAACTATTCTGAACTGCCTAAGACAATAATATAGCCTTCCTTATATAGGCAATTTTCTACCGCATGGGAAGGTTATAGAATTTTTAGCCAATAAAGGCCGACCAAACTTAGAATTATTTTATTTTTTAATTTATTACATCAAAGTCGGCTCAAAATAACTTTTGAAACCCGAACAGAAATTTTGAAGAAAATTATTTTCCGCCATTTCAGGTGGCCCAACTTCCGAAGACCATAAGTCATCACCAGTTGACCCGCTCGACTATTATAACCCCATTTCAGAAATGCCACGAAGTGCTCTACAGGCTTGACCCGCGCAAGCGCCTGTCACCCAAATTTTTGACCTCATCCGGGGCCTCTAAAGCTTTCAAAACTGAGTTCAAAGTTTCTGTACCCTGCTGCCAATACCGAAAATCTTTAATATCTTCCAATATACACTTGATCTGGCAATGAAACTTTACTGGCAGACTTATATGACCAAAATCAACCTCCAAGAAAGAAATCAGATCATTCTGAGCACATACAAAAATTACCAAAAATAGTAACTTTCCATAAATAGCAGCTCTGCACAAAATAGCCCTTATTGAATGCAAAAAAAATAATATTTTTGGGTGATGCAAGATTGCTCTTACACCCAGGATGCTCCTGCATCAGACACCCGGGGTAATTTGAGAAGTGACCCTGTCACGACTCAGGTGTGCAGAGGAAAACCAAGACGGCTAACCTCCTCCTTTGTCAGCCATGATGAATCTTCAATAGGTCATCCTTTCCATTTGACCAAATATTCTTCATATGTCATGTTCCTTGTGATTCTGCCAACATGACTGTCCAGTATATCTTCGATCTCCTTAGTGTCTAAACTAGTTGCTGGAATACTCCACTGTGCTGCTGTGATCTCATCTTCAACACCTCCTTCATGATACTCTGTCAGATCTGAAATGTTAAACACTGGTGAAATATTTAGCTCAGTAGGCAATTCTACCTCATATACGTTTCCTGAATCATGTTTCTTCAATATCCTGCATGGTCCAAACTTCTTCATTTTCAGCTTGTTATATGTACCAACTGAAAACCGCTCCATCCGCAAATGAACCATGACTTCATCACCAACCTGAAATTCCTTATACCTCCTTTTCTCATCTGCCTTAGCCTTGTACTGTGCATTCATCTTGGTAATATGCTTCCTCACCTCCTCATGGATGTTCTTCAAGTGTTCTGCAAAATTCTCAGCTTCAGCACTACTTATTTCTCCTTTATCTATCTTCCTCAATTCAGATGCATTTCTTGGACTACTTCCATATACAATCTGGAATGGTGATTTACCAGTGCTCCTGTTGACAGAATTATTGTATGCAAATTCTGCCTGTGGTAAAATCAAATCCCATCCTGTTGGCTTATCTCCAACCAAACATCTCAGCAAATTTCCCAAACTTCTATTCACCACCTCTGTCTGCCCATCAGTCTGTGGATGATGTGATGAACTGAACTTCAAATCTGTCTTCAACTTCTTCCACAATGTACGCCAGAAATATCCAACAAACTTAGTGTCCCGATCTGAAACTATGGTCTTTGGCAAACCATGAAGTCTCACTACTTCTCTGAAAAACAATTCTGCTACATGAACAGCATCATTAGTCTTCTTGCAGGGAATGAAATGTGCCATCTTTGAAAATCTGTCAACTACTACAAAAATTGAATCATGTCCCCGCTGTGTCCTCGGTAAACCAAGAACAAAGTCCATACTGATATCCTCCCAAGGCTTCTCTGGTATAGGTAATGGCTGATACAACCCTGTATTCTGCTTCACTCCTTTCGCCATCTGACATACTCTGCAACTCTGTACAAACTTCTTCACATCTTGCTGCAATTGTGGCCAATAATAATTCTCACCAACCAAAGCAAGGGTTTTATCACGACCAAAATGTCCAGCCAATCCTCCACTATGCTTCTCCTTGATGAGATTCTCCCTCATAGAACTTTGTGGAATGCACAACTGACTCCCTCTGAATAGCATATCATCTTGGATGATAAAATCCAGCCACTTCGTCCTGTCTAGAGTAACAGGTTCTGTACAAGCCTTCCAAGCTTCACCAAAATCAGGATCCTCTGGATACAAATTCTTGAGTTCCTTGAACCCAACCACCTCAATCTGCATCTCTGTCAGCAATAGTTGCCTTCTGCTAAGAGCATCTGCAACCCTATTAGACTTTCCACTCCTGTGTTTCAAAACAAATGTATAACTCTGCAAAAACTCAACCCATTTCAAATGTCTTTGATTCAATTTTCCTTGACTATTCAAATATTACAAAGCTTGATGATCAGTATACAAAACAAACTCCTTAGGAAGCAGATAGTGCCTCCACTTTTTCAATGCCTGAACTATAGCATAAAATTCTTGATCATAAACAGAATATTTTCTCTTGGCATCATTTAATAACTCACTAAAATAAGCAACAGGTTTACCTTCTTGGCTCATAACAGCTCCTATTGCAGTACCACTAGCATCACAATCTACTTGAAACACCTTATTAAAATCTGGAAGTGCCAAAACTGGTTGTTCTGTAACTTTTTGTTTCAACAATTGAAAACTCTTTTCTGCCCCATTAGTCCACTTAAACTCATTTCTATCCCCTCTCATTGTTTCAGTCAAGGGTCCACAAATACTGCTAAAATTTTTGATAAACTTTCTATAAAAGCTAGCTAGACCATGAAAAGATCTTACCTCAGTAGCACTCCTTGGAGTAGGCCATTCAAGGATAGCCTGTACCTTCTCTGGTTCCATTTTTAGACCTTCTGCTGAAACTACAAATCCTAAATACACTAACTCTTTCTTCACAAAACTGCACTTCTTCAAATTAATCAACAATTTCTCTTCTCTCAACTTCTCAAATACCATACGAATATGCATCATATGCTCATCCAATGTCTTACTAAAGATCAAAATATCATCTAGGTAAACAATGACAACCTTACCCAAAAATTCTTTCAGAACCTCGTTCATGACCCGCATGAAAGTGCTCGGTGCATTGGTTAGCCCAAAAGGCATGACTAACCACTCATATAGTCCTTCCTTTGTCTTGAATGCAGTCTTCCATTCATCTCCTTCTCTGATCCGAATCTGATGATATCCACTTTTCAGATCTATCTTTGAGAAATACACAGCTCCACTCAAACAGTCCATAATATCATCCATTTGTGGCAATGGAAACCTGTACTTGATTATGATCTTGTTTATTGCCCTAGAATCTGTACACATCCTCCATTCTCCATTCTTCTTTGGTGCTAATACCGCTGGTACAGCACAGGGACTCAGACTCTCTCGAATCAACCCCTTCTGCAATAACTCGTGTACTTGTCTGTTCAACTCTTCACTTTCTGCTGGTGTCATTCTATGTGCTGCCTTGTTTGGCAAACTGGCTCTTGGAATCAAATCCATCTGATGACTGATCTTCCTTACCGGTGGTAATCCATCAGGTACATTATCAGATACAATATCCTGAAACTCATCCAACAAATCTGCAACCTCTACAGGTACATCCTCTACTTCTTCTTTACCAACTTTTGGAATTAAAGCAAAACACACATGCTCATGCCTCATACCATCTAAAAATTTTCTTCCATCAACAAATGTTATTCTTCCATTACCACATACCTTTTCTTCAGTCTCCTTCAATGGTTTTAGCTTATGCCGCACGCCATCCTTTGTCAGGGAATAGGTATTCGCACGACCATCATGTACAGCACATCTGTCAAACTGCCATGGTCTACCCAACAACATATGACATGCATCCATAGATATGATATCACACAATACCTCATCTTGGTATCCGCCAATCTTGAACTTCACCAGACATTGTTCATTGACCATGACCTTGTGGTCATCCTGTACCAAGGCAATCTGATATGGATGTGAGTGTTTCTGTCTGTTGAGCTTCAACTTTGTCACCATCTCTTCTGACACCAAATTGTCAGTGCTTCCACTATCAATAATCACATCACAACATTTACCTTCACACTTGCACCTGGTGTGAAACAGGCTCCTCCTATGGTCAGGTTCATTCTCACCACTCAACAGGACTCTTCTGTTAATCAACGTTTCTCCTCTTTCAGCATCTTCAAAATTTGATGATCTAGCATCTTCATCTACATGTGCAACTCTGGCCTGGCCTTCATTTCTTCTGTCTCTTCTGCCTTGGCGCTGAGGACATTCAAATGCCCTATGACCTTCTTCTCCACAGTGAAAACATGTTCCACGGAAACCACCTCTTCCAGATCCTTGTCCTCTTCCTCTTCCTCTTTGATCTCTATTATTCTAATCCTGGAAGCGATTGGAATTATTTCCTCGCTGATTCTGACTGCTACTGGCCTCATCCTTCTTTTTCGGATCTTCATTTCGACCACCATATGATCGTCCACCAGATCGTCCACCGCGACCCTTTCCATTTTGTCTGCTCTCAAACTTCTTGTTCATCTTTTCCTCTACTTTTAGGGAAAAATGGTATGCCTCTTCAATACTGTTCATTCAAACCAGATTTAGCTCCTCCTGAATGCTCGGTCTTAACCCATTAAGGTATCGGGCAACTTTCTCCTTATCAGCTTCTGCATGGCCTGTTCTGATGAGAAGTCGATAGAACTCCTCTGTATCTTCTGAACAAATCTTCCTGCTTGCTTCAAACTCTGCATTTTCTTCACTAGGTCAAGCTCATAATCAACAGAAATAAACTGTCGCTTCAATTTATCCACCATCCGATCCCATCTCGTGATTTTCTCCTTTCCCCTTCTATTTCGCTCCAACTGAATCTCTTGCCACCATATCTTCGCATGACCTTTCAGTCTGGCCTTCGCAAATTTGACCCTATCAGGATCCTCAACATCTTCATACTCAAAATATTCCTCACATTCATTGATCCAGTCGATCAATTCCTCTGGGTTAAGATTTCCAGAAAATGTAGGAACCTCAATCTTAGGTCTTTTTCCAATCTTGGAAATCGCCCGAAAAAGTCTTTCTTCCTCCTGGTTCACAATTTCAACTTCTCCTTCTTGATATTCTTCTTCGGCTTCATCCTTGCTTTCGTCTCTGACATTAAGATTCATTCCTCTGCGAATCTTTTCTTGCAATGCTCACACTTGTCTCTGCAACTCTCTAACCTTAGGTGTCACAGCACCAGCTCTTCCGCCACGTTCTCTTCGTGGAGGCATTTTCGCAATGCGCGCTGAAACCCTAACCATGGTCCTAGTGCAAACTGCCTCACAGTCGGCGATCTTTTTACACACTCAAGAACTCCTGCTCTGATACCACCTGATGAAGGGTGCTCCCCTTAATACCACAAACACATAACAGAAAGAGAGAAACAACAACAATATGCAAGAACAGAAAATTGGCTTCTTATTATCTCCACAAATGTGGAATTACAAACTTTCAGAATTACAATATGCAAAGCCACATGGGCATTCCCTTACAATATTTTTCAGGACAAAGCCTCGAACTATTACCCAGATCTACTACCCAGAACTATTCTGAATTGCCTAAGACAATAATATAGCCTTCCTTATATAGGCAATTTTCCACCGCCTGGGAAGGTTCTAGAATTTTTAGCCAATAAGGGCCGACCAAACTTAGAATTATTTTATTTTTCAATTTATTACATCAAAGTCAGCTCAAAATAACTTTTGAAACCCGAACAGAAATTTTGAAGAAAATTATTTTTCGCCATTTCAGGTGGCCCAACTTCCGAAGACCATAAGTCATCACCAGTTGACCCGCTCGGCTATTATAACCCCATTTCGGAAATGCCACGAAGCGCTCTACAGGCTTGACCCGCGCAAGCACCTGTTACCCAAATTTTTGACCTCATCCGGGGCCTCTAAAGCTTTCAAAACTGAGTTCAAAGTTTCTGTACCCTGCTGCCAATACCGAAAATCTTCAATATCTTCCAATATACACTTGATCTGGCAATGAAACTTTACTGGCAGACTTATATGACCAAAATCAACCTCCAAGAAAGAAATCAGATCATTCTGAGCACATACAAAAATTACCAAAAATAGTAACTTTCCATAAATAGCAGCTCTGCACAAAATAGCCCTTATTGAATGCAAAAACAGAAATATTTTTGGGTGATGCAAGATTGCTCTTACACCCAGGATGCTCCTGCATCAGACACCCGGGGTAATTTGAGAAGTGACCCTGTCACGACTCAGGTGTGCAGAGGAAAACCAAGACGGCTAACCTCCTCCTTTGTCAGCCATGATGAATCTTCAATAGGTCATCCTTTCCATTTGACCAAATATTCTTCATATGTCATGTTCCTTGTGCTTCTGCCAACACGACTGTCCAGTATATCTTCGATCTCCTTAGTGTCTAAACTAGTTGCTGGAATACTCCACTGTGCTGCTGTGATCTCATCTTCAACACCTCCTTCATGATACTCTGTCAGATCTGAAATGTTAAACACTGGTGAAATATTTAGCTCAGTAGGCAATTCTACCTCATATGCGTTTCCTGAATCATGTTTCTTCAATATCCTGCATGGTCCAAACTTCTTCATTTTCAGCTTGTTATATGTACCAACTGGAAACTGCTCCTTCCACAAATGAACCATGACTTCATCACCAACCTGAAATTCCTTATACCTCCTTTTCTCATCTGCCTTAGCCTTGTACTGTGCATTCATCTTGGTAATATGCTTCCTCACCTCCTCATGGATGTTCTTCAAGTGTTTTGCAAAATCCTCAGCTTCAGCACTACTTATTTCTCCTTTATCTATCTTCCTCAATTCAGATGCATTTTTTAGACTACTTCCATATACAATCTAGAATGGTGATTTACCAGTGCTCCTGTTGACAGAATTATTGTATGCAAATTCTGCCTGTGGTAAAATCAAATCCCATCCTGTTGGCTTATCTCCAACCAAACATCTCAGCAAATTTTCCAAACTTCTATTCACCACCTCTGTCTACCCATCAGTCTGTGGATGATGTGATGAACTGAACTTCAAATCTGTCTTCAACTTCTTCCAAAATGTACGCCAGAAATATCGAACAAACTTAGTGTCCCGATCTGAAACTATGGTCTTTGGCAAACCATGAAGTCTCACTACTTCTCTGAAAAACAATTCTGCTACATGAACAGCATCATTAGTCTTCTTGCAGGGAATGAAATGTGTCATCTTTGAAAATTTGTCAACTACTACAAAAATTGAATCATGTCCCCGCTGTGTCCTCGGTAAACCAAGAACAAAGTCCATACTGATATCCTCCCAAGGCTTCTCTGGTATAGGTAATGGCTGATACAACCCTGTATTCTGCTTCACTCCTTTCGCCATCTGACATACTCTGCAACTCTGTACAAACTTCTTCACATCTTGCTGCAATTGTGGCCAATAATAATTCTCACCAACCAAAGCAAGGGTTTTATCACGACCAAAATATCCAGCCAATCCTCCACTATGCTTCTCCTTGATGAGATTCTCCCTCATAGAACTTCGTGGAATGCACAACTGACTCCCTCTGAATAGCATATCATCTTGGATGATAAAATTCAGCCACTTCGTCCTGTCTAGAGTAACAGGTTCTGTACAAGCCTTCCAAGCTTCACCAAAATCAGGATCCTCTGGATATAAATTCTTGAGTTCCTTGAACCCAACCACCTCAATCTGCATCTCTGTCAGCAATAGTTGCCTTCTGCTAAGAGCATCTGCAACCCTATTAGACTTTTCACTCCTGTGTTTCAAAACAAATGTATAACTCTGCAAAAACTCAACCCATTTCAAATGTCTTTGATTCAATTTTCTTTGACTATTCAAATATTACAAAGCTTGATGATCAGTATACAAAACAAACTCCTTAGGAAGCAGATAGTGCCTCCACTTTTTCAATGCCTGAACTATAGCATAAAATTCCTGATCATAAACAGAATATTTTCTCTTGGCATCATTTAATTTCTCACTAAAATAAGCAACAGGTTTACCTTCTTGGCTCATAACAGCTCCTATTGCAGTACCACTAGCATCACAATCTACTTGAAACACCTTATTAAAATCTGGAAGTGCTAAAATTGGTTGTTCTGTAACTTTTTGTTTCAACAATTGAAAACTCTTTTCTGCCCCATTAGTCCACTTAAACTCATTTCTATCCCCTCTCATTGTTTCAGTCAAGGGTCCACAAATACTGCTAAAATTTCTAATAAACTTTTTGTAAAAGCTAGCTAGACCATGAAAAGATCTTACCTCAGTAGCACTCCTTGGAGTAGGCCATTCAAGGATAGCCTGTACCTTCTTTGGGTCCATTTTTAGACCTTCTGCTGAAACTACAAATCCCAAATACACTAACTCTTTCTTCACAAAACTGCACTTCTTCAAATTAATCAACAATTTCTCTTCTCTTAACTTCTCAAATACCATACGAATATGCATCATATGCTCATCCAATGTCTTACTAAAGATCAAAATATCATCTAGGTAAACAATGACAAACTTACCCAAAAATTCTTTCAGAACCTCGTTCATGACCCGCATGAAAGTGCTCGGTGCATTGGTTAGCCCAAAAGGCATGACTAACCACTCATATAGTCCTTCCTTTGTCTTGAATGCAGTCTTCCATTCATCTCCTTCTCTGATCCGAATCTGATGATATCCACTTTTCAGATCTATCTTTGAGAAATACACAGCTCCACTCAAACAGTCCATAATATCATCCATTCATGGCAATAGAAACCTGTACTTGATTGTGATCTTGTTTATTGCCCTAGAATCTGTACACATCCTCCATTCTCCATTCTTCTTTGGTGCTAATACCGCTGGTACAGCACAGGGACTCAGACTCTCTCGAATCAATCCCTTCTGCAATAACTCGTGTACTTGTCTGTTCAACTCTTCACTTTCTGCTGGTGTCATTCTATGTGCTGCCTTGTTTGGCAAACTGGCTCCTGGAATCAAATCCATCTGATGACTGATCTTCCTTACCGGTGGTAATCCATCAGGTACATTATCAGATACAATATCCTGAAACTCATCCAACAAATCTGCAACCTCTATAGGTACATCCTCTACTTCTTCTTTACCAACTTTTAGAATTAAAGCAAAACACACATGCTCATGCCTCATACCATCTAAGAATTTTCTTCCATCAAAAAATGTTATTCTTGCATTACCACATACCTTTTCTTCAGTCTCCTTCAATGGTTTTAGCTTATGCCGCACGCCATCCTTTGTCAGGGAATAGGTATTCGCACGACCATCATGTACAGCACATCTGTCAAACTGCCATGGTCTACCCAACAACATATGACATGCATCCATAGATATGATATCACACAATACCTCATCTTGGTATCCGCCAATCTTGAACTTCACCAGACATTATTCATTGACCATGACCTTGTGGTCATCCTGTACACAGGCAATCTGATATGGATGTGGGTGTTTCTGTCTCTTGAGCTTCAACTTTGTCACCATCTCTTCTGACACCAAATTGTCAGTGCTTCCACTATCAATAATCACATCACAACATTTACCTTCACACTTGCACCTGGTGCGAAACAGGCTCCTCCTTTGCTCAGGTTCATTCTCACCACTCAACAGGACTCTTCTGTTAATCAACGTTTCTCCTCTTTCAGCATCTTCAAAATTTGATGATCTAGCATCTTCATCTACATGTGCAACTCTGGCCTGGCCTTCATTTCTCTTGTCTGTTTTGCCTTGGCGCTGAGGACATTCAAATGCCCTATGACCTTCTTCTCCACAGTGAAAACATGTTCCACGGAAACCACCTCTTCCAGATCCTTGTCCTCTTCCTCTTCCTCTTTGATCTCTATTATTCTGATCCTGGAAGTGATTGAAATTATTTCCTCGCTGATTCTGACTGCTACTGGCCTCATCCTTCTTTTTCGGATCTTCATTTCGACCACCATATGATCGTCCACCGCGACCCTTTCCATTTTGTCTGCTCTCAAACTTCTTGTTCAGCTTTTCCTCTACTTTTAGGGAAAACTGGTATGCCTCTTCAATACTGTTCATTCGAACCAGATTTAGCTCCTCCTGAATGCTCGGTCTTATCCCATTAAGGTATCGGGCAACTTTCTCCTTATCAACTTCTGCATGGCCTGTTCTGATGAGAAGTCGATAGAACTCCTCTGTATACTCCTGAACAGATCTTCCTGCATGCTTCAAACTCTGCATTTTCTTCAGTAGGTCAAGCTCATAATCAACAAGAATGAACTATCGCTTCAATTTATCCACCATCTGATCTCATCTCGTGATTTTCTCCTTTCCCCTTCTATTTCACTCCAACTGAATATCTTGCCACCATATCTTCGCATGACCTTTCAGTCTGGCCTTCGCAAATTTGACCCTATCAGGATCCTCAACATCTTCATACTCAAAATATTCCTCACATTCATTGATCCAGTCGATCAATTCCTCTGGGTTAAGATTTCCAGAAAATGTAGGAACCTCAATCTTAGGTCTTTTCCCAATCTTGGAAATCGCCCGAAAAAGTCTTTCTTCCTCCTAGTTCACAATTTCAACTTCTCCTTCTTGATATTCTTCTTCGGCTTCATCCTCGCTTTCATCTCTGACATTAAGATTCATTCCTCTACGAATCTCTTCTTGCAATGCTCGCACTTGTCTCTGCAACTCTATAACCTCAGGTGTCACAGCACCAGCTCTTCCGCCACGTTCTCTTCGTGGAGGTATTTTCGCGATGCGCGCTGAAACCCTAACCACGGTCCTGGTGCAAACTGCCTCAGAGTCGGCGATCTGTTTACACACTCAAGAACTCCTGCTCTGATACCACCTGATGAAGGGTGCTCCCCTTAATACCACAAACACATAACAAAAAGAGAGAAACAACAACAATATGCAAGAACAGAAAATTGGCTTCTTATTATCTCCACAAATGTGGAATTACAAACTTTCAGAATTATAATATGCAAAGCCACATGGGCATTCCCTTACAATATTTTTCAGGATAAAGCCTCAAAATATTACCCAGATCTACTACCCAGAACTATTCTGAACTGCCTAAGACAATAATATAGCCTTCCTTATATAGGCAATTTTCCACCGCCTGGGAAGGTTCTAGAATTTTTAGCCAATAAGGGCCGACCAAACTTAGAATTATTTTATTTTTCAATTTATTACATCAAAGTCGGATCAAAATAACTTTTGAAACCCGAACAAAAATTTTGAAGAAAATTATTTTCCACCATTTCAGGTGGCCCAACTTCCGAAGACCATAAGTCATCACCAGTTGACCCTCTCGGCTATTATAACCCCATTTTGGAAATGCCACGAAGCACTCTACAGGCTTGACCCGTGCAAGCGCCCATCACCCAAATTTTTGACCTCATCCGGAGCCTCTAAAGCCTTCAAAACTGAGTTCAAAGTTTCTGTACCCTGCTGCCAATACTGAAAATCTTCAATATCTTCCAATATACACTTGATCTGGCAATGAAACTTTACTGGCAGACTTATATGACCAAAATCAACCTCCAAGAAAGAAATCAGATCATTCTGAGAACATACAAAAATTACTAAAAATAGTAACTTTCCATAAATAGCAGCTCTGCACAAAATAGCCCTTATTGAATGCAAAAATAGAAATATTTTTGGGTGATGCAAGATTTCTCTTACACCCAGGATGCTCCTGCATCAGACACCCGGGGTAATTTGAGAAGTGACCCTGTCACGACTCAGGTGTGCAGAGGAAAACCAAGACGGCTAACCTCCTCCTTTGTCAGCCATGATAAATCTTCAATAGGTCGTCCTTTCCATTTGACCAAATATTCTTCATATGTCATGTTCCTTGTGCTTCTGCCAACACGACTGTCCAGTATATCTTCGATCTCCTTAGTGTCTAAACTAGTTGCTGGAATACTCCACTGTGCTGCTGTGATCTCATCTTCAACACCTCCTTCATGATACTCTGTCAGATCTGAAATGTTAAACACTGGTGAAATATTTAGCTCAGTAGGCAATTCTACCTCATATGCGTTTCCTGAATCATGTTTCTTCAATATCCTGCATGGTCCAAACTTCTTCATTTTCAGCTTGTTATATGTACCAACTGAAAACCGCTCCTTCCGCAAATGAACCATGACTTCATCACCAACCTGAAATTCCTTATACCTCCTTTTCTCATCTGCCTTAGCCTTGTACTATGCATTCATCTTGGTAATATGCTTCCTCACCTCCTCATGGATGTTCTTCATGTGTTCTGCAAAATCCTCAGCTTCAGCACTACTTATTTCTCCTTTATCTATCTTCCTCAATTCAGATGCATTTCTTGGACTACTTCCATATACAATCTGGAATGGTGATTTACCAGTGCTCCTGTTGACAGAATTATTGTATGCAAATTCTGCCTGTGGTAAAATCAAATCCCATCCTGTTGGCTTATCTCCAACCAAACATCTCAGCAAATTTTCCAAACTTCTATTCACCACCTCTGTCTGCCCATCAGTCTGTGGATGATGTGATGAACTAAACTTCAAATCTGTCTTCAACTTCTTCCACAATGTACGCCAGAAATATCTAACAAACTTAGTGTCCCGATCTGAAACTATGGTCTTTGGCAAACCATGAAGTCTCACTACTTCTCTGAAAAACAATTCTGCTACATGAACAGCATCATTAGTCTTCTTGCAGGGAATGAAATGTGCCATCTTTGAAAATCTTTCAACTACTACAAAAATTGAATCACATCCCCGCTGTGTCCTCGGTAAACCAAGAACAAAGTCCATACTGATATCCTCCCAAGGCTTCTCTGGTATAGGTAATGGCTGATACAACCCTGTATTCTGCTTCACTCCTTTCGCCATCTGACATACTCTGCAACTCTGTACAAACTTCTTCACATCTTGCTGCAATTGTGGCCAATAATAATTCTCACCAACCAAAGCAAGGGTTTTATCACGACCAAAATGTCCAGCCAATCCTCCACTATGATTCTCCTTGATGAGATTCTCCCTCATAGAACTTCGTGGAATGCACAACTGACTCCCTCTGAATAGCATATCATCTTGGATGATAAAATCCAGCCACTTCGTCCTGTCTAGAGTAACAGATTCTGTACAAGCCTTCCAAGCTTCACCAAAATCAGTATCCTCTCGATACAAATTCTTGAGTTCCTTGAACCCAACCACCTCAATCTACATCTCTGTCAGCAATAGTTGCCTTCTGCTAAGAGCATCTGCAACCCTATTAGACTTTCCACTCCTGTGTTTCAAAACAAATGTATAACTCTGCAAAAACTCAACCCATTTCAAATGTCTTTGATTCAATTTTCCTTGACTATTCAAATATTACAAAGCTTGATGATCAGTATACAAAACAAACTCCTTAGGAAGCAGATAGTGCCTCCACTTTTTCAATGCCTGAACTATAGCATAAAATTCTTGATCATAAACAGAATATTTTCTCTTGGCATCATTTAATTTCTCACTAAAATAAGCAACAGGTTTACCTTCTTGGCTTATAACAGCTCCTATTGCAGTACCACTAGCATCACAATCTACTTGAAACACCTTATTAAAATCTGGAAGTGCCAAAACTGGTTGTTCTGTAACTTTTTGTTTCAACAATTGAAAACTCTTTTCTGCCCCATTAGTCCACTTAAACTCATTTCTATCCCCTTTCATTGTTTCAGTCAAGGGTCCACAAATACTGCTAAAATTTTTGATAAACTTTCTGTAAAAGCTAGCTAGACCATGAAAAGATCTTACCTCAGTAGCACTCCTTGGAGTAGGCCATTCAAGGATAGCCTGTACCTTCTCTGGGTCCATTTTTAGACCTTCTGCTGAAACTACAAATCCCAAATACACTAACTCTTTCTTCACAAAACTGCACTTCTTCAAATTAATCAACAATTTCTCTTCTCTCAACTTCTCAAATACCATACGAATATGCATCATATGCTCATCCAATGTCTTACTAAAGATCAAAATATCATCTAGGTAAATAATGACAAACTTACCCAGAAATTCTTTCAGAACCTCGTTCATGAGCCGCATGAAAGTTCTCGGTGCATTGGTTAGCCCAAAAGGCATGACTAACCACTCATATAGTCCTTCTTTTGTCTTGAATGCGGTCTTCCATTCATCTCCTTCTCTGATCCGAATCTGATGATATCCACTTTTCAGATCTATCTTTGAGAAATACACAGCTCCACTCAAACAGTCCATAATATCATCCATTCGTGGCAATGGAAACTTGTACTTGATTATGATCTTGTTTATTACCCTAGAATCTGTACACATCCTCCATTCTCCATTCTTCTTTGGTGCTAATACCGCTGGTACAGCACAGGGACTCAGACTCTCTCGAATCAACCCCTTCTACAATAACTCGTGTACTTGTCTGTTCAACTCTTCACTTTCTGCTGGTGTCATTCTATGTGCTGCCTTGTTTGGCAAACTGGCTCCTGGAATCAAATCCATCTGATGACTGATCTTCCTTACCGGTGGTAATCCATCAGGTACATTATCAGATACAATATCCTGAAACTCATCCAACAAATCTGCAACCTCTACAGGTACATCCTCTACTTCTTCTTTACCAACTTTTGGAATTAAAGCAAAACACACATGCTCATGCCTCATACCATCTAAGAATTTTCTTCCATCAACAAATGTTATTCTTGCATTACCACATACTTTTTCTTCAGTCTCCTTCAATGGTTTTAGCTTATGTCGCACGCCATCCTTTGTCAGGGAATAGGTATTCGCACGACCATCATGTACAGCACATCTGTCAAACTGCCATGGTCTACCCAACAACATATGACATGCATCCATAGATATGATATCACACAATACCTCATCTTGGTATCCGCCACTCTTGAACTTCACCAGACATTGTTCATTGACCATGACCTTGTGGTCATCCTGTACCCAGGCAATCTGATATGGATGTGGGTGTTTCTGTCTCTTGAGCTTCAACTTTGTCACCATCTCTTCTGACACCAAATTGTCAGTGCTTCCACTATCAATAATCACATCACAACATTTACCTTCACACTTGCACCTGGTGTGAAACAGGCTCCCCCTTTGCTCAGGTTCATTCTCACCACTCAATAGGACTCTTCTGTTAATCAACGTTTCTCCTCTTTCAGCATCTTCAGAATTTGATGATCTAGTATCTTCATCTACATGTGCAACTCTGGCCTGGCCTTCATTTCTCCTGTCTGTTCTGCCTTGGTGCTGAGGACATTCAAATGCCCTATGACCTTCTTCTCCACAGTGAAAACATGTTCCACGGAAACCACCTCTTCCAGATCCTTGTCCTCTTCCTCTTCCTCTTTGATCTCTATTATTCTGATCCTGGAAGCGATTGGAATTATTTCCTCGCTGATTCTGACTGCTACTGGCCTCATCCTTCTTTTTCGGATCTTCATTTCAACCACGATATGATCGTCCACCAGATCGTCCACCGCGACCCTTTCCATTTTGTCTGCTCTCAAACTTCTTGTTCAGCTTTTCCTCTACTTTTAGGGAAAACTGGTATGCCTCTTCAATACTGTTCATTCGAACCAGATTTAGCTCCTCCTGAATGCTCGGTCTTAACCCATTAAGGTATCGGGCAACTTTCTCCTTATCAGCTTCTGCATGGCCTGTTCTGATGAGAAGTCGATAGAACTCCTCTGTATACTCCTGAACAGATCTTCCTGCATGCTTCAAACTCTGCATTTTCTTCAGTAGGTCAAGCTCATAATCAACAAGAATGAACTGTCACTTCAATTTATCCACCATCTGATCCCATCTCATGATTTTCTCCTTTCCCCTTCTATTTCGCTCCAACTGAATCTCTTGCCACCATATCTTCGCATGACCTTTCAGTCTGGCCTTCGCAAATTTGACCCTATCAGGATCCTCAACATCTTCATACTCAAAATATTCCTCACATTCATTGATCCAGTCGATCAATTCCTCTGGGTTAAGATTTCCAGAAAATGTAGGAACCTCAATCTTAGGTCTTTTCCCAATCTTGGAAATCGCCCGAAAAAGTCTTTCTTCCTCCTGGTTCACAATTTCAACTTCTCCTTCTTGATATTCTTCTTCGGCTTCATCCTCGCTTTCGTCTCTGACATTAAGATTCATTCCTCTGCGAATCTCTTCTTGCAATGCTCGCACTTGTCTCTGCAACTCTCTAACCTCAGGTGTCACAGCACCAGCTCTTCCGCCACGTTCTCTTCGTGGAGGCATTTTCGCGATGCGCGCTGAAACCCTAACCACGGTCCTGGTGCAAACTGCCTCACAGTCGGCGATCTGTTTACACACTCAAGAACTCCTGCTCTGATACCACCTGATGAAGGGTGCTCCCCTTAATACCACAAACACATAACAGAAAGAGAGAAACAACAACAATATGCAAGAACAGAAAATTGGCTTCTTATTATCTCCACAAATGTGGAATTACAAACTTTCAAAATTATAATATGCAAAGCCACATGGGCATTCCCTTACAATATTTTTCAGGATAAAGCCTCGAACTATTACCCAGATCTACTACCCAGAACTATTCTGAACTATCTAAGACAATAATATAGCCTTCCTTATATAGGCAATTTTCCACCGCCTAGGAAGGTTCTAGAATTTTTAGCTAATAAGGGCCGACCAAACTTAGAATTATTTTATTTTTCAATTTATTACATCAAAGTCGGCTCAAAATAACTTTTGAAACTTGAACAGAAATTTTGAAGAAAATTATTTTCCGCCATTTCAGGTGGCCCAACTTCCGAAGACCATAAGTCATCACCAGTTGACCCGCTCGGCTATTATAACCCCATTTCGGAAATGTCACGAAGCGTTCTACAGGCTTGACCTGCGCAAGCGCCCGTCACCCAAATTTTTGACCTCATCCGGGGCCTCTAAAGCCTTCAAAACTGAGTTCAAAGTTTCTGTACCCTGCTGCCAATACCGAAAATCTTCAATATCTTCCAATATACACTTGATCTGGCAATGAAACTTTACTGGCAGACTTATATGACCAAAATCAACCTCCAAGAAAGAAATCAGATCATTCTGAGCACATACAAAAATTACCAAAAATAGTAACTTTCCATAAATAGCAGCTCTGCACAAAATAGCCCTTATTGAATGCAAAAACAGAAATATTTTTGGGTGATGCAAGATTGCTCTTACACCCAGGATGCTCCTGCATCAGTTAGTCATTTATCTACAATTTTTATTAGTTGATTTGGTCATATATTGTTGTTTTTGTACTAGTGGGATGGTTGAAAAGATGGTCAAAATCGGTTTATGTCAGTTGTGGAAAGGAAAGATGGGAAAAGTGTAGGACAAGATACTTTGCTGAGTATGACAGTGGATAAAGTGAAGATAGCATGGAGTGAAGGAAAAGAAGAGATATGGGTTAAGAACAGTTATGGCATACCTATTATGATTCCCTTAAAATATTTGTGAGAACATTCTTTTATTTACCTGGGGTGTCTGATGCAAGAGCATCTCCGGCCTTGAGCAATCTTGCATCACCAAAAATATTTCTATTTGTTGTACCTATCTGTTGTTTGATTCGGCACTATTGATTCTGTTGGTTTCTTGCTTTGTGAAGTTAATGTAGTGTAGTGGACCTAATTGTGAGCATTCTCCTAAGATCGTACATCCTAATTCATTTGAACTTGGGAGTTATCACAGTTTTCCTTGGACATCATTTTTCTGCCAATTTCACTGATGTAACGTGTGGTATTTTGCCTTGTGCAGTTGCGTACGGAATAATTGGAGCTTGTGCAGTTGGGAATCTATTCTTGGATCATGTGAGGACCTAAATCTATTGGCACATTGTTTTTTTTAATTTCTACATTTAGTTTTGGTTTCTCTTCTTAGGCTAGACCTATAATGTAATTAAAGCTTGACTGGCCAACTTGTGGCTTAGGTTGCTATATATTGGGAGCCTTGGTTGATGTAGGGAAGTGGAAGATGAGGTATTAGATGAGTAATAGTAGATTAGAGTAGAGTAGAAGCATAATTGGATCCTATGAGATCTTGAAGATCAGATGGTTTATCTGATATTGTGATAGCAAAGCTAGTGATTTGCATGCTTGGAGACAAGGAGATTTCTTGGAGGCTTGTGAGCTCAAGTTTAGATCTGCCTTAGTGTTTCCATCAGTTGTTGATGTCTTTTAGAGTTGGACTAGCTAGGAGATTGCTTGGATACTTTTGTAATTTAATTGTATAAGGCTGTAACCCGGAAGGCCTCACAACCGGGCATGTTGAATGAAATTATGTTTTGAAGCATTATTGTGTTCTATTATGTTGTGCTTGTGGTTGTGATAGTTGGCAATGTAGGTGTGGACTATCCTTTATTGGACTTGATAAGTAGGATATATTTTCCATAGCAAGTCAAATTGTGATATTGCTATCAGGATTTAACTGTGTAGTTTTTTTGAGTCAAACTCATTGACCCATGATTCATGAGTAGTGGTTCACCGAACCCATCTCTCATGAGAATGAAATGGAACACTTAGCACTCATTGGATCTAGGTGATGCTCACAGAGGTGAAACACCGGGACTTCTTGAGAGGTCACCCATCCCAGTACTACTCCAGCTCGAGCGCGCTTAACTACGGAGTTTCCTTGATGGTTAAACCCACTCTACTTGCATCCTCATTTGAAAAACCTTCACCAACTGTTGTGCCTTATGAACCGTTCATTAGAAAGCCCCTTAAGCTCATCAATTGATAAGTAGGAGATATTTTCCACAGCAAGTCAAATCCTGATATTGCTATCAGGATTTAACTATGTAGTTTTTTTGAGTCAAAATCAAACTCATGAGTTTCATTCTCATGAGAGATGGGTTCGGTGAACCACTACTCATGAATAATGGGTCAATGAGTTTGACTCAAAAAAACTACACAGTTAAATCCTGATAGCAATATCACAATTTGACTTGCTGTGGAAAATATCTCCTACTTATCAATTGATGAGCTTAAGGGGCTTTCTAATGAACGGTTCATAAGGCACAACACTTGGTGAAGGTTTTGCAAATGAGGATGCAAGTAGAGTGCGTTTAACCATGGATGAAACTCTGTAGTTAAGCACGCTCGAGCTAGAGTAGTACTGGGATGGGTGACCTCCCAGGAAGTCTCGATGCTTCACCTCTATGAGCATCACCTAGATCCAATGAGTGCTAAGTGTTCTATTTCATTCTCATGAGAGATGGGTTCGGTGAACCACTACTCATGAATCATGGGTCAATGAGTTTGACTCAAAAAAACTACATAGTTAAATTCTGATAGCAATATCACAATTTATTGGACTTTCCATCCCTACCCCGCTTTAATTCTTCAAGAAGTTTCTTTTGGTCAAATGAGTTTTTGAAGTTGGCTCAATTCCCAAGGTGAAATCCATATGGAAGCTGACACAGTCAGAAAAAAATGGTTTATGAGTTGTTAGATACATTGTATGTTACCTAATATGACCTAGTCATTTGTATCTCAGATCTAGGGTTTATTTTAAGTCAATGCAAGAATATATATATATATATATATATATATATATATATATATATATATATATATATATATATATGTATATATATATATATGTATATATATATATCTATGTATATATATATATATATATATATGTATATATATATATATATATATCTATGTATATATATATATATATATATATGTATATATACATATATGTATATATATATATATATATGTATATATATATATATGTATATATATATATGTATATATATATATATCTATGTATATATATATATATATATATATATATATGTATATATATATATATATATATATGTATATATATATATATATGTATATATATATATACATATATATATATATACATATATATGTATATATATATACATATATATGTATATATATATATATATATGTATATATATATATATATGTATATATATATATACATATATATATATATATATACATATATATATATATATATATATATATATATATATATAGTGGAAAGTTGAAAAAGGAGTTATTTGCTAATTGTGAATTGCATAAGGATTTAGTGACAAAGAAAGTGAAGGAATCCAGTGTAATGAAGACAGGGACGATTATAGTGTGTGGAGAAGAGTTTTAGAACTTAAGAGGATATGATCATGAAGAGGTAGTGCAATTTCACAGATCATTTTATCTGTTGCTTTCTAACAATTGTAACAGAGAAATCCCTTAACAGGGTGGATCCTAACAGATTATTATTGTAAATCCTCTAACAAGGTGAAATTCATATTGAATGTTTAATTTCCTCTAACAAGGATTCTCCTAACAAGAAAAATATCCTAACGGATCTAAAGACAAATCCATTAACCGTAGCACCTAATAGTGCTTTTGTAAACCTTTAATAGGGTAAGCTCCTCACAGGGTGTATCCTAGAAGAGTATAGATTTAGTGGGTACCAACTCCCATCGTGGTTTTTCCCATTTGGGTTTCTATGATAAAAATATGGTGTCTTCATTGTGTGATTGATTATTGGTGGATGCATGCTTTGAAAGTTTCTATTTATATTAGTTGTTGTTGAATGTTTTGGTGCATAAAGTTTAAAGAGTTTGAAATTAGTGAATTTGTTGATTACTGATTCACCCCTTGCCTCTCAGTAATCATACCCCTAAGTGATTCAAAATAAGTTCTTTCTACAATTTTTTTCAACCATAAATTTCTAGTTATTCACAATACCATATTCATTCAAGCAAAAGCTTTCAAAATAGAAATTGATACAATAGAAGAATTCCAAAAAAAATAACAACAAAATCTTACAAGCATGAAGTAAACAAACTTTTTAAAAAGAATTAACTATGTGAGGGTCTCAAACTCTACATCAAACAACCAATTGATAGAAAACACGAAGAACAATCCAAAACCCTAAAAAGTTCCAAAGCTTTCACAATTTCCTCCAATTCAACCTTAGAGCCAAAACCTGCAAATTTGTGTGTGAAGAACAATGGCCAAATCCTCCTAATAAAGGAAAATAACTTGCAACGCAAACTCAACCATGAAAACTCAGAACACAACTTTAACTCCTAAAACTTTGTTATCATTAATCTCTCTTTTGCATGATTTTCAATCTTCTAATTAATAATTTAATGCTCTTTTAGTATTTCTTGTTTATATCAATTACCTCAACTTTAAAATACTTTATTCTTTTATTTATTTTTAATTGATTGTGCAACTTAATTGCATATCAATTATAACTAAAAGAATATTGTTTTAATCATATTATTACTTATCTAATTGATAATTCATCATTAATTAATAGATTTATGTTTAATAAAATTTTGAATTTAATAATTAATTAAATACTTAAATTTTACAATTAGACTTTTAATTAATAAATTTGTATTTAATTAATTTATATTAATTAAATACCCTCACATATAATTTTCTATATTTAATAAGATTTAATTATTTAAACCACATAATTAATCTCACTAAATCATTTAACCATTTCACAAAAATCACACCAACCAGTCAAAGATCAGGGAAAAAACTAATTGAACCTAATAAAATAATAATCATGCTCAAGGGAAAGGCTTATGAATTCATGTCACCTAGATGAATTTGAAAAGGTAATAATTAGAAACTTGTCCACTATTTCAGGATAGTAAAATGGCTTAGGATGGGATTCAGATTTAAATGTTATCTCCCCTCTCTTACCATTGAGACATTGTGACAGGGCACTCGCATCTTGATAATTTAGGGAAGTCAATGCTCGGTACTTGCAAACCTACATAAAAGACAAACATGTACACCCATGTTAGAAAGTAAAGTCCACCAAGATAACTGAGAGGGGGGGTGAATCAGTTATCAAATAAATACAACCTTTATCAACATTAACAAAATTTAACCATGTAAGAAATGTAATCAACAACCATAGAAAGATATTCATGCACAATAACACAATAACACAAGATATGTTGACTAGGGAACCTCTTGATCAAAGAGTAAACCCCGGTGGGAACGATGCCCACAAAAGATGCACTAATATGAAAGTTCCTTGTGAGAGGATGGATTCTATTAGGAGTCTTATGAAATACATTTAGTACATATGAGTCCCTATAAGGAGACTTTGAATCTTTGCTAGAAGATTCTAACTCTGTTAGGAGTTATAGAAGACAGAAGGACCCACTGCCCAAATAGCTTCAAGGGAAGATCACTGAACCCATTGTCCAAATGACCTTTGTATTACTCAATAGAATAATACCATAACATTATTGATCTCAACAATTAAATACTCCTTCTCTGACTGTGCCAAACTGCACCAACTGCTTCTTCAAATCTCAATACCAAATCTCTATACTTCACATATCCTCTTCCAACAAGTTCATAATTTTTTCACACACACTTACATTCCAAATTCCATATTAAAAAAAGGAAAACATTCCTTCCTATATACCACACTCAAGTAACTACAAATGAGTCGGCATACAAATTACAAAATAAAAGTTTCCACATGTTACATCAAAATTACACAAAACTGTCAGCTTTCAATCAATATAATTCTTCACTCATGTGACCTTAGATCTTGCACTCACATCCATGTTATCAATAGAATATATTTAATTACCTCATAATTGTACATGACCAGATTCCATCCTGATTAAGAGATATCATCTGATTTCCACAAACCGCTACTCAGGAACACTACCTGAATACTGCTTCCACTGATTTCCTCATAATTGTCATGAATAAATGAATTACTATCTATGCTCTTAACCATGATCTTATAACACACTATATAGTAAGTCCTCAACATCGTATAGCTTCATCTATAATATCCCAAGTGCGCTAACTCAAACATTGTCTGCTTCTCTGCTAATCTCTAGTAGATCACTGTGTTGACATCAATGACAATCATAGTCATGAATGCAACAAAAACTGCTATAGAATGGATTTTAATACTCCCCCATAGGATATATTCATCATTCATTCCTAACAATTTCCCCCATTGGAATTGATGGCAACATAGATGAAAAAGATCCAAGTTCCATAAATCCAACACTACACTACAACACTACTACTTTGAAAATACTTCAAGTCCTCTTCATCAATCAAGTCTTGCTTCATTTTCCTATTCAATTCTCTCCAATAGATGGTTTTCATGTACATTTCTCCCCCATTGACATCAATGACAAATGTTTCATCATTATGTCAACAACAACTTCAATGTCAAAAGACACTGTTCAGAAAATGCATTCACTAGAGTCCTCATGACTCAGCTCAAATACACATACTCCCCCATAGAGGAAGTACCAACATCTGGTCCAGAAGAAAGATAGGGCTCATATACCACTGGACGGATGTAACAATTTGCATCACTTCTCAAAAGTAGGCTGGGGCATAACCCCAAGCATACCTCTTAGATACTCAAATGTATCCTTAGGAAAAGGTTTTGTAAATATGTCTGCAATCTGGTCCTTTGTGCTTATTTACTCAAGTCTAACTTCTTTCTCTATAACTTTCTCTCTTACTACATGATACTTTATCTCTATATGCTTTGTCTTAGAATGTAACACATGATTCTTAGACATACTAACTATGTTGGTGTTATCACAATGTATAACAATAGGCTCAACAAATTTTTTTCCAATATCCTTTAGCATTTGCTTCATCCAAATTATCTGATTACAATTGTTTGCTACTGCTACATACTCTACTTTTTTTGTGCTCTATGGAATACAGTTCTGCATTTTGCTTAGCCAATAAATTAACCTTCCTCCAAGGAAAAATGCTCCACCACTGGTGCTCTTTTTATCATCAACACTACCTCCCCAATCAGCATCTGTATATGAACATAGGGTAAAATCATCAAATTTTTCATAACACAATCCATACTCAATTGTGCCTCTTAAGTACCTCAATATCCTCTTTACTACTGCATAATGTGATTCTCTAGGTTTAGCTTGAAATATTGCTACAATTCCAACTGAATGTGCTATATTAGGTCTTGTATGAGTCAAATACTGCAATCCTACAATCTTAGATATGTACTTCTTTTGTTCCAATGCATGAGTCTCATCTGTGCTAGATAACTTATGTCTAGTTACCATAGGTGTTCCAACTAGTTTACAGTTCTCCATTCCAAATCTCTTCAATAAGTCATTCAAGTACTTTGTCTAACTTACAAATATACCATCATTCTTCTATGTTATCTGCAATCCTAAAAAGTATTTCATCTCTCCAATCATACTCATTTCAAATTCAGTGTTCATTTCATCTACAAATTTATCACTAGCTTTATCTTCTCCACCAAAGATAATATCATCATCAAAAATAACAACAACCAACAAACCATTTTCAATTTCTTTTGTATACAGGTTGCTATCAACTGTGCCTTTTGTAAATCCTAATTTCAACAAATACTTATCCAATCTCACATACCAAGTTCTAAGTGCTTGCTTCAGTCCATATAAAGCTTTATTTAGTTTACATACCATATCTCCTTCTTGAGTTAAAGGAAAACCATCATGCTTCTCAATGTAGACTTCTTCTTCCAATTCTCCATTCAAAAATGTTGACTTCACATCCATCTGATACACTTTGAATTTCTTGTAAGTTGCATAAGCCAAAAACATTCACACTGCTTCAATTCTTGCTACTGGTGCAAAAGTCTCTTCCTAGTCAATTCCTTCTTGCTGTGAGTATCTTTTACATACCAATCTTGCTTTGTTCCTTACAACTTCTCCTTGTTCATTCATCTTTTTTTTGAATACCCATTTTGTTCCTATAACATTCTTATCTTTAGGTCTAGGGACCAATTCCCATGTCTTGTTCTTTTCGATCTAATCTAATTCTTCTTTCATGGCTTTAATCCAATGGTCATCTTCACAAGCTTCACTAGTAGTTTTAGGTTCAATTTGAGAAATCAAACAACACTGTTCTTGTACCTTATTTCGTGTCAGAACTCCTCTATCTTTGCTTCCAATAATCTACTCAATAGGATGATTCCTTGATAGATTCCTGTTAGGTGTCATTGTCTCAGTACTTGTTTCTATTGTAGGTTCTTCAATGGTTCCTTCACTGTGGCTTTCATTCAACAAATCACTGTCAGTTTCATAGAATAATTCAATAGTCTCTAGATTAGGTCTAGGATGAGTTCCTTCATCTGATTCATAATGAAGCATTCTTTTCTAAATTTTAAACTTCTCATCAACTTTAACATTTGTGCTCTCAACAATAGTCTTAGTTCTCTTATTGTAACATCTATAAGCTTTACTCTTCAATGAATATCCAAGAAATATACCTTGATCACTTCTGGGATCAAACTTTCCAATGTCATCATCTCTCTTAATATAACATTTGCTTCCAAAAATTCTAAAATACTTAAGTGATGGTGCATGCCCAAACCATAGTTCATAGGGTGTCTTGTTTGTGTCTACTCTGATTTGTACTCTATTCATTGTATACATTGTTGTGTTTACTGCTTCTATCCAAAATATCTTTGCCAAATCATTCTCAAATAACATAGCTCTTCCTACCTCAGTCACTGATATGTTTCTTCTTTCTGCAATACCATTTTGTTTAGGTGTTGTAGGGGCTAAAAACTGTCTCTTAATACAATTCACTTCACAAAAACTATTAAATTCTTTTGAAGTAAATTCTCCACATGTATCTGATCTCAAACATTTAATCTTCATTCCAGATTCATTTTCAACTTTATTCTTAACAATCTTAAACTTATCAAATGCTTCAGATTTTTCTCTAAGAAATGCAATCCACATCATTCTTGTAAAATCATCAACAAGAATCATAAAATACCTTTCTCCATAGAATCCTCTAGTCCTTGTAGGACCGCTCAAATCTATATGAACAATCTCCAACTTCTCTACTATTGTAAACTTCTTGCTAGGAAATGAGCTTCTCTTCTGTTTAGCCATCACACATTCCTTACAAATCATGTTAGTAGGCTTCATAATTTTAGGCAAATCTCTTACTGCAAGTCTAGTACTCACTTTCACAATGTTATCAAAGTTTATATGAAAAAAGCTTATGTTCTATAACCAACTGTCATCAATTTTAGTAATTAGGCATGTCATCTCAGTAGGATTCAACTGAAATACATTACCTCTGGTTCTAGATCTAGTACCAATCAAATTACCATCCTTATCTTTGATTAGACAAGTTTTCTCAGTAAACCAAACTTGATATCCCTTGTCAACTAGTTGTCCAACACTCAAAAGATTATGTTTCAAACCATCCACAAAGTAAACATCATCAGTATTAGTCTTTCCATCAAGAGTAATAGATCCTATACCTTTAATCAAACAAGGTGCATTGTTTCCAACTCTAACAACTCCTCCATCATAATTGTTAATCTTTATGAATTTTTTCATATCTCCAGTCATATGATGTGAAAAACCACTATCTATAATCCAATCAAACTTCTTTTCTACTTGAGAAACAAAATCTTTTTCTTCCTTAATTTATGTTTCAGGTTTTTTTTATTTAATTGCTACAAATCCTATATCATCATTATTCTCGGTATCACTTTCACTCAAAGATTTATCCAAACTAGCTTCAAGTTCTTCATCATTTGCATAGTAACATTCTTTAGATCTTTTAGGATTAAAGTTCTTCATATACTTCTAAACTCTCTTAGGACATTTAGATGCAAAATGACCAAATTCTTGACAAGTCCAACATTTAAAGATTTTCTTACCGTCTGGTTCTCTTTTCACAAGAAAAGCAATACCTTCTTCAATCTTCATGTCTTCTTCATTTCTAGATCTGCTACTGCTAGCATAATCTCTGCTCACATTGATGCTTCTTGACAAAGTAGAATGAACACTAAGAGCACTGAATGTTATCTCCATTCTAGGTAAATCTCCTGATAGTCTCAAGTTCATCTCTGCTACTTCCAATCTTCCAAGAAGAGTCTCTCTTGTAAATTTCATAGTACAAGGTATAACTTGTTCAATCATCTGTGTTGTCTGCTTAAATGCAGGAGTCAATGTCCTCAAAACTTTCCATATCACTTCATTATCTATCTTTGTTCCTCCACAAGATTTTATACCTACAACAATCTCTGACATTCTACCAATATAGCTTCTAATAGATTCATCTTCCATCATTCTTATATCTTCAAATGCACATATCCAATTATGTAATCTAACTTTCTTAGCATATTCATCACCTTTAAAAGTACACTGTAAAGCTAACCAAATTTCATGTGATGTCTTTAGATATTTTACCTGAATGTATTCATTTTTTGGAAGGGCTGACAAAAGTGCTTCTTTGGCAAGTATGTTACAAATGAATAGATCTCTTTCTTCATTTGTACAATCTTCAATCTTGTTCTCATCAATGATAGTCTTCTCATTCTTTGTGATTAACCAATAGCCTGGTCCTAAACACAGTAGATGTGTCTTCATCTTTTCTTTCCAGTTGTCAAAATTTACTCCATGAAACTTAGGGCTTTCTTTCTTGAAATTCACCATGGATCTCCTTAAGCTGTTAAACTTTTCCTTCAAGGACCTGCCGCTCTGATACCAATTGTTAGAAAGTAAAGTCCACCAAGATAAATGAGAGGGGGGGTGAATCAATTATCAAATAAATACAACCTTTATCAACATTAACAGAATTTAACCATGTAAGAAATGTAATCAACAACCATAGAAAGATATTCATGCACAATAACATAATAACACAAGATATGTTGACTAGGGAACCTCTTGATCAAAGAGTAAACCCCGGTTGGAATGATGCCCACAAAAGATGCACTAATATGAAAGTTCCTTGTGAGAGGATGGACTCTGTTAGAAGTCTTATGAAATACATTCAGTACATATGAGTCCCTATAAGGAGACTTTGAATCTCTACTAGAAGATTCTAACTCTGTTAGGAGTTATAAAAGACCCATTGCCCAAATAGCTTCAAGGGAAGATCATTGAACCCATTGTCCAAATGACCTTTGTATTACTCAACAAAATAATACCATAAGATTACTGATCTCAACAATTGAGTACTCCTTCTTTGACTATGCCAAACTGCACCAACTGCTTCTTCAAATCTCAATACCAGATCTCTATACTTCGCATATCCTCTTCCAACAAGTTCACAATTTCTTCACACATACTTACATTCCAAATTTCATATTACAACAAGGAAAACATTCCTTCCTATATACCACACTCAAGTAATTACAAATGAGTCGGCATACAAATTACAAAATAAAAGTTTCCACACGTTACATCAAAATTACACAAAACTATCAGCTTTCAATCAATATAATTCTTCACTCGTGCGACCTCAGATCTTGCACTCATGTCCACATTATCAATAGAATATCTTCAACTACCTCATAACTGCGCATGACCAGATTCCATCCCGATTAGGAGATATCATCCAATTTCCACAAACCACTACTCAGGAACACTGCCTGAATATTGCTTCCACTGATTTCCTCATAACTGTCATGAATAAATGAATTACTATTTGCACTCTTAGCCATGATCTTATAACACACTATAGAGTATGATGCAGGAGCATCTTGGGTCCTTGGCAATCCTGTGTCACCAAAAACATGTTTGTGTTTTTTGTGTTGCGAGGTTCCTTCTTTGACCAAGTTGGTCAGTAGTTGGCCAGTTTCCTTTGGTTACCGAGTTCAGTCAGTTTTCTCCTACGTGGTCAGTTGTTTTACTGGTGCTCGGTGATGCTTGTCTGTTGCTCGGTCATCCTTGCTTACCAAGTAGTTTATTTTGAGTTCTGTTGCGACCGACTTGTGCATTTATTATGGGTCACAGATTTAATGTTGGAATCCATCATTGGGAAGCATGTGGTCCCAGATATGGTCATTCCTTCCATTGATTATGGATCTGAAGGTCGACTCAGTTTGGTAGACTCTTGTATAAATGTAGTTATTGGGTTAGAGTTTAGAGCAGTTCTTGGTAGAAGATAGATTGAGAGATTTTGACAGATCCTAGCATGTTTGAGGACTTCTAAAATTCATTATAATATTTGGCCATAACTAGGAAGGGCTTACAGCCTGACATGTATGAATCAATTTGAATGAATAATATATTGTTGATCTTGCATTCTCTCTCCATTGTGTTGTTGTTTTCTTCCACAAGTTGTTGAGCAGGCAAGATCATTAGGGCGTGCAATTTTTTTGGCCCCTAGTGACCTCTGCCTTGCATCAGAGTAAGTCCTCAACATCGTATAGCTTCATCTACAATATCTCAAGTGCGCTAACTCAAACATTGTCTGCTTCTCTGCTAATCTTTAGTAGATCACCGTGTTGACATCAATGACAATCATAGTCATGAATGCAACAACAACTGCTATAGAATGGCTGGTAATACTCCCCAATAGGATATATTCAACATTCATTCCTAACAACCCATATATATATATATAACAAGAAATGACAGGGTTCGAGACATCGTGTGGATCCCGCAAGCAGGTAACTATGACTTTGTCCCTCAACCACATCAAACATATCAAATAGAAAGGTAAAACATACATGATAGCCATACACATGCAAGTATAGGGTAAGCAAAATCATAAATATAAATGACATTTTTAACATATATAAATAATCATTATGAATGTAACTAACATCATCTAACTGCAAACATATGACATCTCATGACTATCCAATATCAAATATACATGTAATGTCATACATCCAAAACCTCATAATAAAGTTGAAATAATCAATGCACACATGAAAGTAGACTAAAAGAGTTTGGAAATATGAAATTGAAAAATTAAACTATGGGTGGGCACTACATCCACATCCCCAAAAATTAGGCTTACTCTTGGAATCCTACAAACAAATAGGGATATATGAATCTCGTAATATAAATGTGTCCTCCCAATTTGTTGATGACTCATTAGTAGGGTCCCATTGGACCCTTGCTTGATGGTGAGATCCCTGAGGGTCAACTCTCGCTGCTGAAGTATGCGAACAGGCTCCAAAGCCAGCTGCCTGTCCTCTGCCTATAAAGAATTCTAGTCAAGAACATGTGTAACATCTGGTATATACTATTTAAGTATTGAAACATGGAAAACATCATGACCACAAGATAAGATGGATGACAAAGCAAGACGGTAAGCAACTGGTCCTATCCTCTCAAGAATTTCAAATGGGCCAAAAAAATAAGGTGCCAACTTCAAACCCTTCCCGTAATGGATCATACTCTTCTATGGATGCACTCTCAAAAACACCTTAACACCAACTACAAACTCTCTATCCACCCAATAAGTATTTACATATTTCTTTAGCCTATACTTAGCTATGGTCACATGCTTATGGATGCACTCCACCTATTGCTCCATATCTTGAAGCATCTCAAGAGTTAACATAATACGATCCTCTAGTCTATCCTAACTCAAAGGTGTACGACAAATATAGTCATACAAAACCTAAAAAATGCGACATACCAATTGAACTATGATAACCATTGTTGTAAGAAAACTATACCAAATACAAATAGTCCTCCCACTGAGTTTGTCTATCCATGGCATACATATTAAACATATCCTCTAACACTTGATTAACCTGCTTTGTTTGTCCATCAGTCTCAGGGTGATATGTTGAATTAAAATTCAATTTATCTCCAAGATCATGCTACAAATAAGTCCAAAATGTAGAAGTGAATACTGGATCCCTATCTGATATAATCCCATAGGGAATACCATGTAGTCTCACAATATCTTACATAAAGACTCTAGCTACTGAAGTTGTTGTAAGGGATGCTCTCATAGGATAAATGAGTTCCACTTTGGTCAACCATTCAATAATGACCATGATGGTATTGTGTCTATGAGGAGTCATAGGTAGACCCATGATGAAATCCATCGAGATGATATCCCATTTCCATGATGGAAAAATATTAGGTTTTAAAAGCCATGCTGGATGTTGATGGTATGTCTTAACTCTCTAACACTCCAGACATCTTTCCACAAAATCAATAATGTCACATTTTATACCGAACTAGTAATATAGTCATCGAAGGTTCACATGTATCTTGTTGACACCTGGATGTGCCCAGTAAGGTGCATGATGAGCCTTGGATAAAATCAAGGTATGAAGATCATCTGATGGAGGTACATATATTTGGATCATATAACACAAAAATATATTTGAATCACAAACATAACCTAAAAAGGTACCTTCCAAAGGTCTCCCTGACTCAATCACAACACTCACTTCCTTGTACCAAGTATCTATAGGAAGTGCCTAGATTTTATGAATCCACAAATCTACACCAAGAGTCAAAGATGATATCTCACCCCTCTTGCAACTCATGGCATCAACAACCACATTAGCCTTCCCCTGGATTTACGTGACCTCAAATTCATACTCACAAAGAAACTCCAATATCCATCGCCTCTGTCTAGAATTTAGATTAGGCCAGGTAAAGATATATTGCAAACTCTGGTGATCACTATGAATCTCAAATTGATGTCCCAATAGAAAATGTCTCTATAAGACTAATATATGAACCACTACTACTAACTCAAGATCATGTGTAGGATAGTTCAATTTGTTATCCTTGATTTTGTGAGATTCATGAGCAATCATGTGTCCTTCATGCATAAGGACTGCTCCCAGATCTTCCAAAGAGGCATCAACACATACCACAAAATCACTCAATGGTTCAATCAAGTATTGCTAGAATAGGTGTGTTGGTACTCAAAATGCAGTTTTGAGGTACCATGTAAAATGCTTGCTAAAGTGTTCCTTTTGGTCCAAAATGCACATGTGAAAAGGGTGTTTCCAGGTCCTATATTGAGTGGAGAATGATTTGACCCCTTGTTTATGTCTCATTGAGTCAATTTGAGCCTTCAGTTTGGGTTTTGAAATGGGTTTGCATCAGTTCATTTCTAGGAGGTCTCTAAGTCAGAAAATTGCCAAGTGTGAAATTCACCGGAAGGGCCAGTTGAGGGTTGAATAGCTTGAATTATAATGAGTGTCATGAAATTTTAGGAGTGGGGTCTTCTTCAGTGTACTTCAATTAACTTATGTTTTCAGTTTCAGGTCCCTATGATAAGTTTTGATCCTGTTTATTCATTCCCTTCCAAAGGTGTTTTCTAGAATCTGCATTTTCACATTTTCACATTTTTGTCAGGAGCCCTATTCATGATCTTCTAATTTGCACTTGATGGATTGGTAGGGATATTTTAATCATTTCCCTGCATTTTAAGAAAGTTTTACTTCATCCCTATCAGTTTGCAGCTCATGACGAATCCATTGTATGAGTTTCCCAATGCGATTCCATTTGTAGTTTTCATTGTTTGGACAAGGTGCACTGTGCGAACTTTTGTCAGAAGCCTACTTTGATAGCTTGTATCTTTTTCCCAGGTGATCTAAATTGCAATCCAACTGCTCCCCTATTTTCCAAACATGAAATACTTCCATGACCTGAGATGATGAGTCTTGGTGAATCTGTTTGGTCAGTTTTGTGAGCCCTTTCCATTTGTAGAAAATTGAATTTCCCAATTGTACTGAAGTATTTGTTTGTCGGGGGCCCACTTTAAGAGGTCATAAATTTTGACCAGTTGACTCTTTTAATGAATTTATTTTTGTGTTGTCCTGCAAAGTTGGAGTACTAACCCCAGTCCCAGTTTGAGCCCCCTGCCAATCCATTTGTCTACCTTTAAAAATCAATTATAGTGATTACAATCATTTTCTGACAAGTTTGTTGCAGGAACAATTTGAACTGGGTAAGTTTACACATTAATATCTTTTGATCCGGTTACAGTCATGAAGTGTCATTTTGCAGAGTATTAGAATGTGGGTCAAAGTTCATGCATGTTCAATGGCGGGGCTAGGTCAGGTGATTTTGTCAGTTTTTGAAGCCGCTCCAAGAGGACAGATAGTGTTATTTGGTCAGCTTTATGGTAATGTGAAAAGTAAACTGTGAACTAGAGTACACTAATTGGCACCCTCTACAACAACGGTCTCACAGGTTGCAATGATCAAAATGACCATAGGAATCAAACTGGTGATGGTTTTAAGGGCTCCAACCAATCAAGCAAATGCAGACGGCAATGTTCAAATTATGTTCATCTTCTCTAAGAGCATCATGTGACAGGATGGAAAAAGTGCAATGTCTAGTTTTGTTGAAATTTCAATGCTTTGTCATCCGTTGAATCATAAACAAAAGGAAGATGGGGCAAAGGCCAATGATATGATCTAGGAGTGTTAGAACCGATTCAAGAAGGAATATGATAGCCTCCCACTGTGAAAGCCTCAATAGATTTGTGTGGCAACAAAAAAGGTGCTGATGGATGAAGACACAAAGTCTCTTTAATTATTGCTTGTAGATATTCTCATATCTTTCACTGTGAAGCACTCGGGAAACCCAAGGCCCTTCAGGACATTTATATCTTGATCCAATGGAGGGCTTGAAGGATTAGATTGATCAAAGGCATGGCAGCCTTGTGCAAGACTAGAGCCGAGTCATCTTTTGATGCCTTCCCCATTGTTGGTTATTGTAATCCCAACTACTCAAATAAATATGCTAGATGTTCCTGTCATGTCGATATCCTCCATCTCTGAAGTCTATCCCTCACATTATAAACAGCTTTAAAGAAGATCTTCCATAGGCATTGATCTCACAGGATTTGATATTGACTTCTCCAATTAGTAACTGTCCCATTTGGATTGTTCTCACGGTTGTGGGTGGTTTAATAAACAATATTTATGTAATTCTTGCTCTCCTCTGTAGGTGATCAGTTTGCTATATAATGTTTAGGTCTGTGTTCCTGTAGTCAATAAAATAGAGGGGGTGGTTTATTGCCAGTCAAAGGAAGTTCATTTACTGAACTTCAAAATCATGTGGTGCCCATTTGGAAGGAGGGATTCACAAGAAAAGAATAGAGGACTATTTTAAAAAAAAAACCCCATCGTGAAAGTGCTGAAAGAATTGAAGACCATTCAAAAGGAGATTGTGGGTTATGAAAAGAAACTGCAGTAGACTTGCCTATCAGAAAGAAGCTATAGCAATCGATGTTATTGAAGATGCAAGAGTCAGATAAAAGAAGGCTTGGATGCTCAAAGAGATGTGTTTGTGTTTGAAAGGAAGACCAGGAGAACTTTGCAGAACTGGAGATTTCATGTTTTGGATTGGAGAATATAGAATTCAATAAGATTTTTAGCTATTCTTTCTTCACAATTGGAATTTTGATAAGATTTGGTAAAGAGCTACTGATTTACCTTTCACATTTACCTTTCACATGTTCTGGCATAAAAAATGTCTCAAGGCTTTGCAATTGAGCTTTATTTTGATCCAGCACTTGAGAATCAGGTTCTCAAAGCATGGAATGTTCTGGGTAGAAGACAAATCAACACTCAATTAATTGAAATTGAAGCTCACCCTCACATCACACTATTTTCAAGCCCTATTTTAGACCCTTCAAAACTATAGAATATCATAAAGAATTTTGCAGCCAAGCAAGAATCTTTGGGATTGACACTTTCTGCAGTGGGGAGTTTCTCAACAAAGGAGAATGTTTTTCTTTGACACTAACTCCATCACTCTCTATACTTACGTTTCACAGTGAACTCTGTGAGCTGTTGAAAAGAGAAGGGATTGAAGTAAGTGATATGTACCAGCTAGATAGCTGGGTTCCTCATTGTGCTGTTGCACCAAGCATGCTACGTGATTGTAGCAGGCAATTGTATGCTAGTGTGTGAATACTAAGAGGCTCGCACAGATGGATGGAGACCTACGCATTGGGCCAGGAAAATCAGGGGGACAGTCTATGTTGAATGCCAGTAGCTTACACAACATACTGAAGTAGAGAGCTCCCGCAAAATATCATGATCCTCAGCTATACAAGCAAAACCCTGTGTAATGCTATTTGAAAGCCCATGCAACTGTGAGTTTGATCTCACGTTAGGAGGATGCCAACTCGACCAGCATCTGGATGCCTCATGCGATCTAGTGGTAGATGTTTTGAGGAGAGCCAGCGCATGGGAATGGGGGCTGCTCACATAGTAACTCATGCATTAGCCTTGGAACCAACGTCAAATATTAAGGAAGACCTATGCATTAGGACGTGACTAGGCACATTTTGAAGGGAGTTGCGAGCATGGAGTGATGACCCAGCACTTTGGAGTGGAGGCCTCATGCGTTCGAAGTGGTAGTAAAAAATTATCCCACATTTGTGGTAGGATAATTTTTTATATTGTTTTTATACCACAACACTCCCATGCAATGTAGATAAGAAGAGTAGAGGCTCTTGGTGGGCCCTTGGCTGGTGGTATCTGCGGCAGTGGGACCCCCTGATGTTTTGGAGGGAAGTGCTATAGAAAGTCTTTAAAACTTCAAAACAATAATCCCACATGGATCATGAAAATGGTCTTTATGATGTATAAATATAACTCAACAAACAAAGAAGGTAAATCAAAACGGAGGAGGCTCTACCCGCCTATTGGACCACTCATGAGACATATCGATTTTCATGCCCGCACCCAGACATAAATAAATTTTGCAGGACTTTGACCTCAGGATTTGTGCCACCATCTGACGATGGTCGCATGATCGCATGGGCCAATTCCAGCCCATGCGATCATGCGTTAGGCTGCCATGTGGCACTTCGGTGAGGTGGAAATAAGTTGCTATTCAATGTGCCTAGTCAAAGATGTGACCCAATGAGATGCTGACACATGGCACAGTCTGGTGGAGTCTAGGAATAAATTTAATGATATTTGAAAATTATCTCACTTTAATAGTTCAACTATTGAAAGTGCATTCAAATATTTCAAAATTTATTCAGAAAATATGCACGAGAAGTCATAGAAAAAGGGGCCTGGAGATTTATTTTTTATCCAAAGTATTAAGTGTTATATATCGACGGAAAGGTCTCGAAATGACGGATCTGATGGTGATGAGTATTTTTAGTTTCAGTCAAGTGTGAAAGAGCAGTTCGAGTTTGAAATCTGAGGGTCAGAATCAGAATCAAGATCAAATCATTTTAAGAAGTGATTGCAGATAGAGGTTGTAGATTTGGAGGGAAAAAGGTTTGTAAAGGTATGGCGGTTGCAGATATTTTGAGGACTGATAGGTGTCAGTAACTGAGATTTTCTTCATTGACCTATATCTTGATTTTTCTCTGAATTGTAGAATGAGGTTGAAAATTTCACTGTACAGAGAGGCTTGAACTCCATTGTTGAATTTCTGGGAATGTTTGTCATATTTTGAATGTACTGATACTTTGATTTCTACTGAATACAACAGAATTCCCTTGCATGATTTTGATTGTCATCCTATTTTAATTCTAAGGCTTTTGTGTCCTGAATCTGTAAGGCAGTTCTAGGATACCATTTATAAGGTATTTGAGATTTTAGTCTTTAGTTCCTTTCAAGGAAAGGAGTAAATCTTTAGGTTAATTTCTGAGAGCTTAGGATTTGTTACAAGAATTTGATGATTAAACATGTTTAAGAAAGGGTGACTTGTCAGGCAATTCATCTGGATTTTGTTTGTGTCTCATTTAGAGGATTTCTGTAGATGTATGTTTCACTGTTTTACTCTTTGCCCTAGGATAAGGCACTGGTCTATCCTTGATTTGCAGGGATTTCATCATCAATTGAATTTAAATGACTAATTTACTTTTCATGTATGTTCCAAAGGACTGAGAATATAATACTTGTATCAAGGTATAAACTAATGTTATGATCCTTTGAAGAAGGGAATGAAATAGGTACACCTGCCTGTAGCCTAGAGCTCGAAGTGAAGAAGGATTTTCTCCTTATTAATTAGTCTTTTCTCATGTGAGTCAAGAGTCTAGGAATGAGAGAGTTCTATCTAAGCACTCAGGACTGTGCATTAAGACTCATGTAAGAAAATGCACTAACAAGGTGCACTAGTCAAATGCTCCTTGAGGTTATGAAATCC
Organism: Chamaecyparis obtusa; assembly: GCA_027943335.1. Classification (NCBI taxonomy): domain Eukaryota; kingdom Viridiplantae; phylum Streptophyta; class Pinopsida; order Cupressales; family Cupressaceae; genus Chamaecyparis; species Chamaecyparis obtusa. The sequence goes on from BSBK01000250.1 coordinate 187,375, forward strand.
TTTTCACACTTCTCTGTCCAAACATACTTCTTCCCTTTCCTTTGAAGATAAGTAATATGATATGAAACTCTAGAGAAGTCCTGAACAAACCCACAATAATATCCTACCAAGCTGATGAAACTACAAACCTTAAATACATTGGTGGGGGTTTTCCAATCAATCATAGCCTGGATCTTTGAAGAATCTACTCAAATACCCTCACCTATGATCACATCACACTTTTTCATAATGACATACAACTAATTGTCATAAAGACACTACATAGCCAATCATAGATGTTCTTCGTATTCTTCTATGGATTTAGAATATATCAATATGTCATTCAAGAAGATGAGAACAAAGCGGTCAAGGTAAGAATGAAATAATCCATTCATCAAGAACATGAAAATAGATGGAGTATTTGTCAAACCAAAAGGGACTACTGTGAACTCATAATGTCCATAGCAAGTGCAAAATGTAGTCATGTGAATATTTGCATCTTGGATACATAACTGATGGTATCTTGATTTGAGACTAATCTTTGAGAATACATTGGCCCCTTTTATTTGATCAAATAGGTCATGAATCCTTGGAAAATGATACATGTTCTTGATCGTTGCCTTGTTCAACTTTCTATAGTGGATGCATAAGTGTAAATATCCATCTTTCTTCTTAACAAAGAGTACAGGTGCTCCCCATAGATAAACACTTTGTTGAATACTACCCTTTACCAAAAGATCCTCTAACTGGATCTTAAGCTCACTCAACTCCTATGTGGTCATTTGGTAAGGAGCTCTAGATATAGTTGTACTCTTGGAATAAGATTGATGTGAAAATATATGTCACAATTTGGTGGCATACCTGGAATCTTACTAGGAAAGACATCAATGAATTCCTAAAGAGTGGGATCATTAAGAGTCTTCTCCTTAGTTTCAACTTCATCCAACTCATTCATAATTACTACAAAAAAATACCAACCCTTTCACATGCTTCCCTTGACTTGCATAGAAAAAATCATACAAAGAGATATAGGACAATGAACTCCCAAAATCTCAAAATCCTTTCTAACATCATCCTTGCATTTGATTATGTTTTGTCTACAATCAATGATGGCTCTATGAGAATCTAGCCAATCCATCCCAAGGACAATGTCATATGATCCCAAAGGAATCACACAAAGATCAACTGAGCTAATGAATTTACCCAAATTTAAATCACATTTGTGTATGTAGAGAGTGTGTTGATACCCTTTCCCCATAGGATAACTCTACGTGTTAGCCTATGTCTTTCTTTACTGGCATTAGCCCACATTTCTCTACTACAAAAGGAGATATAAAAGAATATGTAGCTCCTGATTAAATAAGATAGAAAAGAAATACCTCTCATAGAACCTAAAGTTTCTACCACATTTCCCAAGCACTCTTCTTGATGATGATCCACTACTACAAATACTCTATGAGATCTGTTAGCATCTCCTATTGTAAGCTTAGAAACTATAGGCCTCTTTCCTAAAAACTATGATGCACATTGAGGGAAATTCACTGCAATGTGACCATATTGTCTACATGAGAAACAAGCATTTCCTCTACCATGACCTCTCCTAGTGGAGGGTGCACTAGAATACTGAAAGCTTCCCCTGCTAGCAAGTAAATGTGTGCTCTGTGCAGGCTAGCTAGGTTGGTTGCACTTGTTGCACAAAACATTACAAAAGTTCTTAGGCTAAGAACCACCTCTTTGTGTTGGAGGGTTTGACCATTTCTGTTGTTGATTCTAGAAATAGGGAGGAGGTTTCTTGAAGCTACAGGCCCCTTGGGACTAATTACCTCTATAACCTAAAGGTACAGGAATACTATTATGAACTCCCACCTGTCCACTATGACCCAAAGTCAAATTTGTTTCCACCAAGGCAGCCTTAATAATTGCCTCCTTGAGGGTCTTAGGTTTGAAAACCTTAACTTCTCCAATGATGTGACCATTAAACCCCCTAATGAAATATTGCACCATCATTGGTGACTTATCACTGAATCTTTCATAAGGCTTGAGCTTGAAGAAATGATGCTCATAATCCTAGATAGTCATAGATAATTGTTGTAGATGGTGGAACTTATCTACGCACTATTGTTGCCACTGCTCAAATAGGAAGTATTATTGAAATTTCTTGATAAATAGCTCCCAAGCGAGAGTCTCCATGGTAAGCTCAAGTTTCTTCTCCTCAATCTTCCACCAAGAAGCTACAAAACCTTCTAGGTGCATGACAACACACCTTTCCCTAACATTGGTATCAAATTTATACATAGAAAAACATTGATCCAATGCAATGATCCATATCTCTACTTCAAAACTCTAGTACCAAGACCATTAAAAGGAGGAGTTCATAATTCCAAAAGGTATCTGATCATCTAATTGGCCTTTGTTGCCCCCTGACCAAGGGTATTGTCCCATCTCTTGGGACTCCTTGATCTTTGTCTCTCCTCATTATTAGAATGGTGTGATGCCTCCTACTCAGGCTTTTCATGACTGGGTAGACATTCCAGAATAGTCTAGAGTATCTGCATAGCATTAAGCTCTCCTGACTCACCATGATGTTCACTGCTATTCTCTTACCTGATCTCCTCAACTCTATCACTCACAGGAGGGCTATGAAGCATACTCCTTCCATGTCCTCTACTATGGTCTCCACTATGGCCTCCAAGCATAGATCTAGTCTTAGTGACCATATTTCCTACAACATTCAAACAAGAAGAATGATACCTTAAATAATTTAAAAATAATAAAACGTGAAGTAATCATAAAGTAATAGTCTAAAATACAAGGGAGTTATATGTTTAAGTTTTTGTTGAATCAAGTTTTAACTACTAGAAAACTAATGGGCGTACAATAATTCCTAGAGTTTCCAGTGTAGAAACACAAGCTCTAATACCAAGGGTAAAGCCCCACTAGGGAACCTAGGAGAAATTAGCCTAAAATATTAGTTTAAAGAATAATTTTTTTCTTAAGAGTTTACAGACAATAATGAGTAAAAAATGGAAGCAATAATATAAATTCAATACATACTCATAAACACAATCTCATTTACATATTAAAAATTTCAAGGGTTCCTTGATGTAGAAATGCACACAAATAATTTAATCTATTTAGTACATTAATAATATAAATCTTCCACATAATGAAACTAAATTACATCATCTAATAAAAGAATAAATAAATACATCTGAACCATAAGGTATACATGATAACCCACATCCATTGCACAAATCCTAGGGTATGTAAATAGAGTCTAAGTATAAAGTAAAAATATAATAAAAAGGAAGAATGAGAACAAATCTCCAAGGATGAAAGAATAAGGAACAACTACAACAAGGATCATCCAACATTGGTACAAGAACGTCAGAGTCTCAAATGGTAAGAGAATCACTACCTCACAGCCTTGTGGAAACAATTGGTTTCACTCCCACCATGCTGAGGAAATAACATCAGACCCCACTCAGAAACAATACCAAAACCAATCACCAGGTAGTACTAAGAAAGGGATCTTGAAAGTTTCCTATCTCAAAGGTACAACTCAAAACTCAAAGGTACACATACTAGTCCAAAGACAACCAACACACGTAGGAAACCTAAGATGGAATTAGGGAAGTGTCATCACATATGTCAACCCCTTGGAACAATCTAACTAGACTCTGAATCCAAAGTGTGAACATATGCGGAACCCATAATCCCTTGATGTAGACAAGGATAATCAATCATGCCAGAACTCACCATCACTACTAGAGAGGCAAGAATCTTCTCCCACTCCCATCCTTAGCCTATACTAGCACTCAAGGCATGTGCAAGGAATCCATTATCTTATTAATTCATTTGAAACCTCCATTTAATGTATTATATTATCACTTATTAAGTAACTTACTAAGGATACCCAGGCAACCACTTATGGGCTTTGGCACCTCCAAAGAAATCCACTTCCCCTCTAACACCTAGATAACCTACCCTAAGCTTATAAGTCTCAAAAACATCTCACAGATCCTTGTGAATCATAAAAGTCAAGACCTGGTTCCAAAATATCACAGGAACATACATAACCAACTTCCATCACATAAACATCATAACATAATCAAGAGCTTCCATAAGGTTGGGTTATAACACAATTGAATACCATACAAGTATGCAAGATAAACAAACATAACACAATATCTCTAACCCCGCCTTTGGTAACAATCCTAAAAAGGATGACGTAAAAAGATTCCCTCTTAACCCATAGTTAAAAGAAGGAAAAAAAATCATAAGAATTTAATAATAATGAACTAATTTGTAAAACACCATTACAAAAATTAATTTATTAAAATATTCACTAACACAACTATTATTATATTCCTAAATTAAATCTTTCTTTATGCTTATAAATTAATTTATATAAAGAATTAAATAAATTGATTTCAAATTAATAGTTACTAAGTCCACCATATAACTACAATAATATTGATAAAGATTCTTAAATAAACTTACACTAAAATAATAATTAACAATATTAATTAATAAATATTAATATTAATTTAATCAATATTAACATTCATTATTAATAATTATTAACAAATTAATAAAGTAAAAGTTATTTTTTTAATAAACTTTACAAAACAAAACTTATAAAATAAATTTGTTATTATTATTATTTTTATTTAACATATATATATTTTATAATAATTAAAAAGCATAACAATAAACAAAGGTGGGGGAGGCACGTGGGCCTACCCCCCATGCTGCCTTGGAAACAACAACTATCGTTCGACAACACTGTTGCTTTGGTAGCAATATCCTATTGTCTGACAGCGGTATTATCTTTATGTTGTTCGACAGCGCTGCTGCTTCTAGATCTAGATTTTCTTCCTCTACTAGCCCTCAAGGTGAGTACATATTCCTCTCTATTCTTTCATGGCAGTTATTTTGATACACTAGATCTAATATCTTGTTGTTTATCATTGTATGAGTGTCTACTTTGTTTTACTTTACGTCTATCCCTACATTCTTACATAGACAACAAGAACCCTAAAGTGATGTTCCTTTGGATAGATCATTCATTAGCACCCCTTCAACTATTTGGGTTGTGTTAGTCATATTTGGGCTTAAGGATCACATTTTAGGTGCCCTTTCCTATGCATATGTGTGAAGTAGGAATCTACCATTAATAACCATTTTCACCTATACATTTTGGTGAACCCAACTTCTTACATCTCTATTTTTCTTTGGTGTTAGATGCCCTTTAAATGCATTAGATTTTTTTTTCATTACAATGTTTCATTCTTAGCCACTTAGATCTAATATACATGCATTCATATATTCATTGCATTTTTGCATTTTGTGTTTACATTTCTTTTTAGGAATTTAGCATGGAGTTGTTATCATCATTTGTTAGTTTATTTTCAAGTTTCTTTTAATAATTTCACAATGTTTCCTTTCATGATTATGATGATAGTTTAGTTCCCAATTTCCTTCATAGTCATACTATTGTCCCTCCCAAAACCTATCCCACCCATGAAAACATTTTAGCACAAAAATAGTCCATTAACATTTCTTCAAAGAATCTCCCTCCAAAGGGTGAGATCTCGAAGGATAATGTTGATCCTTCTCCTAAAATGTATTTCTCCCATAAATACATTTTGGTGTAAGAGACTAATACTTTATCCCACTTTCTTTCCCATCCCCTTGCCTTTAGGGATCAAGCTTTAGTGAGCCATTATTATTCCTCTCCTACAATGTTCTTCATTCAAAAAGATATTCCTTCCCTTGATGATTTTTCTATTTGGAATGAACCCTTGGATATGGATATTGATTACTCTCTCCCTCATGAAGCTATTTTTAGTTATGATTCTTCCTCTCCTAAAGAGTTCCTTATTCCTTCCCTTGATTATTCTCCTATTTGGGACGAACCCTTAGATAAGGACATTGATTATTCCTTACCTCATGAAGAAACCTTGATAGAAGAAGATGATATATTGGTTGACACTTCTCCTAACCCCTCTAGAGATGACCCATTTACATATGATGATGAACCTTCTAAAACATACCCCCCTTATAAGGATATTTTAGAGAAAGAGGACATTATAAATACTTTTATTAAAATCACCTTACCTTCATTTGACACTCCTTCTAGAGATGAAGCATTAAAGGGAGTCCCTAAATACATCTTGGAAGAAGAGGATCCTATCATTACTAATTCCCCTAATTCTCTTCCTTCTAGTGATCAACCCATGAACAATTGAGATCTTGATCAAGTCAATGTTATTGTTCATACACAACCTACGGTAGTCAACAAGCCTATTATAACAGTTAAAGAAAAACCTAGAAGTCCTTTGGAGTTTTTTAGGGATTATCATGAAGTGGCTCACACCTATCTCACAAGAAATAATCCTCATCCTTATAATAAGGTTTTTCCTACTTCTCTCCCACCTTCTTAGCCTGTACTTCCTCATTCACACCATCTTCCTCAAAATCTTGGAAAGGAGTATTATTTGGTACAACAATTACGTAATACCACTACCAAGATTTTCCTTTGGTAAATTCTTCAAAATTCTCCTACTTATCATGAAGCCTTGACAAAATATTTAATTACTCTTCCAACTCCACCTCCTAACTAGGATAACATTAATTCCTTCCTAGAATGTATGCATATTAAACATGTTCCTACTCAAATTGTCTTTACTCAAGATGATTTTCCTTCAAAGGAAGTTCAAAATAAATATGATTCCCTTATGGTAGTTGTCCTTATCAATGTAAATCTTATTCAAAGGACCTTAATTGATAAAGGGTCCAGATTGAATGTTTGTAGTATGGACATGTTGAAAGAAATCAAAGTTGATATGTCAACTATTAAACTGGATAATATTCCTATTCATGGCTTTGACAATATTGCTAAAAAAAAGTTGAGTATCATCACATTACCTATTAAGGTTGGTCCAGTTATTTTAGACACTCTCATTCATGTGATTCTTGGACCCCTTACTTATAACCTTCTTTTGGGAAATCCTTGGTTACACACTATACATGTCATTCCTTCAACTCTGCATTGAAAAGTCAAGTTTATCTACAATAATGTGATGTATACACTTAAGTAAGATGATAGACCAAATAGTTGTTTGAATACTAAATTAAGAAATAACCCTATGTCTATTGACAAAAAACAAGATAAAAAATCTAATGATGATCCTCCTTCTACTAGTGTCCTTTCAGATGATGATTGGGCATCCTTAGATTTCACACTACCTTATAGTGGAGAGTAAAAAGTTTTAGACCTTGAATTTATGCAATCTAAATCTAACAAAGAATCCAAAACAACTCCTCTTTCTAATAATATTATCACTTCTTCCACTCCTAACAAGTATCTATAAACTATCAATCCTAATTTTGATGACATAGTGACTAACAAATCTCCATTAACTCTTTTTGATATGGCTTCTCATTATGGTACTAGTTATCATCTATTAGTGAAACATGGATTCAATGGGATTGGTTGTGGTAAACATGAAAAAGTAATTCAAGTGCCTTTAGGAAATGAAGGGCATGAGCATTCTTATGGACGAGGATTTAATCCTTATAAGCAACCACAAATAGTTACTATTAACACCATTGTGGATCACAATTCTGAGCATGGTTCAGGATGTGTGCAACAAAGTGTTGAGAATAGTGAGAAAACTATTGAAGCATTTGGTTTTGAGTCTTTTTATTTTTCCACATCCTCTCCTTACTCATATAAAATTTCTCCTCCATTTACTTGTAATCAAGAAATGCTTTTGCCTAAACTTATTTGTGCTAAGATGATTACTAGACCTAAATGTAAAAAAAAGTGTAGTCAACATCTTATAACTCTTCCTTTATGCATGTATCACTGATATCATGATGACTCTACCAATGAATGTCAAGCTTTACATTACAAAATTAAACAAATCATTAATAATGCTATTATTTGTATATCATCTTACAATGAGCTATTTTTCAATACTGATTTTTCTAAATAACATCTAAGTCCCTATTATGTTGCTCCACACTATGTAATATTTTTAGCCAATTCCTCGGGGGCTCATTGGCATGCATGGTGTATAAGTACACTTTGTGAGTAGCATAATAGGTCCCCTTTATCCTTGTCTCTACACTTGGGGGGAAATGGCACTATATCAATCTCTGTCATCTTCTTCAAGGATCCACTTTTCCCTTGGACAAGTGTTATTTATCTACAATGCAACATCTAATCTTACATAAAAGTGTTGGTTTACATTAAGGATATGCATCCTTGACCATAACCTTCTTCATTTTTTACAATTGGGTTTCCATGGTAAATAAATCCTTTACCTTGGAGACTAAATAGTGAGTCATCCTTCACAAGGATCACTTTAGCACTTCTTGCATGATATCTCTTTGTATTTGTCTCTTACATGACCTCATAGGAGCTATGAACTCTTTGGATTGGATGTGGTGTTTCTTGTGGATACCATCTTGATGTTAAAACTACTTTATCCTTGATCTTCTCTTCCTTAAGATGACAAAATAGTACTTATTTTTCCATCTTAAGGGGGGTCATACATATGGCCTCCCTTGCACATTTTTACACAATACAAAAGCCAATCCCCATGTTTATAAGTAATTTTTATCTATCGATGGGGTACACATATACATGCACAAACCAATCTCCATGGTTATAAGTGATCCATATCCATCCATGGGGTGCACATACACATACAAACCAATCCCCATGATATAAGTGATTTGTATCTATTCACGGGGTGCATATTTAAAAAATATTCATGGTTATAAATGATCCATATCCATCCATAAAGTGCACATATACAAAAATATTTTGATATAAGTAATTTGTATCCATTCATGAGGTGCACACACACAAAGTCACTAGTAGGTGCAAAGACATCTTTCAAGCCATTGGTAGGTGCAAACTTCTCAAGGTAGAGTTGACTAGAATAACACAATTTACTAGACCATGAAATATCCTTCCTCTCTCTTCTCTTTCTCTCATAGATCATCTAGCGCAACATAAAATTGCCTAGCCTATGTCATCCGTGATTATCTTGATCTCTCCTCCATGCTTCCATAACATAACACACTTTTCTATTTGATTGGATCATGGATTCTTATCTTATCCTTGATGTATGTTCTTTCTCTTTTTAGGTGACCACTTGTTCTCTTGCAATAGCTCTCTGAGTATGATATTAGTGGTGGAGACATTTTCTTTAGCGAGGTCTCTTTAACTAGTTGACTTGGAATCTTAGTAAGCTCTAGGCATTGGTTGTTGTTTTCTTTGTCCTTGTAAATAGATGTACAAGTTAAGATCCTTAGTTTGGGGGCTTTTGTTCTTGGACTTAGTGATGTCCTATATCTCTTTGTATTTTTCCCATGACCTTCATCTTTCTCTCTCTTTTTGCTACTTTATCATGAGCATGAGAGGAACTCACACTCCTGCTAAAGTTGGGGTTAAATGTATCATCTTACAAAGTAAGCACCCTTGTTAGGTTCTCACTTTTAGCCCCATTTTAGCATTTATGGGTTCCCACATTGCTTTCACATCTTTCTAGCCCTTTTGCATCCTCCAATCAATATTATTTGTTCAAAACTCAAAGAATGGCCCTAATTTATATGCATAATTTCCCGTTTATTCATTTCACTCTTGGGTCTTATCTTGGTAATTTCAAGATTTGTCCATGCATTTATGATTGATTTTCTCACTTATCCTTCCATTTCTCCTTGAAACTTTTAACACTTCTCAAATCCCACAACTTTTACCTCAAAATTGACACCTTCCAGGAATAGGTCGAACCCGGTTTGACCTATACCTCGGGGGTTAAATTTTCATGGGTTTTGGGCTTGATGAAAAGTGTTTTTTATTTTCCCGTCTAGTGAGGTTGGCCTTCATGAATTTGGACCCCAAAATCACTATAAAAAGAGACCTCTTCCCCTCATTTTCATATCCATAATACACAAGCATTTTTACAATCAAGCTATTGTGCATTCAAGGAGTTCAAGTAAGCAAGAATCCATCCATTGAAGGCATCTATTATCAAGCATCCTTCTTCTCTTTCTTCTTCAATCCAACATTGTGGAAAACTACAACATTCATCATTCAAGGGTTTTGGTTTCATGATTTCCTATTGGGTTTTTGTGGAGTCCAAGCTATTGCATCAACACTTGTGATCATCTCCAAAGAGGCATTACATCATTGAGTTATAAGGTAATTTATGTTTCAGATCTAAATTATGTTTCCTCATACACTTTCAATTACATTTCAAAGTTAATTTCTATACAGGGGCTTGACTAAGGCAAGCCCCTTTCCCCCCAAAATTTCCCCTTCTCTTGTGTGCAAGTGCATATTTACAAAGTTTCAGATTTGGAATTGCAAATCCGAAAGTGCAGTTCTAGTCATAGTCCTGAGACCTTCAAATTCAATCATTTCCATCAATTACCCTCCTTTTTCACATCTTTTGTTCTTCCAAACTGGTTTCTCAACTTCCTCATCACTAGGTTTACATGTCATCAAATGGTCATTTGTAAAATTACCAGCTTTCTAAGCATATATTTTTTTCTATTTTTGGACAACAATAACATATCAAAGTTTAATATTTTTACTAATGGCTCCATAGTTCTCAGAGATATACATGTACAATTTTTTATTAACTTTTAATCTACTTGAACAAACTTAAAATAAATTATATATTATTATTGTGCACTTGATTCTTTACACTTTTTAAAAAATTACATTTTTGATTATTTTGATGCAAGTTATGTTTCACATATGAACAAGAATCTAATTTTTAGGATGTTCCCACTTCAAAAAATCATTGAAAAAATACTTAACAAAAAATTACAAAAAAACAACTTCTAGCTCTCACTCTAAACTATCTTTCTACCAAATAATTTTTCAAAATACTAGATCTCTAACTATGATAGTTTTTGATGCATACACTAGACACTATGTTCTATTTTTTGAAAAAAATCAAGAATACTTTTTTGTGTGCAAAGGGTTTGACCCTCTTAATGTTATCCATTTTTAAATAACTCTAGTACTTTAGAATCTAGATTCAAAGTGCTACAATTATTTCTATTTTCACATCTTCTGATTTTGAGTGCACGACTCTCAAATTTCTCTTCCAAGTTTAGGTTTACCTGATTTTAAAAAAAAGTGACTGTTTATACCCCCTTTTTTGCACACCATCTTGGTGCACTTACCATCCTATACTATGCAAATTTTATCATTGTATTTTGGACCTTCTTACAAAGGTGTAATAAAATGTAAATGGAATTGATTAGTGTAGTTGTGTGTGTTAGCATTGATACAGAGTGTAAGTTATCTCACATCCTTTCTTTCCATTTCTAATGTTGCAAAATGGTTAAAATATATTTAGGAATCTTACTTTGGATTTTAAAATAAATTTAGTTGTGTTAGAGTCACCATGAAGGGTGGTGTAGATTACTTGTATCATCAACCTAGTTTCTAGTGTCCTTTCTTGTCATGTTGTGTTGTTATGGGTCTACTTGAGGCCATTAAAAACATCTTGTAAAGCCTTGTAGAGGTGTAAAAGTTTCATAATTTCACAACCTTTATTTTTTGTTTATTTGAGGACAAGAGTTTAAGATGTTGGTTAGATTATTATGCATCTCCCCATCCTCCCCTTTGCACTTTGGTGACATCTAGTGTCTAAGAGAGTCCATCCTTTTCCTTATTCTTTGAGTATTTTTGGCATTTTCATGTTCCTAAAGCTTGTGAACATCTCGCCTAGTCTACTCCATATACCATGTTCTAGAGACCAATCATTTCCTTCAAATTGCTCATTGGATAGGATGCTTGCATGTAGGGAATCACTACAATGCAAGATGACTATCTTAAGGACACTCGTGCCCAAAATATACATTATCACACCTATAGGACAAGGGTGTACATAGAGGACTATGTGACACCACACCAAAGGACTAGTCTTGTCTCAACTTGCCCCCGTACCCCCAACTTGACAAAAAGTAAGCCCAAAGTAAGGTGTTGGTGGAATCGCTAGATTGAATTGCAACTGCACAGTGAAGATATCTCTAGTTGTCAACAAAACAAAATATAAAAAAATAAATATAATTAATTGAATATTTTATTAATATTTTTTTCTAAAATTATAAATTTGAATATCACAACTTCAAACTAAATCAATTCAATTATATTAAATTATTTGTTGAATGTGATTTTGATAATAAAAGTCATTTTTTTTCTTCAACAAATTAAAAAATTATTTTAAAAATTTATAGGTGAATTTCTAACAATAATAATCTATCAAAACAAATGTACATTGAATTAAAAAATACATAAATAAAAGAAAGAAGCAATTGGGAATGAAATAAAGCATTAAAAGATAGCATCGTTAGAATTAAAGCATAAAGAAAAAATAAATCAATTCAATTATATAATTTCAAACTAAATCAACTCAATTATATTAATTCTTATTTTCATTAAATATATTTTTTATTATAAAATCAAATTTTTTCTTTAACACATAAATAAATTATTTTGAAATTTTATAAATTAATTTCTAACATTAATAATCTATCAAAACATATGCCAATACACATTACAATTAAAAAAAGACATAAATAAAAGAAAAAAGCAACTGTACCATCGGAATTTTTTTTTTTTAAAGAAAAAAGAATAAAAACAACTACTGTTGAAATAAGGCATCGAAAAAGATAGTACCGTTGGAATTAAAGCATAGAAAAACGCAAGAAGTTCAAAATTTGGAGGGACTATAAATAAATGAGGAAAACAATACTCCTCATTCTTTCATGAAGGTTCTTCCTTTGGATGCTTCTTTCTTCTTTCTCTTGAATGTATTTCTCCTTTTTGCAGATGTCTTCTTCCTTCTATCATTGTTTTGTTTTCCTTTGTCGATGGATTTTCGATCACTGTTATCCTCGATTGGTTTTCTATGGTTATCCTATTTTCCTTTCACGATGGATTTTCTATCGTTGTTTTCCTCAATCGATTTTTATTTGGTATTTTCTTTCTGTAGTTGTTTTAGCGTGCACGCTGGTCCTATTCATTTTGTTTTTCTGTACACTTTAATCTTGTGTTATGTTTCTTTGTCCCCTGTATTTTGGTGAGGCCTTGTTCATAACTTCATGGTAGCAGCAAAATAAGAGACAGGGAATAGGCGGCGGCAGCAGAGGAATGAGAACAGGCAAAATTCAGGCAAAATTCTTCTTCCCTCAGGTAATCTACTTACATTCTTTTCCTTCCAAAAACTTTCTTGGATTAAATCTGTGTCTCCATACATTTTGCGTTGTCAGTAAATTGTTCTATCTATACTTAATTAGGTTTAAATTCTTGTAGCTAATGAGAATCCTACCTTTCTTCATATTCATCTTCTTCTGGGCTTTCTCTGTATTTTTTTCGAAATTTTTAGATCTGTTTAAAGGATTTATTAAATTTGTTAGTGTAAATCAATATAAGATTTTCCCAGTTCATGATAACGTTTAAGAAAGCTTTGCCATTTCCAAGAACTGACCTCAATCATTTAGAGCACAGTCAACAAATTCCAACTATTATTTCTCGTGAACTCATCAATTGAGCGTAGTCATGTCCACCCTCCTTCACTCATTCAGAATACAATCAAACTTTCGCCCGACTTATGCTTCTAGTATTTCCCATTTAGGTTACAGTCAAATTCACCGGATTGTATCAATTCAGGGTACCAGCATATTTACTTCAAGACTTCTTATTATGATATAGTTTTGTTAAATTTTCTGTCAAATTTACCCCATGATTTCCATTTGGCCTCGTATCTTTTATGGTATATTCATTTTGTTTTTCTGTATACTTCAATCTTGTGTTATGCTTTTTGTCCCTGAATTTTGGTGCGGTCTTGTCCATGGTGGCAGCAAAGGAAGAGACAGGGAAGAGGCAGTGGCAGCGGAGGAATCAGAACAGGCAAAACTCTTCTTCTTCCAGGTAATCTACTCACTTACATCATTTTGCTTCCAGAATTTCGTGGGTTGAGTCTGTGTCTGCATACATTCTCCTGTCTTGTAGCTAATGAGAATCTTCAGCTTGCTTCAAAGTCATCTTCTTCTAGGCTTTCTCTGTCATGTTTATTTTTAATCTCATTACCTTGTCCATGATAACGTGTAAGAAAGATTTAAGGCAAATTAACTGTATTTATTTTCCATTTTCAAGAACTGCACCTCTGCACAATCCAAAAATTGGGTTTGCCTTCGTTCGGCGAATGAACCCACCCTTCCCACCCTCCCTTCCCTGTTATAGTTATGGTTTAATTTCTTGTGGCCTCATCAATTGAACGTACAGTCAAGTCCACCATGTCTCACTTATTTAGAATATAAACAAATTTCCACCCGAGTTATGCATCTGGAAAATCCCATTTAGGTTGTAGTTGAATTCATCTGAATTTCAACTAGTATTTCCACCAAAGCTTTTATATTCAAAGTACAGTCAAATTCACCAGATTTTATCAATTCAGGGTACAACCATATTTACTTCAAGACTTTTTATTATGATATAATTTGGTTGAGTTTTCTCTCAAATTTACTCCATGGTTTCGATTTGGCCTCATCTCTTTATGATATATGCAAATCCAGTCAAATCCATTGTCTCTCTTTCATTGAGGGTTTAATCAAATTGACCCCTATACTTGCATGGGATTGCATTCTTTGACATAGGAAATTTATTCTGTAAGTTTTAGGATATTGAATTTATCTTTCAGGGTGTGGTCAAATTTATGGGACCTCATCTATTCAGGATGCAGTCAGGGTGCTATCAAATCCACCCGGTCTCACTGGTTTTGTGCTGTCAAATCCAGCTGGCCTCACCCATTTACAGTGCTTTCAAATCCGACTGGCCTCATCTATAGAGATTACAGATAAATATGATTCCGTACGACTTTATGACATGGTCTTTGTGGAATTGGATACATGATCTGAAATATTTTTTCTATGATACTCAACTCAAGAGGTCCCCTAGTCTCATCCATTGAGGTTGTGGTCAAATTTATTTGGCCTCATTTCTTGAATGTACAATTGAATTCACAAATGAACCTGTCACCATGTATGAATGCCCCTGCAACCCGTGTATGATTGTATCTGGTTCGACAAGGTGATCCACCTGGTTGAATGGGTTCATCCCCATATGAGAGTATATTATATGGTCTAAGATATTCCCTCTGTCAGTTTTATGGTGTAAATAGTAAATACTCTTCAATATTTGCACCAACTCTGATCCATTGGGGGTACACTAAATACTTGCAGTGAGCCCCATCTGTTGATTAGGTGTGTACGTACATGGGTCATCAAGACACGGGAGGTAGGTGATGCTAGATGTAATTTGCCACATCTCAAACCTAGACTATGCAGTTGTCTTCAAATTCTGTCTTTCTGAATTCTGAACCATTCTTTTGTCTCCTAGAAGTCACATATTTAACAGTAACCTTATAACTTATGGGGATAATGATTTGGTGAAGACATGATGATTAGCTGGAAATTTAGAATAAAATAGACGGAAAATACATAGAACTGTGCTAATTATTAGCAATATATCTCACCTTACACTTTATTGTTTCTTCATTGACCTATTATTGTAAATAGTGGAATGAACTAGAACACTTACATCTTCAGGTTCCTGAGAAATTAGCACATATAACTTGAAAAGGAACTCTGAATTATATATGGACATTTCCGATTAACATTTTATGCATCATACCCAAATGCTATCCAAATTCTAATACACATTCCACACAATCAAAAATAATTAAAACCAGAATAAATGTATCTGTGGTTCACAATTCTTATCCTTTATCATAATTGTTTCCCAATTCTTCACATACAATTTGTAGAATTGCCTTCCCTCTATTATGGATTACATGGTTTTAACAATTTGTAGTTTTGACTTGCTGTGGAAAATATCTCCTACTTATCAATTTTTATTTCTTACAAGAAAAATTATTGATTCTATGCCAGGGACTTAGTCTTTATTTATATTAAAGATAGTGCTATGGTTTTTTTGCATGATAGGCCATGGTTTCTATTCATGCATACCTTTATGAATCCACATAGCTTTAGACTAAGTTATTCTTACACAGACATTTTTTTGCAAGCTTGCTCTGTTTCAGAAATGGATGGAAATTATTTCACTAAATAGTATAAGTGATTCTTGAGAAAATGTATCCATTTATCATATACTGCATTACAGAATACCCCACATGTTAGAATATCACTTTTCTTAGAGGAAAAGAAAAACAAAATCAGACCAAACTCACTGCATGTCGAAAAAACTTGACTGGCATCATGCCTTGCTAAAATCACCTAGTATTAATAGGACATGGGAATAGACACAATATTTGACCTGAGTTATGTTTCAGAAATGGATGGAAATTATTTCACTAAATAGTATAAGTGATTCTTGAGAAAATGTATCCATTTATTATATACTGCATTACAGAATACCCCACATGTTAGAATATCACTTTTCTTAGAGGAAAAGAAAAATAAAATCAGACCAAACTCACTGCATGTCGAAAAAACTTGACTGGCATCATGCCCTGCTAAAATCACCTAGTTTAATAAGACATGGGAATAGACACAATATTTGACCTGAGTTATGTATTTTGGTGAGGCCTTGTTCATGGTGGCAGCAGCAGCAGAGGAATGAGAACAGGCAAAATTCTTCTTCTTTCAGGTAATCTACTTACATTAGAATCCTCAGCTTTCATCATATTCATCTTCTTGTAGGCTTTCTCTGTAATTTTTTCGAAATTTTTAGATCCGTTAAAAGGATTTATTAAATTTGTTAGTGTAAATCAATACAAGATTTTCCCAGTTCATGATAACATTTAAGAAAACTTTGCCATTTCCAAGAACTGACCTCAATCATAGAGCACAGTCAAATTCCCACCAGGACCTGCACTGACCCTTCCCTTCTTGTGGACTAATCAATTGAGCGTACAGTCATGTCCACCCCGCTTCACTCATTCAGAATACAATCAAATTTCCACCCGACTTATGCATCTGGTATTTCCCATTTAGGTTGTGTTGTAAGGTTTCACATCATCGCCCCAAAATATTTGGGGACCCCCATTTGGAGCCTTGGCTTTTTCTTAGACCTCCGGGTATTTCGATGCCTTAGCAAATTTTGGGCTTGGTGGAAACGTTTTTGAAGCTATTGGATTTGAAAGGGGCTTTGATTTCATTTTTGAATTTGCTATGTTTTGTCCATCCTTTCAAAATTTTGCAAACTTGGATGATGAAATGGAGTAAATCACCAAAATGTCTTGATTTGCCAAATGGAAATATAAAATGAAATTGAATTTATATCCTCAATTTATTTCAAAAATCTGGGCATTAATTGTAAAATTTGGGCAATAACAATTTAGATCTCCTTCAATATAATCAAAATTTGGCCTTTCCATTCAAAAATCTGGGATTAGATTTGTGGGATCTTGCCTTGCAATTCAAAATTTTGTATAGTAAATTATAAATCTGGGCTGTTGTATTCAAAATTTGCATTGAAAAATGGAAATATAAGCATCAAAGTCGAGATTAGGGCCCCTCATTTGATGGCACAAGGCATGGAAAGGATAAAATTGGGCTTCCTTGTGGCTGGCGCCACCTTTCCCCTTGATATTTTCGAATTTCAAATGTAAAATTAATTTATTTTGGTATGTCGTCCCTCTTGGCATTTTACTAATTGTTTTGTTTTTGTTTCTTGGCTAGGGTCGGCCCTAGAAATGGATGGCTCTTGGCACATATATGAGGGAGGCTACCTCCACTCCTCTCCTCACACTTCACCTTCCATCAGGCAGTCAAGAGGCAGTGAAACATAGGAGGAGCAGAGGCAGCGCAATGGATAAGAGGGCAGTTGAGAGGGCAGTCAAGAGGCAGCGACAGTGATTGTTAAGGCATATCTAATACCATTTGCAGTGCTGCGATCTGATCTAAGGCAGGTGGCAGACTGTTGTGTGTTAAGGAAGAGGTGCGACTTTGTTTGGAGGCCACCGAAATTGCAGCAGACAGGCCTGAACTTGAGGAGTGGGGTCCGAAATTGGGGGTGGATCTGATACAAAACATCAGGGGCAGTCTGAGATAGGGGGCAGTCTGAATTTGGATAGAGAGATCAGAATTTTTTTGGGGGTCCACGATTTCAAGGGCAGTGCCTTGTGGACCAGATCTGATGCAAATTAGGGAGCAGCTCCAAAGTTATCGAAACCAGATCTGAATATATTAGGAGCAGTCAAGCTAGAGGGAGCTGCGATTTTGTTTGGGGCAGATTTCGAAAATCTAAGAGCAGATCTGTTCCATAAGGCATGTCATTTTGATAGAGAAAGACTACTGAGTTTGCTCGGGCCTGTTATTTGATGAAGAGACCTGATTTTTGATAGAGACCACAGTTTGAAATGAGAGAAGACTACTGATTTTTTTTTTGATCCCAACCCTGCCATTTTCGAGTTAAAATTTGCAGAATTTGGTGGTTTCTTTTAGCTTATTTTCTTTAATTGTTATTGTTTCTTTGGTGTTGTTCGTTTGAGTGTCGGAGATAAGTTTCAAGATTGAAAGAAGGTTGGCTCATTAAGTAGATTTCACGATTGTCTTGATTGGATTCTTTCCCTTCTTGCTTGCATGAACCACTCCATGGCGGATGCTAGTGCAAGCAAGAACCCAAAGGGAATTAATACCAAAATAGCAGACAAGGAAGATATGATGCCCAAGACCATCTTCTTCTCGAAATTGAAGTGAGTCCGAGACACTAACATCGGTACCATTGACATGATACAATTGAGAGATAGGTTGAGAGATGCCAGTCTTCTATGGCAAAGAAAATCAGTTTAACTTACTTTCTTAATTGTTATCTTTTCATTGGTGTGCGTTGTTTGGCATTGAGGACAAGTTTCATTTTTGAGAGAAGGTTGGCTCATTAAGCAGATTTCTCGATTGTCTTGATTGGATTCTTTCCCTTCTTGCTTGCATGAACCACTCCATGGTGGATGCTAGTGCAAGCAAGAACCCAAAGGGAACTAATACCAAAATAGCAGACAAGGAAGATATGATGCCCAAGACCACTTTCTTCTCGAAATTGAAGCGAGTCCGAGACACCAACATCGGTACCATTGACATGATACAATTGAGAGGTAGGTTGAAGAAGACTATGAAGGTAGGAAGGTTGGAGAAGACCATGAAGGCCATGAAGGTTAAAGAAGGCAAGAATAATGAAGGTGGAAAGCGAGAAGATAGGTTGATGGGGTCAAGTTTAATTTCAAGGTGGTGGCCAAGAGCAAGGCTCTCAAATTGCAAGAAGATTCACATCCAGGCAAGCCACCGAGGCCAAGGCAAGATTAACCCAAGTGCATGGAGACCTCACCCTTTCAAGGTCAGGACATTAGGTACAAGCAAGTTCAAGTGGTGATGAGAAAGTTTCTAAGGACAAGCTTAAGCATCCAAGGCTTCACCTCATCTCAAGGATTAAATAAATTTATAAGATAAGGTTGATGAGGTGGCAGTTTCATGTGCATGCAATCAAATCATGCCAAGTGTCCTATGTTCTCATTAGTTGACAGATTATTGTAATTTTCTCATTGGCCCACAAAGTTGGTGCCCTTATGTAATTGGTTGAAAGATGGTAACCCTAATTAGGGTTTGTAAGGTTTAATCTTGGCCCTTGATTTTGCCCCTTAATCTTGGCCACTCGTTGTAATTTTGAGCCTCTATATAAGGCCATTTGTACTCATTTGTAAAGGGAGTTATGTTGGAGAATTGTTGCCAAAATATTATCAAAATTATTCTCTATTCATTGTTGTGGTTTGCATGGTGGATATACATGTTCATTTTGGTGTATTGCATGTTTCTTCTCATCTCTCAAATTAAAGTAGGATTTCATTTCAAAGTTGTTAAAGTAAGGATAGAAGTAGATGGCTAGTTGTATGGTGATATTGGTGAATGTTTGATAGGGATCTATGTACTAGGCCACTAGCATCTTAGCGGCTTGTTAAGAAGTCTTGTGTGGTAATCTAGTCTCATTCCCCTTGAATCATTGCATCTATGGAGGTAGTGTCGCTGGCAAGCTTTCATTAGGTTGATCTCTGTCCATTTGCCAATCTTTCCATTCTATAGGAGTAGTAGTAAAGCAAAAAGTAGTTTAGTAGTAGTTGAAGTTTGAAGAGCAAAGTTGGAAGTGATATAAAAGAAGAAAGTCATTGAGTATACATTGCAAAGCTAAGTCCCACCATCATCATCAAGAATTTGACATCCTCAAGTGAACAACGTAAGCCCGCCGAAGTGATTAACTAGAAAATCACATTAATATAACTGAGTTAGTATCCACAGGTGTAAGGAACCTTGGAGTATTCTCGTGTTCTTCATGAGTATATACTTTTCAAGTGAGGGTTGAGTGTTTGGTACGCTATATCAAGTATTCAATTGCTATATGTTATGTAGTGGTACAAAACTAACATCAACAGGTTGCAGTCAAATTCATCTAGATTCCACCCAATACTTCCACCAGATCTTTTCTATTCAAAGTATAGTCAAGTTCACCGGATTGTATCAATTCAGGGTACAACCATATTTACTTCAAGACTTCTTATTATGATATAGTTTTGTTAAATTTTCTGTCAAATTTACCCCATGATTTCCATTTGGCCTCGTATCTTTTATGGTATTGTTGTCAATCAGGATTGCGCCAATAGCTCGATATGGAATCTAGCTATCCTGTTGAAACATGGAAATGTTCCCGTTGATGGGGTTGAGAACGAATCTCCGGATTTTAGGCCGGTTCCTCTTAGGTTTGGAATATCACTTGCACGAAAAATGATGTATGTAAAGAAAAGGGGAAAGAAATGCCTTAATGATCCCTAAAACTATGAAGGTGATACACCAAATCTGACTTGCAACATGAATTGATTCAACACAGATTTCAAGAAATGGTTATGATTCTCAATACCCAGACAATCACGTAACTACAAAAAATGTTTCTATGTAAGGATCTGATATTTTTGCAAAGGTAGGGAAACGGAGCTTCACCAAATTAATGCAAAAATTAAAACACATACAATAGACCTGCAATCACGTGTATCAAGATTCTGAAAATGAAGAGGAATGCAGCTTGAAATGAAGGATAACACAACACTTAAGCTATAAAATTCACAAAATCACCTCAAAATCAATGGGAAGGAACAGGTATCTCTATTAACCAATGCTGGAACCAATCTCTGTTACAAAATGCCTTACAATTCTCTCTCTAGTTTGCAGTATGCAAAACAAGTGAGCCAAAAAGAAGCCCCGAATAATGAGATCAAAATATGATAAATAGCACCAAAGAAACCCTAATCCGTATGCATGAGAAAAGCTTGCCAAAAGGCAAGTCAAAGTGCTGGAAAGTGAAGTCAAAGTGCTGGAACAACTGCTTCAGGTCATGTATTACTGAACTGCCACTCCAAAATCTCTCAAAACTGCTCCATATCTCCCAAAATCATGTAAATATGTGGGGGTCGGATATGGACTGAAACTCCATCAAAACTGAAGCCTAACTGCTAGAAACAAGGAGTGAACTGCTCAAAAACACCTCTCAACTGATGCCAACTGATAGAAAACTCAAAAAGGAACTCAAAGAAGCCGGAACTGTCCCTTATCTGCCTCAGAACTGAAAGACTCATCCTTGGTCAACAAATGATCTTAAGGTCTACTTTAGCTATACATTTATTCATTAATATATTCCATAAAAGATTAAATTTATATTTCTTCTAAACTATACCTTATTATAATTAATAAATAATATATCTATACTTAACATATATAAAAAATAGAATAACATTCTATTAAATATAATTACGTAAAGTATAAATGTCTTATTTATTAATAAAAATACGTATAATTTTAAATTTCACTTTTAATCATATATATCACAATTTAATATTGTTTAAATTAAAATAGATAATTAAATTATCCATTTTAATTTAACATAACATTATATTATTTCATATGTGATTAAAAGTGAAATAAAATCAAAAGAAGAAATATAAATTTAAACTCATACATCATACATAACAAAATAAAAAAAATATGAGCTAAGTTATGTTAACCTAAAAGGTCAACATGACCTTCACACTATGTATCTCGAAAGCATTTATCTAATAACATCAACAGTCGACATAACTCCTTATACAAATATATCTGCTCTTGGTACATAGCCATGTGATTATGTAGTCGTGGCATTCTTGGAATGAGCCGTACACTGAAGCCTGCAAGCTTTGCGGACTCCAAAACAAAATAGAAAGCAGCAAAGGCGTTTTTATTGTATCTTGTTTCATTTTTGCTTTGGAAGAGAGGTGAAAGGGTTTTGAGCTGCCGCCATAAAAATTTGCATCTCTGTTCTCTGCTGCTCATGCCGCCATAATATCCTTTCATCTATGGCTACTCTGATCAAATCTGAGCTCCTATTGCTGGTTATTTTACCTTGGCCGCCTCCATGCTAGAGTTTTTTTGAAGATTCTTGGCGCTCTGGTAATGACTGTTTACAAAGAATTTTGAACCATATATGAAGCATGAATCGACTGAAACGAATGATCTCGGCTTGACTTTTTGGGTTTTACTGGGCACATGACTGGCATTTTATGTGCTAGAGATATGCCGCCATGAGGGTTTTGAGCTATTTCTTTCAGTTAAAACGCCTTCTCCGTTCTTGATAAGTACTCATTCCTTTAATCCTTTTGCTATTCATTTCTCTGTTGATTACTACACATATGTAATGGTTTATTTTTACTTTGGGTTCTTCATTTGATGCCGAAAATATGAGATTCTCTGCTGGTTCGAACTCTACATAACGTTTTGTTTTAAAAAAAAACTGAGCTTCTTTGCATGATAAAAACGTGCCTCCTTTGAAAAAATATAGGCATTTCCAGTGCTGATTTGACGTCAATTTATGCTGGATTTTCCTTATACAAGCATTGTTGTTTTATCTCCTGTTGAATATTATTACACCAGAACGTGCCCTCTTTTTCTGTAATATATGCTTAATCACTGCTTATGATTATGATGAATACCTGGTCTATTTTCTGGGAATAGAAAGCAAAAATATCATCTCATGTGGGTATGTTAGAAAACTAAAGAAATTTCACATACTTATCTGGGCATTTATTTTTACAATGGGTAACTCTGTTTCTTTCATAATATATGTATTTGCTGCTGGAAACCTTGCTTTTAATATTCTCTGCTATTCGTCTTTGTTATTGAAGCCGAGATTGATGTTTGAATATGGCTTTACACTTTGCTATAACTGACAGTATTCTATGTTGCTGTTTCTAGCTCTGTAAGTGCAAAATAATTCATTATTTCTATTCTTTTCTTCTATAAGCATGTTCTGAGAACAAAAATATATACACCCATGTGATTCTTTATTTCTTTTTTGCTGTATATAAATCTCTGTATACTAAAAAATGAAATTATATGCTGAAAAAAAATGGGCTATGTTTTCTGATATTCACAGTTTCAACTCTCGGTTACAACTCTGCCTCCATTTTTAATACTCTCGTGCTCAATATGATACTGCATCCAAATATTCTGTTTTAAAAACTTGAAAACTCTGCTCTTGTATGAAAGTATACACCTGTAGATTTATTGTAAATTCTGTTTGCTTTCTTCAGTTGAGTCTTTTGTTGACTGTCTGTTGTAATAAAATTGTTGTTTCTTTTGTTCTGTTATCAAACAGAGTTCATATTTTTCACCAGTCATTTCTAGCACGATTTATCACTTTCTTCAGCTGTTCATGCTGAGTGCCTTCGAAGTATTCACTTGATGAATGTGAAATAAAAAAGACTAAAAGTGTATAAAATATTCTGAAACTTTGCTGTACATTTGAACATCCTTCCCTTTTCCCTGCAACTTATGGATCTGTCCACCATTTATCTCAATATTCATAAATGTATCTTTCTTCTTTTTTTGCTGCTTGATTGGTTACAACTAGCATGTCTGGTACTTGCTAGTACTCATTGTATATTTCCTTATCACAATAACACCAATATTCTGTCATAGGTATGCCTACAGTTACAAAGTGAACATCACTTCTTTCTTTACTCAAAATGGCAATACTAAAAATAGAAATGAGCTGAAGATTTTGTAATGTTAAACTAACAACTGAACCAAGTGTATTGTGATTTTCCATCTCTGATAAAAATATAGTTTGACTCTTCACATATACATTCTAATTCGTAACAGAATTAGCATCCTTTGCTTTGTTTTCTGAAATATCTAAGTGCCTTTGCTTTTTAAAAAAAACAACACTTTATGACATCTCATGCATGTATATTAAAAGGTACAATGTTACCTCATTTCTTTGCAAATCTGATTCCTTGTCTGTTATTACATCTTTTGTGCATTGTATTAACTTAGTTCCTTCCGGATATGCCTTCATGCACTGTTTTTATCATTGATACTGTATATGTGTAGTTCAAACCAGCATTGAATAATATTTAATCTTTACTTTAGCACAATGACAAAGTATAGAATTACCTCATTCCTTGATTATACCATCTGTTTCTGAAAGTTGACCATTGATCTGAACTTCTTTATTGTAGCTAGCAGATTGGATCATCACTTACGGGGTTTGAGCACGGGCTCGTGACTCCCACATAAAACTCATAATTTCCTTTTTTTACTTTTCCTGTTCCGTTCCATCATAAAATGTAACTTTTAAAACTCTTGAAACCTTGATATGTTGGCTGAAAGGTTTCATGATGTGAATCATGTCCCTTCGACAACCTAGTTCATCGTACCTCCATGATTCAGCTGAAAGGTCCCATGCCTGTAATGTATGCATGCCCCCTCGACAGCCTCCTCAAGTCCACCGGTCTTCGAGTCTTCGCCTCTCCATAACTTCGGTCGGAAAGTTTCGTGCACATAGTGTATGCACGTCCTTTCTACAACCTACTTAGTCTTCAAAACCTGTTTCTGCACATGGAACAAACGATGTTAGAAAAAACATGATATTATCTTTGTATTCTCTGATCCTTCTTGCAACTTTTATGACTTTTCTTTCTGTCTATCTTTTCTGAAATGTGATCAAGTAGAGGATTAGACAGTTCGTCCTTCCTTGCTCAGTTCGTATGAACTGACATTCTTCTATCTTTCTCTCTTGCAGGATATACCAGATGACCGGGAACACTTCAGAATGCGGAATCCAAAGATGCAGCGCACTCAAACATCAAAAGACAACCAGGCAAGGGGGCTTGACCTGTCTCCTTCTCTCCTTCTTTGCATTTCTAATATCTTAATTGTCCTTTATTCTCTGCATCCGATTCTTCATTCAATTCATTGAATTGAAAATGCATGCTTGCATCAATACTTAAAGCCACGGGGTGTGTGGTTTATCATTTGTACCTTTGAAATGTACTTCTTTTATTCATTTTTATAGCGACCACTGCTGTGTGGCAAATCTGAATTTGTACTTTCATTTACTGAAATGCAAGCAATTACTTTCATTACTGTTGAGCTTAAAGAATCTGAATATTGTATTGTAACATGCTGTTTGACATTCATAATTTTGTAGATGTACACATACTTTTCCCTTTTCTGTTTAAGTTCTGAAATTTTAATGTACTGTTCAGATATTTTCAATTGTAAAGTTGAATCTGTACTTTATTTATCTGAATTCTTTACCATTTTGAAATTCAAAACCAGCAACTTTCAAACTCAAATCTCAATGCAAAACACTTAGTCGAATTATCAATTTAGTTTAAACAAAATGATAACAGGTATATTCATTTTTTTCTGTATACTTGAATCTTGTGTTATGCTTTTTGTCCCTGTATTTTGGTGTGGTCTTGTCCATGGTGGCAGCAAAGGAAGAGACAGGGAAGAGGCAGTGGCAGTGGAGGAATGAGAACAGGCAAAACTCTTCTACTTCCAGGTAATCTACTCACTTACATCATTTTTCTTCCAGAATTTTGTCGTTTGAGTCTGTGTTTGCATACATTCTGCACTGTCAATAAATTTTTCTACCTAAACTTAACGAGGTTCAAATTCTTGTAGCTAATGAGAATCCTTAGCTTGCTTCAAATTCATCTTCTTCAGGCTTTCTCCACCATGTTTATTTTTCATCTCATTATCTTGTCCATGATAACGTGTAAGAAAGATTTAAGGCAAATTAACTGTATTTATTTTCCATTTTCAACCTCTACACAATCCAAAAATTGGGTTTGCCTTCGTTCAGCGAATGAACCCACCTTTCCCTGTTATAGTTATGGTTTAATTTCTTGTGGCCTCATCAACTGAGTGTATAGTTACTTAGAATATAATCAGATTTCCACCCAAGTTATGAATCTGGCAAATCCCATTAGGTTGTACTTGAATTCATTTGAATTTCAACTAGTATTTCCACCAAAGCTTTTATATTCAAAGTACAGTTAAATTCACCAAATTTTATCAATTTAGGGTACAACCATATTTACTTCAAGACTTTTTATTATGATATAATTTGTTGAGTTTTCTCTCAAATTTACCCCATGATTTCGATTTGGCCTCAGCTCTTTATGATACATGCAAATCTAGTCAAATCCGTTGTCTCTCCTTCATTGAGGGTTTAATCAAATTGACCCCTATACTTGCATGGGATTGCATTCTTTAACATAGGATATTTATTCTGTAAGTTTTAGGATATTGATTTTATCTTTCAAGGTGTGGTCAATTCCATGGGAGACCTCATCTATTCAGGATACAATCAGGGTGCTATCAAATCCACATGATCTCACTAGTTTTGGGTGTTGTCAAATCCACCTGGTCTCACTAGTTTTGGGTGTTGTCAAATCCAGGTGGTCTCACCCATTTAGAGTGCTTTCAAATCCGGCTGGCCTCATCTAGTGAGATTACAGACAAATATGGAATTCTATGTGGAATTGGATACATGATCTAAATTATTTTTCTATGATACTAAACCCAAGAGGTTCCCTAGTCTCATCCATTGAGGTTGTGGTCAAATTTATCTCGCCTCATTTCTTGAATATACAAATGAACTTGTCACCCATGTATGAATTCACCTGCAACCCATGTATGATTGCATCTAGTTCGACAAGGTGGTCCACCTGGTTGAATGGGTTAATCCCCATATGAGACTATATTTTATGGTCTAAGATATTCCCTCTGTCAATTGTCTGGTGTAAATAGTAAATACTCTTCAATATTTGCACCAACTCTGATCCATTGGGGGTACACTAAATACTTAGCAGTGAGCCCCATTTGTTGATTAGATGTGTATGTACATGGGTCATCGAGACATAGGAGGTAGGTGATGCTAGATGTAATTTTCCACATCTCAAACCTAGACTATGCCGTTGTCTTAAAATTATGTCTTTCTGAATTCTGAACCATTCTTTTGTTTCCTAGAAGTCACATATTGAAGAATAGGTGAGGCCAAATTGGTACAACCTTTAACCGTATAAGTTATGGGGATAATGATTTGGTGAAGACGTGATGATTAGCTGAAAATTTAGAATAAAATAGACAGAAAATGCATAGAACTGTGCTGATTATTACAAATATATTTCAACTTAGATGTCTTAAAAACATTCCTCATTTTATTGTTTCTTCATTGACCTATCATTGTAAATAGTGGAATGAACTGGAACACTTACATCTTCAGGTTCCTGAGAAATTAGCACATATAACTTGAAAAGGAACTCTGAAAAGGAAATATATAACGAAATTCCCGATTAACATTTTATGCATCATACCCAAATGCTATCCAAATTCTAATAGGCATTCCACAGAATCATAAACAATTAAAACCAGAATAAATGTGTTTGTGGTTCACAATTCTTATCCTTAATCATAATTGTTTCCCTATTCTTCACATACAATTGGTAGACTCGCCTCCCCTCTATTATAGATTTCATGGTTTTAACAATTTTTATTTCTCACAAAAAAATTATTGATTCCATACCAGGGACTTAGCCTTTATTTATATTAAAGATAGTTTTATGGTTTTTTTGCATGATAGGCCATGGTTTCTCTTCATGCATACCTTTATGAATGCACATACCTTTATGTTAGATGAAGAAATTAGACTAAGTTATTCTTACACAGACATTTTTGCAAGCTTGCTCTGTTTCAGTAATGGATGGAAATTATTTCACTAAATAGTACAAGTGATTCTTGAGAAAATGTATCCATTTATTATATACTACATTACAGAAGACTCCACATGTTAGAATACCACTTTTCTTAGAGGAAAAAAAACAAAATCAGACCAAACTCACTCCATGTCAAAGAAACTTGACTGTCATTATGCCTTCCTAAAATTACCTAGTATTAGTAGGACATGGGAATAGACACAATATTTGCATCTTTTTTTCATCATTTTAAAAAAGTTGTTGCATATGGCTTACAAATCAATGATTTATTAATTGCTTGCCAGTTGTCAGTTGTCCTAGAAATAACATAGATAAGCTTTGGATTTAGCGACTGACCTATCCTTTGAAAATGTGTAATACGTTTTCAGGAAGATTCATGATGAGTCATCACATATATATCTTTAAATATCATGGACTGTAAAACAATTTTTATAGTAGCAATACTTCTGCCTTGACCATAAAAATTGAAAAGCATAAGGAGACTTGGACCTCGGAAGCAAACTCAATAGATGAGAATAAACAGTAAGTTTGATCTATGCAAGCATGGTATGTAACAATGAATAAGTCTCTCATAGTAGAAGTTGAGTCTGGTATGTAACAATGAATAAGGAGACTTGGACCTCGGAAGCAAACTCAATAGATGAGAATAAACAGTAAGTTTGATCTATGCAAGCATGGTATGTAACAATGAATAAGTCTCTCATAGAAGAAGTTATAGAATATATTTGCACCATATTCTCATCTCCTGAGAGGCGATCAATTCTTAAGAAACAAAAATAAAAAGGTCCAACTGACAAGAAGATCACCAATTTTGCATAGAATGGGATATCTAATCTTGGAAGACGATCATAAAATAAGATTAAAATTAGTTGAAAATGATTTTGTATATGGTAGAAGATTCTATTTCTTATTTTTCTCATATTACTGAGCTTTTTTTCTACATATTGATCTGCAGAGATTATTGAATTATTCTTTGAGTGGTGTTGAAGGAGCTCTATATCTTGACAATGAGTTGCAATGTATATTGCTAAGGTATGTCTAAAAAATTCAGAATTTATTGTGTCAAACTTTTGTATGTGTTTGTGCTACTGTTTATTCTGGGTATGCAAATGATTATTAATTACTTATTATAGTATGATATTAATACCCTGTACATAAGGTCAAGCCTATTGGAATAGTGCATTATTCTTTTTAGGTCAGTCAAACTTCAGTTTGCTATCATTCTTAGGTGGGTATAAAAACTAAGGCAACATAATATAAAGAAAGCAAGCTGGAAGATTACTCATTCATTTGAATCATTGTGTTGCAAAATTTTATATTAGAAGTTATAGAGCAACATTACTAGAAAAAATAGTTTACTAGTTCAAAGTCCTTTAATGTTTGTGACCTTGTGAACTATGTATAGTATGTAGATAAGGCTTAAGTATATTGTGAGTGTGTATTAGTCCATTAGATCAGTCAAATTCTATTGATTTTTCTGATGTTAACTGCCTTTAAATTTAGACTACTTTGAAGTTGATTTGGAACCATAATAAAATATCTTTTGACATTCTATTTTCTAAGTTAATATGAAAGATGTGGATTCAATGAAACTGGTTTGAAAGCAATTTCTACAAATAGGATGTTTAATATTAAAAGATAAAACTTAGGGTAACTGTAAACTGTTTGAAAGATGTATAACCAAGTTGCACAGTACTTTGGAAAACCCCATTAGTATTATAAAATATCCCATGTTTTATGATTGAATTATCTTTAGAGGAATCAAACTAGTTTACCATTGTAATTTCACTAGTGTGGTTGCCAACAAGAATCTGTTTTATTGCACTTAAAAAGCTGAATTATTAATGTAGT
Source organism: Chamaecyparis obtusa (assembly GCA_027943335.1). Taxonomy (NCBI): domain Eukaryota; kingdom Viridiplantae; phylum Streptophyta; class Pinopsida; order Cupressales; family Cupressaceae; genus Chamaecyparis; species Chamaecyparis obtusa. The sequence goes on from BSBK01000250.1 coordinate 217,347, forward strand.
CTCATCAAAATTATAAATTCAAAGATACAGTGCAAAAAACAAATTGAAGTGAAATTTGAAAAAGTAGGATTGTAGTGAGAAAGAAAAGGTTAGGGGTGCAAGTTCCTTCACATTTTTTAAGTTACCGGTTCGGGTTCGGGTTCGGGATCGGGTACGGGAACCTGGTTTGTGGGTTCGTGAATTTTTTTTTCATTATGGTTCGTATGGGTTTGTGTGTGTGTATAAAAGAAGAGAAATATACATAATTGTAAAAAAAATCATTTCATAGTATGAATCTATGATGCTTGATCATTGATCAATGCCAAATGTCAAAGATAAACATTAAAAAATTTAAGTACTTGATCATTGATCCATGTTCACGAATCCGATGTGAACTGATTCGCGAATTCGGACCCATTTTGCACCCGGACCCAGTTCGAAGTCCAGGGTGCGAATCTGGTAACTAGGATTTTTTTAGTTCATTGAACCATTCTTGTAAAAGAAATATGAGAACACCTGTTTAAAAAATTATGTTTTCTTATGTGCTTTACTCAATTTCTTTTGGTACTTGTGGCCGCTTCCATTGCCTTTGGCTAGAGTGGGCAACATCAGTATAGTGTTTATTTATTATACATTCTAGATGTCCATGCAAAAAAAAATGATGAATGCTTGAGAAAGCACAATCTATATCTGAAATCTACCATTCCCTCTATTTATTTTTAAATTGGCTAATAGACTGTATATTGTGGCCAGCAATGGCCAATCACGATGTCAAACATTGTTGGGTTAGGTGGGTTGCTTTGGTCATAATTGTCTTTCATCAGTTTTATCTTGTAAAACCTATCAGTGGGTTCCCTAATGTCCTTCATTTATCGCCTTGAGAAAATACAGGTAGTAACCCTCGCTATTATGTATATAGCCAAAAATTGCCTGCAATCTCTGTACAATTTTTCTCATACAGCATTAGTTCTCTTGAATTTTGATACAAACAAAAAAAATTGAGGATTCAAAAAAAAAAATTGTTGCAGTGTTTGCAGAGGTCCATAGTTCCAGTAAGAGGAAATTCATGTCAGATCTAGATCTCTAAATCCCCGCCTTTGGTAAGCTCTAATAGTTATCTCTGCCATTTTTTTGTAAATTTTAGATTTATTAAAATTGTTTGTGTAAGTCGATGTAAGAATTTCTCAGTCCATGATAACGTGTAAGTGAGTTGTAAGGTAAATAAACTGTGTTTGTTTGTCATTTTCAAGAACTGCACCTCTACACAATCCAAGAATTGGGTTTGCCCTCATTGAGCTAATGAAGCCACGTGACCTCAATTATCTAGGGCACAGTTAAATTTCTCCTCAGGACCTGCTATAGTATGTGGCGTCATCTATTGAACATACTGTCATGTCCACCCCGCCTCATTTAGAATACAATCAAATTTCCACCCAACTTATGCATCTGGCAAATTCCCATTTAGGTTGCAGTCAAATTCATCTGAATTCCACCCAATACTTCCAAGAGAACTTTTCTATTGATAGTACAGTTCACCAGATTGTATCAGTTCAGGGTACAACCATATTTACATCAAGATGACTTTTATGATTTAATTTTGTTAAATTTTCTGTCAAATTTACCCCATGATTTCCATTTGGCCTTGCCTATTTATGTTATATTCATATCCACTCAAATCCACTATCTCTAATTCATTGAGGGTTTAATCAAATCAACCACTATTCTTGCACTTGAGAAGCATGTATGGCTTCTTTGGAGTTTACCAGATGACCCCCATGGGATTGCATTCTGTGACATAGGTTATTTATTTTGTAAGTTTTAGTATATTGAGTTTGTCTTCGAGGGTGTGATCAAATTCATGGGATATTTATGTTATAAGTTTTAGGATTTTGAGTTTATTCAGGATGCAGTCAGGGTGCTATCAAATCCATCCGACCTTATTGATTTTAGGGTGCTGTCAAATCCAGTTGGCTTCACCCATTCAGGGTGCTTTCAAATTTGGTTGGTCTCATCTGCTTAGAGTACAGACAATTCCATAAGATACAAATATGATTCCATGGCTTTATGACATAATCTTTGTAGAATTGGCTACATGATCTACGATATTTATTCTATGATAGTCACCCCATTTTGTCTTTAATTTTCTGCTTCTTTTTTTTGAAGTTTTCTAATTCCTTTCTATCAACCCTCTTGCTTATAAAAACATACAATTTTTATTCAATAATTTGCAATTCATCAACTGTGGTAAAATCATACCATCTACAAATATCACATAGAATTAAGCCAACTGATTCATGGGCTGTACATAGGAACTAAAAAGAAGAATCATTCACAATTTTTTAGTGAATAAATACACTTTACATTTTTGTCTTTCTGCCACTCAGAACTTGCCAGACCAATAGATTTGAACACTTACTGCTCTCAGGGAAGATATCCTGGTACATTGGATTCTTATTACCAAACCACACACATCTTTCGATGCATTTAGACCATTACCTTTCCTCTATTCTGACGCGGCGACCTTTCCCTTTTCAAGATTTTTACCCAGAGCAAACTTCTGTAGCTTCATCTATTGAGGCTGTGGTCAAGTTTATCTGGCCTCATCTTCTTAATGTACAATGGAATTCATCCCCGAGACAATGGAATGCACCTTCCATCCCTCTATGAATGCACCTGTAACCTATGTATGATTGCAGCTGTTTTTACAAGGTGATCCATCTGGTTGAACGAGGTCACCCCATGTGAGCATATTTTATGGTCTTCAATATTTTCCTCTGAATTTTATGGTGTAAATACTCTTCAATATTTCCCTCTGTCAATTTTATGGTGTAAATAATCTTCAATATTTACAATTTAGGCGTACACCCAGTACTTGCAGTTACATACATCTGTCAATTTTATGGTGTAAATAATCTTCAATATTTACAATTTAGGCGTACACCTAGTACTTGCAGTTAGCTACATCTGTTGATTAGATACGTATGTAGTTGATGTAATTTGCTATATCTCAAACCTAAACTATGTAGTTGTCTTGAAATTTTGTGTTTCAGAAATGGAAGGAAATTATTTCACCAAATAGTATAAGGAGTTCTTGAAAAAAAATATTTCATTTATTTATTACTTGTAGTTTTCTTACTTTTTACCACTATTTTTCTAAATAGGGGATGGGGTACTTGGGTACATCAAATTTTTAATTTAATATTTTATAGAAAGTCTGAAAATATTAGTCATGACATTGAATTTTCAAATCAAGAAGAGTGATAAAGTTTGCAGATGTAATGTATTGTTTTCAGTTTCAGATTTGCAATATGTTTGTAATAATATATATGCTAAATGTTTAGATGCATAACAAAGAAAACAAACTTTAAACATGAACCAAAAGATCATAAATCATATAAAAATAACTTATTGCAAATGATAAACTTCTGACTTGAATAGTGATCAAGTTTACTATTAATCAGTATTGCATCAAAGTTTCAAATTGATTAGACATTGAACTAAGCTCGATAAACAACAAGTTGATAAGTTGATAGGTTAATAAAAAACTAGAAAAAAAATCAGAAATCTTAATCAAGTTCGTTAGCTATGATGCTCTCCACCAAGTACCCAATACTACATTCTTTTTTATTTTATGCTATTTGTATAGTTTCAATAAAGAAGAGATCTAAGGGGTGTAGCATAAGCTACAATTAATTCACCTAAACTAACTTTACATTCTTAGCATATGTGGGCCTAATGTATTTTTTTTGCCACTTATTTGAATACAAATATATAAAAAGTAGCAAGCAACTATTGTTATATAATCACTAGAATAAGTATGTTATGCACTATTAATTATTTTTTTGTGGAGAAATTTAAATAATTAGAAGTATACAAAATATTTTAGGTTTTTTTTCGTAGAGAAATTTAAATAGTGAGATACTTTAGGTTTTACCATGTGAGTTCATTTTTAATTATTTATTTTATATTTTATTACGAAGTAATCAAATTGAATGGTGTGAAGCTAGTGGGTAGTGTTTGGTTCACATTTTACACCTAGAAGTATAAATATTTATATTTGTGAACTTTATTTTTGTAGTTATAAATTTGTATTAATCATTAATATTTTAAATGGATTTTATGTGAAGGGTCTAATTACATGTAACTTAATCAAGTCTTATGGGTTTTACGTAAAATTACATTTCTAGTATGCATCTTACTTTTATTGAGGGCTTAGCATTCTTGTGCATAAGGACTGAAAACATTCCATTGACTATAATTTTTATAAGGCTTTTTTGTCAAAGGTATAATGGCATGTATATTGACATTGTGTATATCTCAAGTGTATCAAGTGTTCTTGATTATTGTGTGATGATTCTAGTGTATCCATCGTGGTTGAGAGATATTGATTATTGTGTGACGATTCTAACTAAATATGCATTTATAGTGTGAATTGGGGCTGAATGACATATATGACATAGTATCTAATGTGTTTAGTCACGAAATTATTATTATTGAAATCTACTATTGCGCATGATAATTACATGTATTTTAATTTGAAGGTTACATCAAAATCTCATTTTGTTCCTATTGTACTTGTTTATTCATAATGGTTGATTGACACTAACACCTTTGCATGATGATTGTATGGTATTTGTTACTTAATTCTATGAGTTTTAGTTTTAATTAAACTCATTTGATGTACTTTGTGTGGTTGTTTGTGCATCACGGTTGAGCAAAATTGACACCCTTGCATGATGATTGTATGGTATTTGCATGGAGCATCTAATGTCACATATGTTAATTCATTGTATGAGTTTTAGTTTGCATTAAATTCACATGGTGTACTTTGTATGGTTGTTTGTGCATCATGGTTGAGTGATATTGACTCTTTTGGATGAGTTTTGCATGAAAGGTCTAATGACACATATCATTTGAAGGTTGTATCGAACTCCTCTAATTCCTATGGCATATGTGGTGTGCCTTTTTATGGATCATGACCTTAAGAGACAAGAGTTAACGTGGATGATGATTGTGTGGCTTAGGTGTGAAGGTTCTAATTACATTTGTTTATTGTACTTTTTTTTTCTATAGGTTCTAATAATGTAACATTGAGATTTATGGCTTTTGTTTAAAAGTTGCATCAAACTCCTATAGTTTTCTATTTGAAGGTTGCATTGAATTCGTGTGGTCTATGTAGTGTGTTTGTTTGTTGATCATGAATTTGAGTGACAAGAGTTGAAGTGGATGATGATTGTGTGCCTTTGGTGTGACAGTTCTAACTACATATGTTTATTGTATGGGCTTTTTAAGGTTTTAATGGCCATAGCATTGGGTTTTATGCATTTTGTTTAAAGGTTGCATCAAATTCCTATAATTTGTTTAGTGCATCGTAACCAAGTGATACTAGCTATTGTGCATCATGGTTATCACTTTTTCTATAAATGATCTAATGATGTTTATGTTTTTTATTAAGGTAAATATAGGTTTTGAAGGGGCCTAGAAACCATGTACAAAGATAAAACATAAGATAGGACATTAAGAGCTCCCAAGAACTAATAGACCATCTTGCACAAAAGCCCAGAAACCCCAAGCAGCACTGCCAATAATTAGACTTTGAGAAACAATAGTCCAACAAATAAAATCCCTAATTGCTTCACAAGATAAAACATTGGAGAACGATAGTAGAAAGAAAGGAAACTATCCATTTGTCCCCTTCTTATGGGATCGAAGGGTCATGTCAAATGAAGAGGATGTCATCTTTGAATGTTTACCTTTAACTATGATCCAACCTTCTTCAACTCTAGTAGCCTCATCCTGCCAGCACAACGAATCCAAGACTGAAGATCTAGCACCCAACAAAGGTGTTGAACCAGCCAACAAAACATCCAACACAAGGCCAACTTTGGACCCAGCAAGAGGGTTAGCAAAACCAGAACCAACAACATCCACAACCCCAATAGGGCCAACAGAAACAACACCCACATAATTGCCAACAAAGAGCCTGACACCATCCAACGAAGGAGCTGGTCTAGAACCGACAACCTTAGCAAACCCAGTCGGATCATCAAGAGGCAAAATAAGGCACAAGCCTTCCACGTCCATAGTTGGCACTTGAGTGCCTAAAACAGGAGCAACCTCCTTCCCAGGCTGAGAGGAGCTTTTCAGGACTGTGTAGTGCTAGGTGGAAGCACCCTTCCACCCAAAAAGAGAGGATTTCTTCTTCTTAATATCAAGGCCACATTGAGTAGAAATGTGACCAGTCTTAAAACATTTACGACACCTAAAAGGAATACCTTCGTAGTCAAGCTATTGGATCCATGATCCCAAGGATGACTCAATTTTAATTTCATCTGGAAGACCCTTCAAGATGTCAAGATCTACCAGGATGCGAGAAAAGGTAGAATGATAAATATTATAAGAATCATGATCCAACATTAAGAAATCCTCCAAAGACTCACCCACTTCCTCAAGGATGGAATCATGTCATAGATGAAGGGGGAGATTAGGGAGCCTAACCCAAATAGGGATCTTGCTAAAGACATCAATGGATGTATTGAAATTAGAGTGCCACGGCTTAACCATAAGCATAAATTTTCCCTCCTCCTAGCTGAAGAAATCACACATTGGATCTTAGATCTATCCTTAGCATTATCAAATTTAGCTATGAAAAACCTTTTTTCCATAGGAAAAATATGAACGGTATCTGATAATTTTGGTTCCCATCTTCGAGACACCCATTCATGCAGTTGGGGGAGGCTAGGCCAGAAACCTAAAAAATGACATATCAGTCTGTGAGACTTAAAAATATCAGTATTGTTCTCCAAGTCCCCTTTAGCCTCAGAAGAAAGCTTGACAGAAAGAGAACAACTCACTGGAATTAGAACGAAGGGAAACACATTGCCAGAAGGAACCCTAGGTCCTTTCCCACTCGTAGTATTCTTGGTAGCAACCTTTCCAAAAGACTCCGCTGCAAGAGGGAGAGGCCGATGTCGAAGAAGAGACCAACCCTCCAAGAGCGTGAAGCCCATTCACGACAGCCACAAAAGGTACAAACAACCCCCCACCAGGAGCAATAAGGGCATTAGGCCCGAACACAGAAGGATCAACATTCAAAATACTTGGGCGAGAAAGCAACAACAACATCATATTAGAATTAGAAATGCTAATGATGTTTATGTTATTAAGTTGGAGGGGTTTTATTTGAACATGTATTTTTATTCAATGGGGCCTTTTCAAGGTCATTTCATACTTTGATAATGCACCTTATGCATTAATTATAGTCGAGTGACCTTGAATGTTGTACATTATGACTATTTTTTTTGTGAGAAAGTTCCAATGAGTACTTGTTATCAATTTTTTCAAGTAGAGTTGTTATGTTTTAAAATGAAGTGAGGTACATTTAGTTTAGCCATATATTCATATGCATAAAGGGAAAAGGGATTGAAGATAACACTATTACATTGCAACATGTAGATTGTTTTGATTACGTAAAAATAGGTTTTGAAAGGGCCCAAAACCTTGTACATGAGCATAAAAAGATATAGCAATAAAAGACCAATACAGCTGTGGTGCCCCACCAAACAGACCAAATGAACAAACCCGAGTTCCTACCAAATGGACAAAAGCCCAAACCAAGTACAACAAAGGGCGATCAAGATTTACATTTAATCCCATCCTTATGTGAACGTAAGTTCATATCAAAGGAGGGAGTGGATGATTTAGATTTTTTTCCCTTCACAGTAGTCCATCCATCCTCCATCTTACCGATAGCCTTCTATATTTCAGAAAAGGTGGAGAAGCCCACAAAAGGGTAGGTAACATCAGAAACCTCAGAAGGGGTAGGAATAGCACCCCGACCATTCCCTTGAACCCCCACAAGAGAAACATGGGAAAAAGAACACACAACAACATCCAAGAAAGCAGTAGAATCAGAGACAACACCATGAACACCCGAGCCATAGACCGCATCATGGTTAAGAACACCAGGAGACAGCGTAAAGCTAGCAACAACATTCTGGACAGGGACAACAACAGTATTATCCAAGGCCGAATCAGAAGCAACGACAATAGCAGGAGGAACATTTGAGACATCCATAGAAGCATCATCCAAAGCTTTATCAGAAAGAGGAGAGACAACATTCGAACCCCCAATAGGGGCTTTTCAGACCGTATAATGATGAGCAGCAACCCCCGACCACCAAGTAGGTGTTTTCTTTGATTTAACCTTGTGTAAAACACACAGTGCAACGAGATAGCCAGTCATGTGGCATTTCTAACATCAGAACAAAATACCCTCATAATCAAGATTCTGTGTCCAAGAGCTCGAAGAAGAAGCCAAAGTGATCTTCTTAGGAAGACCCTTGGAGACATCAACCTCCACAAGAATATGATCATAAGTTGTTTTGAAGATATCAGAGGAGTCGGGATCCACCATTTGGAAATCCCCAATAGCCTCACCCACTGCTTCCAGAATAGAATCTAACCAGAGATAAATAGGAAGATTCAGAAGTCTAACCCATAAGGGAATTTTATTGAAGGACTTGGTAAGAGTATCAAACTCCACATACTAGGGTTTGGCCATGCAGAAACGCTCCTCCCACATAAAGCAGTTATTACACAAAATGGTATTCCTATCTTCAGCTTTATCAAACTTAACAATAAAGAAACCCCTTGCCACAGGGTAAATCTGAACAACATTAGTTAAGATGAGTTCCCAATGCTTGGAAATCCAAGCATGCAAGGCAGAGAGAGAGGGCCAAAAACCCCAGAAACAAAAAATGGTAGTATTGGAAGAGAAGTCTTCCTTATTTTTCAAAATCTCATCTATAGTCCCAGAGTCAAGAAGAACCCTAATGGGTTTACTCATAGGTACAAGAGGAACAAGGGAAGATGGAAGGGATCCCCTATGCCTAAAAGAAGCAAGACCATGACCCTGAATGCCCACTTCGAATGCAACAACGTCAGCATAAGAGATCGCAGAACCATGGGCAGCCAAAATCCAAGGCTTGGAAGAAACTCCCAACGCCAGCAGAGCAGGGGAGACACTAGTAGGGGCGGACAGGGGAGATTCAACCGTCGACCCAACCACCAAAGCATCACCTGCAGGTGAGATGCCATCAGACACTGCCGCAGTAGGGGAAGCCCCAACAACATGCACAGGAAGCCCCTGTAGAATGCATGATAGTGTGACAGCCAGGGACCCTCGCAAGGGCAAGGGCAGAAAGATTCGCAGAATGATCGGGAGAAGGGGTGGGAACTTCACCAGTTTGAAGGGGAGCAAAGCGCATCATCACCATTTTCATTTTTAGACTTGGATGTTGTCGTCAAATACACAACCCTAAACACATAGTTAGATTGCAACATGTAGATTGTTGTCATAAGAGAGAATGAAAGAATTCTTGAGAAAAGTAATCTTTATTGGCAATATAAATGAATAATGTTTCACACAAGCCATGAGACTAATTGTTTTCTTGCTTATTCAATGCAAATTAATATCTATTCGTACATGAATAAGTCAATGAAAAAACAAAGGGAGGGTAACTAGTCATTGCTTGTATAATTGGTTTGGGGTTGTCTTGTTGTTGCTTAGATTGTTTTTCCTTTTAGCTCCTTAGTGCTCTCGGTTCTTGCACTGGCCAAAGGAATATGTCAAAGCAACACTCTAAGCAATGCCTAGTTATAAAAAATACATTTCATTTACCCATGCACGAACAAATTTATATCAATGTGCATTAAAGAAGAAATTTGAAAGCTATCTGAATCCATCATATACATTTGAAATAGGCATCTATTTTCTAATTTGTTTGTGTTGTGTGTAGTTACAAGTGTCTATCTTGTAGCACATGGGGTAAAATGTGGCTCTTACAAGGGTTGAGCCCAACGTGCTACAGAATGACAGGTAGTGTTGCAAGCATCATTCATTCTATGATAACTACTACAGGAACAACAATAAACAATAAAGTGCAGTTAAGGTATTTTTTTGGCTATGGGTTAAGCATCTAAGAGATAAGAAGCAACAAAGTTTAAAGTGATCTCAAAACCATAATATATTTGTCAACAATGCATAGAGAAATCACGTATGAAGTAATACAAATCAATCAAGAATAACATGCTCTAAGATAGGAGAGTAGTCCATAATTGTGCCAGAACAATCAAATATGATTAGAATCAGAACTATGAAGTTGTAAAGGACAATAAGGAAGAATTCTCTATATGAATTCATTAGTCACTTTAAGTTCAAAATAGTAAGTGCTACATGATCTTTAAGAACAATGAGTAGAGACTTAAGTACATTGTCATTAAAATTATGAAGAAAGTGCTATAACAATAGGTACATTAGCAAGAGACATGCAACTGTCATTATCTGTTTAGTTTGTCAAAATAGTGAACAGGATGAAGAACAATGTTATGGAATGCATGATAGCCACAAACAATGATATACAAGCAACGATCAATGATGTGTGTGCAACATAATATTGTTGTTGTTATATCTTTCCATGCTAACAAAGGTTATATGGATACCACGTGTTTGTGTTAGGGTTGAAGGGCATAACAACTAAAGGGTAATGGAGTGATTTAATGATAGCAACCATTAAAAAACATATTGTTGTGTGCAAGATGTATCCAAGGGTTATTCACTAATATACATTCCTATCTGGTAGTTGAAAAGAAGCATAATGCCTTTGCTTGTTACAATGAGGATGCAATGACATTAATATACAATTCCACCATTCAACCTATAATTTTCAAGTAGAGATAAATCCAAGACATGTGTATGCAAATTAGATGTCTAACTAGTAGAAATGATATATTAACTAATGCAACACAATGAAGAATACAATCAAATGAAGTTAAACCAAAGCTTTACCTTCACCTACCATGTCGCTTGTCTCCATCACCCTCCTTGCCTTGATTTCTTGGATGTGTTGAGCTCTTAGATTTCCAATTTGAAGCCCCTTGCCCAAGATGCTACCAAAGTGTGGAGATTTGTATGATTGTTATGCACAATAGCCTAAAGCTCAATTATGCAACTAATGGATAATGGAATGCAAATGCTCACAAAATGATATGGATTGCTTGGATGCTTGAAGATTTGAATGCTTGGATGCTTAGAATGCTTGTATCCTTGAAAATCACTATTGCCTATTATCTCACAAAGGAGAAATGAGGCTCCTTTTATAGATTTTTGGAGGACCTAAGCCTAGGGTGCAGATTGAAAGGTGGAAGATCCTAGGGCTATGATTGAATTGGTTGAAGGGGTTGAGAGAAAGGGGGATGTAGTTGGAATGTGAGAGGAAAAATAGGGAGATGTTCCTCCTACATTGACATGGAAGAGAAGGTGGAAGGGAAAGACACATGTCAATTGTCTCACAAAGACCAATGAGAGGAAAAAGGAAGGACCTTTTCCTCATGTGGACTTTTGATACAAGTGTCCCATGAGTCACCTTGAACTTTTTGAGGTGGCTTGAGAAGCTCCTTAGGAATAGGATTGGCTTTTTGACTTAGTGTAGGGGAAGACGTGTGGTCATGAGACCAAGTCTTATGAGGCCACATAGCCCTTAAAAATAGGACATGTGTGGGTGAGGATAATGATTTATTAATAATTAATTATTTTAGCCAAGGTGATGTGTCAGATGACTAGGTGGATGAGGTGGACTAGGGGACTTAGTCATATTTAGTGATTGTGTAATAGATTAAATCACTTTAATAAGACTATTTAGAAAACTTAGGATAAGAGAATAAACTATAGTGAATTTACCAAATAAATTGAATAAGTTATTTAATAAATAGAGAAAATAAATATTAATTAAATAATAAATATTTAATTAATTCATCAAGTTAATATTAATTAAATAATAAATATTTAATTAATTAATAAAGCCATTTTTTAGTGTATCCATTTTGACCCTCTTTGAAATAATGTGCTGGTCTCATTGTTTCAAAGAAAAATTTAGAAAAATTCAAGCATTTTTGCCCCTGCCCTAGACAAGACAATGTCACAGATGACCTATGCATGCCCCCTTGAGAGATTGATTGACAAAAATAGTATTTTATGTGATTTGATTTTTAATTTTTTAAATTTTTGACAAGCAATCTCATGAAAAGAATTAGAAGAAAGATGGGTGAAAGTGGTGTGAATTGGAAAGAAGGTGATAGGTAGGGTCCACACATTAAGCAAAACGGGTCCACAAGCTATATATAGAGCCAAGGGATCCACAATAGGGTCATTGTGCACACTTTTCATTTGGAGATTGGAGCTTGAGAGAGAGAAGAGAAGAGCTAAGAAGATGTTGTTCCCGTTGTCCGACCATCGATTCAAGAGATTCAGGCGCTTCTAGAGGCCACCAAATTCAGGAGAACCGGTAGGTGATTCATCCTGCTTTGTCATTTGATGAATTTTTTAATGTTTCAGTTGATTTTTAGCATGTTTTAGGGTTGATTGATCCTTATGTTAGGATAGGAAGTTTTTAGTTCTTAGACGAAGAACAAATGTGCAGTTGCGACGCATGTATGCACAACAACTGGTAATGTTTGCACAACAAATTGCTAGTTCTACGCATACATGTGGGGTACTTGCGCATTTATGCTAGAGGAAAATTTGATGGCGCATTTATGAATGAAATGTGCGCAAACATTGTTCGACGCATTTGTTGAAATTGGCTGCGCAAATATTTAGGGTAATTGCACATATGTGTTTTTTGTGCAAGTGTTAGGGGGTTGTGCTTAAGTCTTTATCTGTGTTGTGCATTTATGTCAAATGATTGAAATTTAGATAATGGGATTGTCAATGTGGGTCAAACTTGATATCAATAAGTTGATATTGATCTGTCGGCTTGGAATGTAGATCGATTGTGTCAAGATAGGTAACGTCGTAGCATGGTTGCTAGTTAGCCTACTATATTGTAGATAATTGATAGAATTATCTGTTGATACATGTGTTTGATTGATAGGATAGGATAGATAGATAGATCAGTTGGATCAAAATCTGATAGTTTGATTAGTTGATGATTATGATAGGAGGATATTACAGACACTCTCATGTCGTGGGAGAGATATCTTGTGACTCATAATTTGAGGTCGTCACTGTCAGAGATAGATAGATTACTCATTAGAGCGACTAGTCTGTACCATATCATTTATATGTCCGAGATTCAGGTGGATCTGAGTTTGCTGACTGCACTCGCTGAGAGATGGCATTCAGAGACGAGTACCTTCCATCTCCCTACAAGAGAGATGACTGTGACGTTAGAGGATGTTTATCACATCCTTTATCACTGGAGAGTTAGTGCAGTATGATCAGCACGGTGGTCTGGCTGAGTGTAGGGCAGTATTCGGGGATGACGACATTGATGAGTCAGAGATCAGCTGGGAGGACATTGTTGACTTCTATGAGCCACTTCCTGTTGTGTTAGTTGGAGCTATCTAAGGCTTTGTCTGCCCAGATCAAAGATTGCATGGGTTCGTAGTTGGATGGGGCTGGACATTACAGAGGATGATGGATGAGGGGACCCATTTTGCTTGGGGGGTGTGCCTGCTAGCACACCTATATCATGATTTACATTAGGTTGTTTATCATAGGAGCGCATCATTATCAGCTAGTGTGACTCTGCTCCATGTATGGGCATGGGAGCACATTGTGGTTACACGATCGACAACCATGAGATTCCAAGGCGCGAGACAACCGTATATATTCCTTTATGCATCTATTCAATCTCAACATAAGTTGGGACAGCTAGAGTTTTGGCGTTATACATTTCATACCATTGATTTTGTGATTTGGAGACGCTACCTTAGGTGTGAGCCATGGGAGGACGAGTGTCAACTCAGATTCTTCTTCGAGTCTCGATGGTTGATAGGGAGGACTCCCTATATTATAGAGTGACAGGTGGTGAGTCGGGTCCTGAGACAGTTTGGCAGGATCCAGGGGATGCCGCAGGGGGTGACAGAGTTTACCTGTACCCATCAAGAGAGACGAGACTGGGGACCGATGGTGTCCTTTAAGATAGCAAGATGGGAGTTTTTAGATATGCCATTTCAGGCATGGTCCATGAGATAGGGGGTCGTAGACCCATGGATGACGGTAGACTGTGAGAGGCAGCTGAGAGATCATCCAATCCCCAGATTGACTGATTTGACAAAGAGGCCACCAGAGAGGGATGTTGCAGATAGATGCCGAGACATGTGACGAGGTCGAGATAGGAGAGGTTGAGGGAGAGGTAGAGGAGATGATGGCGGTGATGGTGGTGATGGAGGGAGAGGAGATAGAGCTGGGCCTCAGATGAGAGGTAGAGGTGTTCAACAATGAGGTTTGATGCCATCCCCAGCTAGACAGGGGCAACGCTAGCCACCTACATAGATACCAACAGTTACCTCGATACAAGTGGATCTTGTGGTACAGGCACAAGTGCCTATACAGAAAGGACATGTACAGGATGAGGAAGATGTGATACTTGGCCAGGAGAGAGAGGTATAGGGCAGACATGACATTTAGGATGAGCAGATGCTCGACATAGTTGGACAGGATTTGCAGATGCCTGATGTCGATGGTCAAGATGAGCAGGCAGAGATGGATATTGGGGGCCAGGATCCCTATTTACAGAGGGATGTAGCAAAGGAGGACATAGATACTGATGCATTGCTAGTCAAACTAGCAATGACATAGGTACAGGCTGACTGCATCCTGGGATTGGAGAGATGAGTGGAGAGACAAGAGAGTGAGATGGCAGTGATCAGGCATGAGCGAGACATCGCCATAGAGCGACTAGGGGAGGCTAAGAATTTATTGGATGAGTTGCAGATGATAGGGGCATTAGGACCTCATGCAAATAGCTTACGTGTGATGGTACATGTCAGTAGGGAGAGCACCTACTGGAAGGATGCATACAAACAGGTTGTGCCTAGAGATTAGTGGATTGGGAGCTTCAGAGAGAGCTCATATGCAGTTAGGAAAACTATTCATCAGAGGCATGGATCGGCTGGTAGTGGAGGCGCATCGACACATCCTCTGAGACCTCCCACAGGTTCAGGAGATCCAACAGCACCAAGACCATTTATTGCATCACGCAGACAACAACATGCTAAGTCTAGAGGCAGTGGTTTGTAGTCATATTGTATACACTTGTATCACCATTGTATCAACATTTTTCATTATGTTTATGACTTGACGGACACACTATTGGACACTTTATCATTTTATGAGATATTATTGGACATTTGGAAGTTTTATTTGTTTATGGACTCTATGTGATGGACTATTTATGCATGACGATGTAGTTCTATTATGATTTGCTTTGATGATTATATATACATGTGTGTACTGGTATATGTAGGATGTGATGATTTACTTTGATATGCTTAGTACTAATGTTCTATAATGCAAATGGTTTACTTTCTTTTGGATTCACAATGGTTAATGATCTAGCATGTGATGATGATGTTTATATAAATGCATTTCCTAAATGAATGTTTATTTAATGCTATGTGTGACTAATGCAATGATGTATAATCAATAATGAATATGACAATGTAAATAATGGATATAAATTGAATGATATAATCAATGACATTGTATGTAATGAATGAAATTACAGAAATAAGTATACCTTATGAACCACAAATGATTTGGATAAAATAAGATAAAATGTAATAACCTAGAATCATGATAGATAAAAATGTGATAGCTATGATGAAATGTTACTTGAAATTATCAAAAGCATGCATGTTAATATACAATGGTTACATACAAATGAACAAACCTAATGAAAATGACACATTCATAATGAATTATACAAATGATTAAAGTGATAATGATAATGGAATATGCAAAATTTTTAAAATACAAGATGAAATTCGTATTTTTAGTATCCAAATGTCCTTAATTTAAATAAAAATGTGTCCAACACGAGAATAATGGACAAATAGAAAAGATGAACTAAGCAAGACATCCTACAGAACCCTATAAAAGGAGCACTGATATGCAACATGATTTCTCTAAATGTAATGCAAGATGAAATATGAATGAATATCTCCACAACTTCAAAAAACATCTTAGAACTTCATAATAATTAGAATTTGATTTTCATCATTGAGCTATATATGTTGCAAGGAAATGCAAGCATCATGGTATAATTAAACCAGGATGACTTGAGCACTTTCTTGCACGGAGTTTAATATAGCAAACTTGACAAGCATTGAGGTATAATTGAATCGAGATGACCTGAGTTTCGTTTGCATAACAGACAAGGAATATTCTCCCCTCCATTGAGGAACAAATATTTGGAGTTAAGGTATGTGTGGCGTATCACTGTTTAATAGTATTCGTAGAACAACATGATTGTATGTTGTCAATACTTATGAAATTGATGAAGGCACTTATGCACAGACACCCCAATTACTTGTTGCTTCGACTTCATCAGAAAATATCCCACAAACAACAATGAAAGAAAATATCATGTCCCATCCCGACCATTCCAATCAATGACATATTGGAGTTTTAAACTCATGTCAAAGATATCCCGGAATAGCATAGGAAACATGATAACAATGAAATCCATATATGAATGCATAATTTATAACAAATCATTCTAACATGTCTGCCATGAATATACATTTCTTTACCAAAAGATAGTGTTAGATTTGTTGATCATGTTTGGTTGATGTGATGTTGTTTCAAATGTATAGATAAGTAGTTACATTTTGAATAGATAGATCACATATTATGAATCATGATTTGGATACCATTATGTAAGATCATCGGATTGCATTTGCTTGTCTGGTGAAAGTATTCCATTCCGTCCTCTTAAGAGTCATGACTACCATAGATCCACTTCCCAAACTAGGTCGAGGACATGCCCCCAACTAGGTGATGGATTGACTTATTATGGATGAAGAAAGACACATTGGACTAGAATGAAGACCAAGACTATAGACTAAGCTATGATGGGGTTTTATTAAGGATTTATACAATGGATAGGGTAATCCCAAACTGGCCACTTTATTATGATATTTACAAGGCGAATAATGACTGGATAGTCATTTTATCATGGGTATATATAGTGGGATGATGCGCTAGAAGAATCCTAATAGAGAGTGGAGCTACCTTGTCACAAATGGCGTCTGTTTCCAGGTTTTCACCACTTGTTTTTATTGCAATTTTCTTTTTATTTTTTTTTATATTTTTATGAAATTTTATTTATATACATATCCCTTACATTGGGATTTTAAGCATAGAACTTCTTGAGGTGGATGTTGTTAAGAGGCTCATCCAAGAGATCTCCCTTAGACGTAGACAACTGATAAGCCCCAGAGCCATAGATTGTTGTAATCACAAAAGGACCCAACCAATTGGGTTCAAACTTGCCCTTCTTCTCATGATGCTGCTGATTTTTAGAATTCTTACAAAGGACTACACCCACTTGAAAGTCTTTGGGTTTCACTTTACTATTATATTGACGAGACATCCTCTATTGATAGACTTTCAAATGATCAAATGCTCTTTGACGACATTCATCCATCAGTTCTAATTCAATTAACTATGCAACCCTATGCTCTTTATCTGGAATCAAATCTTTTAGGGATACACGAAGAGAAGGTAACTTGACCTTGAGGGGTAGAACAACTTTAGATCCATAGACAAGGGAATATGGTGTGGCTCCAGTGGGAGTACAAATGGAAGTATGATAAGCCCATAAGCTAGGATTCAATTGGATATGCCAATCATGACCAGCGTCATTGACAGTCTTCTGAAGGATCTTCACAATTATTTTATTAGATGCCTCAGCTTGGCCATTTCCTTGTGGATAGTAAATGGTGGAGTAATGATGGGTGATGTGGAATTTCTCACATAGCTGATCCATATCTTGATTTTGGAATTGCTTCCCATGGTCAGTAATAAGATGCATAGGGATACCATACTGACAAATGATATAATTAAGGATAAACATGGATATTTACTTGCCTGTGGCGGTGATTAATGGAACGACCTCAATCCACTTGGTAAAATACTCAGTTGCGGTGATAATGTACTTATGGCCATTAGAAGATGGAGGGTGAATTGCGCCCCCGAGGTCAAGTCCCCATTGATTGAATGGCAATGTAGTTGTAAAAGGATGAAGCTGCTGTGCCGGTGCATGAATAAGATTCCCTTGTTTCAAATATTTCTTGCATCTCCTAGCAAAGTGAAAGGAATCTCTCTCCATAATTGGCCAATAGTAACCCATACACATGAGCTTCTTAGCTAAGGAAGGACCACTTGAATGTGTTCCACAAATACCCTTGTGTACGTCTTGTAAGGCAAATTGAGCTTCATCATGTCCAAGACATCGTAAGAGAGTACCGTCAAGACCTCACCGATACAGGGTGTCGAATATTAGTAGATAGTGAGAGGCTTGGCGCAAAAAGGTTCATTTTTGGTTTTTGGATAAGTCAGGTGGAATGGTATTGTCTTTCAAATAGGAATATATTTTTCCATAAGTAGGAGAATCTTGTCTGATAATATGACATGATACTCGTGTTAGGGTCATCCTATATGGGATAAGTCAGGGATTCCACTAAGAACTCAAAAAGGGCTTTCGTATCCTCCATGTCAAACAAAGAAGCAATTATCGCCATAGCATCTGTAGCCTTATTATCCCATCTTGGAATTTTTTCAAAGGTAATATTTGAAAAATATTGCTTAAAGTCATCCACCATACGCTTATACGGTAACAACTTGTTATCTTTAGTATGATATTCATTATTAACTTGATTGATAATCAACTGGGAGTCTCCATAGACATTCAATTCAGTGACTTTCCATTGCATAACCATCTTCAACCCAATCATTAAAGCTTCATACTCAGCTACATTATTTGTACAAGGAAAGAGTAGCTTATATGACTTTGGTATTGTATATGCTTTGTGGTGTAACAAATAGCACTCTAGCTCCTGAACCATGTTGAGTATATGATCCATCAAAGTACAACTTCCATGTTTGTGTAGATAATGTCAGGATATGTGCATCTAGAAATCCTGTATGTATAGGTTGATCATCTGTCAGTGGTTCCTCAGCTAATTGGTCAAAAATTACCTGTCCTTTAATAGCCTTCATGTCCACATACTCAATATCAAATTCACTAAGCAACATAACCCACTTAGCCAATCTTCCCGTTAATGTTGTCTTTCTCAAAAGGTACTTCAAAGGATCGATCTTTGCAATAAGCTTGATTGAATGAGACAACATGTAATGTCGCCACTTCTATGAAGCAAAGACTTTTGCTAGGCAAGCTCGTTCAATTGGTGAATAATTTAACTCATACCCCACAAGAGTACGACTGATGGAATATATAGCCTTCTCTTTTTCTTCTTGATCTTGTTGGGCCAAAAGAGTGCCTAGTGAAACTTCTGTAGCTGAAATATAGAGCAAGAGTGGCTTGCTTGGAATTGGTGACATAAGAGTAGGAGGATTCACCAAATATTGCTTGATCTTAGTGAAGGCTTCCTCACACTTATCATCCCACTTGAATAAAATGTCCTTATGTAACAGGTGCAAAAGGATGAATTCTATCTGCTAATTGTGAAACAAATATTTTGATTGATTGGAGGCATCCTTGTAAAGATCTTAATTGACTGATATTGGTAGGGGAAGCCATTTCCATGATTTCCTTAACTTTTTTCTGGATCAACTTCTATACCTTTAGATGAGACAATATAACCTAACAGTTTACCTGATGTAACCCCGAATGCACACTTCTTTGGATTGAGTCTAAATTGATACTATTCCATCCGGGCGAATATTCTATTAGCACTCTTAAATGACCATCTCTATTCTTGGATTTTGCTAGAATATCATCAACATAATATTCCATTATAGTATGCATCATGTCATGAAAGATTGTGGTCATAGCCCTCTCATAAGTTGCACCAACATTTTTGAGCCCAAAAGGCATCACATTCTAGCAGTATGTGCCCCAAGGACATGTAAAAGCAGTCTTCTCTTGGTCTTCTGGTACAATTTTAATCTGATTAGCTGGAAAAACCATCCATTAAAGACAACATCTCATGATCAACCATCAAATCAACTATGATATCAATATTAGGTAATTGGAAGTCATCCTTAAGACAAGCCTTATTAAGATCTTGAAAATCTATATAAATTTGGATAGACTTGTTTGGCTTTGATACGGGCATAATAGTGGATATCCATTCAGCATAATCAATGGCTTGAATGAACCCAACATCTAGGAGCTTCTTCAATTATACTTTGACCATGAGTGCAATGTGAGGATGCATTTTCATGAGTTTTTGCTTCACTCACTTGATTCTTGGTGCAATAAACAAATGATGCATAATAAGATTAGGATCTAGCCCAGGCATATCAGCATAAGACCAAGCAAAGTTAACTTGTCACTCTTTGAAAAACTGTGAAAAAGCTTATTTTTTTGACTCTATTAAGGATGTTGCCACTTTCAGGATACACAGAGACTCGTCCATTCCAATGTTGAGAGGCAACGTTGGTTCAATGAGTATTGCAGATTGTTACTGATATATATAATTAGGGAGAGTGTCAATCCTTCCATCTTCAGGTGCCTCAGAGAGGTTTTCACCCTCAGATACATCTTTTCTTTTTACCTTTTTAGGATCTAACATTGCCATTGAGTGGTTTTCACCATTAGATCTATTGATTATTTTAACATTTTTACGACTGAAAGGATTGGCACCCTCTCCAAAATAATCCATGTCATTGAGTTCTATAAAAAATCCTGACTTATGATCCATTGGTGGTAGATGATCTCCGATTTCAAGATAGTCAATAATTGCATCATCATTATGGAAGATATCGAGTTCTGGATTATTGGGAGAATCCCAATCTATAAGCTCAGGATGAACAAGAGGTAGTGGATCATTTGGGTCTATTTCAAAGGTTGAGATGGTATTTATGGAAAAGTTATCAAGGTTTATGATTGTATCAGCAAGGTCTATTTCCATACTCTCATCTGAATTTTCTATCACAAGATAATTCTCACTTTCCTCACAATCGCCAAGAGTAGTATTATGCAAATCTAATCCTAATGGTTTCATCCTTGAATTCTCCCCCTCATGATAATCATTACTATAGGTATGGACAACATCAACTCCTATCTCTTCAGTATAGTCAGATAATGAATCCCATTCATAATCATTAGAGTCAGAATCATCATCATCATGATCTCTAAGTCTATTGATGGTTTTTGTTGCTATCCTCTATTTTTCTGGATCTATATACATACAATACTTTCAAAACTCTAATGTAGGATCCTTAGAATTCTTATAGATATGTATAATCTTTTCTTTACCTTTAGATTCTTTTGGTCCTCCTTTGTATCCTAATCCTGTGGTATCTCTTTGATAATTTGGAATTTTCAAAATGGGTCTTATAACACCTTCTCTCTGCAACCCTATAGGTCCACTACCTTGATATCCCATCTTTTACAACAAAGTGTATCCCTTACCATATACATCAGGTGATATATATTCATGTTTTTCATCTTCTTCATCCTTGTTTTGTTTAAGCAAATGAGTAGCATTACGCTCAGCTGCTTCTTTTGATATAGTGCCCCCACTTATAAATGTGTCATAAATAGGTGCAGAAGGAACTTTTGTTTGTTGTTTGATAATCAAGGATTTTCCACATGATTTAGGAGTTAAGGGTAGCTCTGTGATACAAAAGGTTTGACCCAAAGTGTACTCTCCTATACTTTGTTCTTTTATGTCTATTTTGATCTTAGAGGTTGATGCTATATTAGCTGGATTGATGGGTGTTGTTTCAGAAGATCCAACACGATTATAAGGTACCAAAGATTTAGGTGTTGTCTTCACACTGTTGTAGT
This sequence comes from Chamaecyparis obtusa, assembly GCA_027943335.1. NCBI lineage: Eukaryota > Viridiplantae > Streptophyta > Pinopsida > Cupressales > Cupressaceae > Chamaecyparis > Chamaecyparis obtusa. The sequence continues at coordinate 239,153 of BSBK01000250.1, forward strand.
ACTGAAAAGGATTTGGATCCCCTTTGATAGTTATTTGTTGACCATTATGTGGGAACTTCAAACACTGATGATAAGTCAAGGGCACAGCTTGTAGAGAATGAATCTAGGGTCTTCCCAAAAGAATGTTATATGCGAGATCCATATCAAGAACTTGAAAATGTACATCTTTGACTACAGGACCTACTTGGATAGGAAGAAAAATAGATCCCTTGTATGACCTCTCTTATTCATCATAAGATTTAATTATGATTTTCTTCTTTGGATCTACAACGTTTTCAGAAAATCCCAATGGAAGGACTAGTTTCAAAGTGCATATATTCAAGCCAGCTCCTCCATCTATTAGTACTCTTTTATGATTTTGTACAAGGACTTCTATATGGAGTGGAGCATTATGGGGTTGATTAATAGCTAGATCATCATGCTCAGTGAAGGATAGGTAATGTGGAGTTTTCAAATGTCCCACCATAGCTTGGAATTGAGCTTGATCTCGATTTGTAGGAACATTGGTTTCTAGGAGAGCTTTCTCAAGAATTTCCTTATGAGAAGGTGACAAACAGAAAAGCTCTAGTATAGATATTTGGGCTAGTGTTTTCTTCAATTGATCCAAAAGATTTTATTGATTACAAACATTTGGCATGGACTTTGGAACATAAACAAACTTGTTTTGAGATGTGCCAGGTTTGGACGAGACACCTTGAAGAGTAACCTTAGATTGGGCTTGAGTTGTAACGTTAACTGGTTGACTCTCAAACTTTTCTTTTATAGTAATCATACTGACATAGTATTGGGAAGGATGACATTCAAAAATGTGATTTAAATACTTGTAGGATGTGGTATTGTAGTTGGCGTGATTATCACTTTTCGCATTGGAAGAACTTCCTTTCTCATGTTCGGGAAGTGGATCTTTAAAAGTTGTATGTGACTCATTTGAGGTATGTCCATCAACACTAATTTCACCACTTTCAATCAAGTCTTGTATCACATGTTTGATTCTTTGACTATCATTGGTTTTGTGACCTTTCCCTCTATGAAATTCACAATAGTTGTTATCATTCCATCAAGAAGGCTTCACCCTAGGTTCAAAATCTCTAGTTTCAGGAAGTACAATGAGTTTCTTTGTGATCAACTTCCTTAATGCAGATTCAAGAGATTCACCCAAAGGAGTAAAAGTTCTTCTACGTGGCATAAAGGGTAATCTTGATGAATTGTTGTTGGTATTCTGATTTGCACTTTGATTTCTATAAGTAGGTTGAGTAGCGTTGGCTTTTCTTGTGAGATTCAAAAGAGGCTATGTTGGTTTAACATGTTGATTATACACAATCCCCTCATTGAAAATGTTCTTGTTCTTGTTCCAAAATTTGGACTTGTCATTGTTGTTGTTGAGATTTTAATTTGAAGATCCAACATTATCCTTAGATAAAGATTAATCTCACCTTTCTTAACCATAGCTTCCTTAATTTTGATACCATTCTCAATGAGCTTGTTAAAGTTTGGAGGACATTGCAATTGTAACCTATAGCTCATTTCTTGTGTAAGATTATGCACAAAGATATCCATCTTTTCTTGTTCAGGAATTGTTCGTAGATACTTGGCAAATAATTGATGCCATCTTTGCAAAAAATTAAGGAAGGGTTCTCCATCATTTTGTTGTGCATTGCAAAGATCAAGCATAGTGACTTCATGTTTGATGTTATATGAATAATGAGTCACAAACTTGTCAATAAGTTCATTGAAAGATTTGATACCTGGGGGTAGTTTGGAGAACCATTCCATGGCTTGTCCTCCTAAACTACATGGAAATAGTCACATGAGATATGTATCATAGTGAGCGACTTCAATACAAGCAACACAAAACTCACAAATGTGGTCTTGTGGATTCGAATTCCCTTTGTATTTGTCAAATTTTGGTACCTCAAAGTGAGGAGGGAATGGAATCATTGCCAAATGCTTATCAAAAGGATAAGGACATATATCACCCAATGAATATTTCTTGGTGGATGATCCAGTTTGGATGTCACAGATTTGTTGTTGAAGCATTTGGATTTGTTGTAGGAGGTGATATAAAGATGGCGGAGGTCCTTGAGTGTTTTGGAAAGCACTATTTTGTTTGTCTCCCTTTGCTCCATGAGCATGTGTCTCTTGAGAACCACTAGGAATATCTTGATTGTTTATGATAGGTGGTTCCTTAAGAGTGGAAACATCAAAATCACTTGGGAGTTTTGCTCCTTGTTGAGAAAGCATAAGGAAATACATCTCCTTATCCATGTCTAAAAGTCCTTCCATGACATTGTAGAGCCTAGAATCTTGCATAGCATCTCTTAGATCCTAATCTATGGGTTCTTCGTCTGATGTAAAAAATTGAATACTTTTTAGGAAGTCCAGACCAAGGGTTTTCCTCGTTGTTGTTTCCTTCCATCTTGTCTACAAATTCTAGATCAATGGTTTGTTTGAGCTTGTAAGATCAAGTTTGAACCATAAAATGTAAAAGATGGTCTTGGGATGAAGATTTTGATGAAATAAGTGGAATGTGATGATAGAAAAGATGTGAAAAAGAGATTCAAAAGTGTTGAGGTAGATAGGACAACTTGATAATCTAAGTCAATAGGAGGTATGGATATCACTATGATATGACAAAGAGAAATCAAGAGACAATGACCTAGGTAAGTTTTGATTAAGGACGATAGATCTTGATTTGATAAAAACTCACAAAAGGCCAAAATTTGATAAGCAAGGTAATGTTTCAACACTCAATTGGAGATTTTTAAAATTGAAGAAATGATTTTGGATGAAAGAAAGATTGTGAAAGAGGGTGAAAATGGTCAAACTAAAGATCAAAGGTCTGATAAAACCGAATGTGTTTCCAGAATCGTACTGAAGATAAAAATGGGTATCTAGAAAAGTTTAAGTGATTTTGCTAGGATACGTACAGATGCTCTCTGTTGTGTATGCGTCGAAACAAATGTGTAGGATAGTCAAGTATATGTGGAACAAGATAATATAGAAGTGCAACAATAGAGGATAAAAACACAATGACAATGACAAAGGTGCAACAGGGCTGGACAGATGTGCAACAGAAGGTTGTAAATGCGTAGTTTCTGGTTTTTCTAATGATTTAGGCTTGAAATTTGAAATTTTTTTTTGCTTTGTTTTGGTTTTGGAAAAGTAAAATGCATAGACACACACATGCAAGACATAAATGATCTAATCTAAATTAATCTAGTATGTATGCACAAATAGGCTTACAATCCTAAGGTTGGCAAGGGAAATATATGTTGAATCCCCACTTAGATAATAAAATCTAGCCACACAAATTCAAAGTGGACAGCCTAGGAACTTGGGGGCACATGCTCCTCCTTACAGTGCACTCACTTCTCTGGCACACTAAGTTCTGAATTCAATGGGTCATTACTTCCCAAAGAACTGCTATCTCTACTATGAACCGTGAGTAATGTGGGGTGTCTTCACAGGCTTGGGTGACCCCTTGAGCCAGCAAATAGAGGGTTTTTGGCCACGAAAAAAAAGTTTGTAGTAAGGACATCTGTTCAGTTGGTTGTGATCAAGTCATCTTCCCAATTAAGGGGGCTCTCCCAATCCTTTCAAAGAAAGGTTTTCACCTTAACAATGTAGGGACTTTAATGCACCATAAAGGTACTAGAGGAGATTTTGGTTGCCATAACGAATTCACACCTGTCCACTATGAGACTAATCACAATGACATTTTTTATATACCAGTTCGGAAGGGCTTGGCTTTATCCTATTACCAGTTGGGTCGTTCCTTGGGGTGAGTACCTCTTTTCCCACCAAAGACCACCCTCTAAGATTATAACAGTTTCTCTTACACCCAAGATCCATGAATGGCGAGGGGAGAGGATACGTTGTTATAATATGGGATTAAAATTAAGCTATAAAAGAAAAACACAATAGACAGTTTACTAAACTAAAGAAAACACATGAATTTGAAAAGCATGTCGTATTTTAAAGCCCAAACAAGGTTATAGTTTATTTTGCAAACCCCCTAGGAACCTGCAAGTAAACTGTTAAAAATTTAGCAATGGGGTCTTTTGATTTATGTCCTGCAAAACAACCTAAAATCTACAAGAACGAACAAAAACCTGTTAAAGTGATTAGCTAAAACTAAAATGATTAAAAAAATTGAAATTAATAGCTGACAATGACAAATGCATAGAAACAAAGAATAGATGCACCGAAACAGAAAGTGAATGCGCTGAAAGGATAAATGCGCAGAAGTAGTGAATGTTTGTGCAGGGTGATGGAACGAAAGCGCAACGTTACAAGATGTGCAACATAAATATATGAAAGCGTACAAGTGTGGAATCGTTGCACAGAGAGAATGAAAAAGATAGAAAATATAGAATGCAGAATGAATGCGCAACAAAAAATTGATATATGCACAGAAGTCATGAATGGATGCACAGAAACAACCTATAGAAATTTGTACACAGAAAACTAAAAATAAAATGTTAAAAACGTGGGGTGGCCCCATGGTGGGCGCCAAAAATGTATGCAAATTAGATGTCTAACTAGTAGAAATTATATATTAACTAATGCAACACAATGAAAAATGCAATCAAATAAAGTTAAACCAAAGCTTTACCTTCACCTACCATCTAGCTTGTCTCCATTGCCCTCCTTGCCTTGATTTCTTGGATGTGTTGAGCTCTTAGATTTCCAATTTGAAGCCCCTTGCCCAAGATGCTACCAAAGTGTGGAGATTTGTATGATTGTTATGCACAATAGCCTAAAGCTCAATTATGCAACTAATGGATAATGGAATGCAAATGCTCACAAAATGATATGGATTGCTTGGATGCTTGAAGATTTGAATGCTTGGATGCTTGAAAATCACTATTGCCTATTAGCTCACAAAGGGGAAATGAGGCTCCTTTTATAGATTTTTGGAGGACCTAAGCCTAGGGTGCAGATTGAAAGGTGGAAGATCCTAGGGCTATGATTGAATTGGTTGAAGGGGTTGAGAGAAAGGGGGATGTAGTTGGAATGTGAGAGGAAGAATAGGGAGGATGTTCCTCCTACATTGACATGGAAGATAAGAAGGTGGAAGGGAAAGACACATGTCAAATGTATCACAAAGACCAATGAGAAGAAGAAGGACCTTTTCCTCACGAGGACTCTTGATATAAGTGTCCCATGAGTCACCTTGAACTCTTGAGGTAGCTTGAGAAGCTCCTTAGGAATAGGATTAGCTTTTTGACTTAGTGTAGGGGAAGACATGTGGTCATGAGACCAAGTCTAATGAGGCCACATAGCCCTTAAAAATAGGACATGTGTGGGTGAGGATAATGATTTATTAATAATTAATAATAATTAATAATAATTAATTATTTTAGCCAAGGTGATGTGTCAGGTGACTAGGTGGATGAGGTGGACTAGGGGACTTAGTCATATTTAGTGATTGTGTAATAGATTAAAGCACTTTAATAAGACTATTTAGAAAACTTAGGATAAGAGAATAAACTATAGTGAATTTACCAAATAAATTGAATAATTTATTTAATAAATAGAGGAAATAAATATTAATTAAATAATAAATATTTAATTAATTCATCAAGTCAATATTAATTAAATAATAAATATTTAATTAATTAATGAAGTCATTTTTTAGTGTATACAACATGATTTTAAGCTATTAGTGAAAATAAGGAAAAAAATAGTCCCATTTTGTGCTACAAAACAATAGTTTATCTCATGAGCAAAGCATAAAGAATATTGACAATGGTCAAAGAGATTAAATATAATTATGGCACGGTAACAATGGAAAATTATCAATGGATTTTATGTTCCCAGTGACACTTTTTAGGATATATGGAATCTTTCAAAGCAATATTTCAGCTAAATAATGGAAGTTTTCATGACTTTTGTTGTAAAGCCTTTTCAATTAAAAGGAAAGGGTTGAAGTAATTAAAATGATAGACATCATGGAATGACAATATGAGAAGCATCAAAGTCATACATAAAATTATTAGCAGTAACCAAATATTCAACTATTATAATGAAAGATCATTAGAACACAATCATATTTTTAGAAGTTGAAAGAAGTAAGTGGGTACTTCATATAATAAAGCTCAGAACAAAAGAAGGTAGTTCATAGCATGTTTATTGTAAAACTGTAAAAGTGTGCCATGGAATTTAAATATTGTCGGTACAACTCATGGTTATTGGACTAATCTTAGAATCCCAAGGAGTATATAGTACATCAATATTATAATTACTACATGGAATAAAATATAGCACAAATCAGAGGTAATAACAACACAAACATATGCTTCATATTTGCATTTACAATTAGCAAATTTTTTTCAAAGAGCATAAAAAGAATCCACATAGTAGCAATGATATCAAAGTATCCACTGACAATAAAAGAGAGCAATAGATTAGAATTTTTTCAACTACATCTCATAAAAGGACATTGTGTATATTGCACATATGTTCCAGAAATGTTCAAGTTAGGGGCATGGTATGAGGTAGTAACTTAGAACATCAAAGAAGTGACAAAAATATGCCCATAATTTTAAAAAATTAACAACATATGTCAATTTGACAACACAAATCCATAGTTTGACAAGACAACATCAATTGGACCAACATTTTGAGGTCATAGTGGAAGGTTTTCTTATCAATTGAATGTAGAGTGTACTCATAGATTTTTTTAATTATAGTCATGTCATTGTGTCATGGAAAAGAAGTAGTGAACATTCAATGCATAAGTCTAGAAGTGAGAAGAAAATTTAAGAGAGACAAAGCTGTACAATGTACAAGACAATTTCTTTTTTATTTTCATGGAGAAGGCCACATTAATCAATGTTTTGAAGAGACATGAGAGCATAAAAAAATCAAATAAATAGACATCAAAGGATAATAATAAATTAATGGTCAAGGTTTTAAACCATATGTGAACAACATTCCCATGATCGAGAGTAGCAGAGATTTGTTACAAGTAAATGCTACAAATAAAAAACAACATAAACAAAATAGCTACATGATATATGTAGATTTAACTTTAAAGAACCATATTCAAAATGAAAAAAAGAGTAGCCTTGAATAATAAGAAATCACATGGATATTGTGTCTGATAGTTTTCCAAAAATACCATATTTGATATAAAAGAAAAGTGTCAAACATAGAAACAAATATATGAAAGTATGGAGGTCATATGGCTAGGATTATCAAATAAAATTTCATTATTTGTAGAACTTCTTGTATCGAAGTTCAGAGGCTCAAATACTCATAGATGGAGTACAATAAGGAATACACACTTTTAGATGAGTTGCAATTTGCATTAAAACCATCCCAAAAAGCCTCAAATCATTCTAGAAAACTCAAATCAATGGTGGCTTCAGAAGTTGCAGGAGAAAAAAAAAGAGATGAAGGTTTTTGATCTACATTCGAAATCCCCAAAAAATCTCATTGAAGACCTTTGTTTTTCTAGCCAAACCCTTGCAAGTTGTGACCAAAGCTCTTCACAACAAGGAGGAAATGAAAAGATTTTTTAATCATATGGTTTTCTATACCCTAAATCGATAGTATGGTTTTGGAAAATTTATGCCTTTATTATTCAATCAATTCCCCATCGACATAATCTCATTTGAGCTTGAAAGTGATATAGTCAATATCACTAGGTTTTGATATTTATCACATTTTTAAAAAGAAGGATAAGGGACAAATTCTTAGAAGCAAGAAATAAAAGGGAAGCAACCGATGGAAGAATCCCCCCAATTCGTAATTTAGAAGGTCTATTTGTTGATGCTAGAGATAGTGGAGGTGATCGGATTGACTCTGACACCATCTATATCTCTTAAAGTGAGGAGGGGGAGGAAGATGACATAGGAATTTATGAAACCTCAAGTATTATGAGCCCAAGAGGTTAGAACAAGTGGATTCTATGCTCACTAGACCAAAACTAGGTGAGAGAAGAAAGAGAGGAGCTTGTTCTAATAAGGAGAAACTTGAAATAGCAGTTTGTGCAGAAGACCAAACAAAATTACTGAGATCAGGAAAGGGCTATGCCCTTTCTCAGTGACAATGAGGCTCCTATCATGGAATGTCAGGATTTGCAATGCCCATGACAAGATTTGTCTGATCAAGAGAGGTCTTGATCAGGCGAGGGCATATATTATTTTACTGCAAGAAACCAAAATGAAGGAGGTGGATAGTGTTCTTTATAAAAAACCTTTTTAGTAGACGTGGATGATTTTTTTCATATTCAAAAGGTGCTTCTGAGGGGCTCTGTGTGTTTTGGGATCAAAGTGTTGTTGATGTTCATTTGGTCAACCAATCAAATAATTGGCAGTGGATTGAAGTTGCCTCCAAACAACTTTTATCAAAAAAAAGTTGTGTTGAATATTTATGGACCAAATAATCTTGGGGAAAAAGTATGTTGTGGAATGTCATCATTTGCATTTTGAACTCAAGGAATGATGACCTCTTTTTTTTGGCAGGAGATTTTAATGCAATTTTGAGCCCTGCTGAGAAAAAAGGAAGTTAAAGGATGGGCGGGTAGCAGCCAAAGAGATTTCTCTAAACTTGTCTGGAAGAATGGATTGACATAAATTGATTTTAGATCGAGGGATTTTACTTGGACTAATAAAAGAAAAGGCTTTTTGAATATTTTTGAGAAATTAGACAGGTTTTTGCATGTAGGAAAATGGGAGCAATGTAATTGGTTGTGCAGTGTTGATATCCTACTCTTAACATGATCTGATCACTACCCTATTAGTTGTAATATTCAAAAGGACCCAACTCTAAAGCACTCCCCTTTCAAGTTTGAAGCTATGTGGTTCAGGGATCCGTATTTGATGTCTAAAGTTTCTTATTGGTGGGTGACTACCCCGTAGTGGGAAGGTAATAAATCTTTCATCTTATTCAAATGTTTGCAATTTGTAAAAGCTCAAGTGAAAATTTGGAATAGAGTGTCTTTCAAGATTATTTTTGTGGATAAATTGAAGTTGGAGAATAGTCTAGCCTCTTTAAATGAAAAGATAATAGCTTTTGGGATGGATGAGAATGCCTTTGAGGAGGATTAGGAGTTGCAAAGATGTTATAAGGAGATTCTTGCAAGAGAGGATTCCTTCTGGAGATAGAAATCTAGAGAAAAATGGTTGAAGGATGGTGATCATAACACAAAATTCTCTCACGAATCTGTTAAAGTTAGGAGAGTAAGAAACATAATTTTCTCAATTAAGAATGATCAGGGAGTTCTATTAACTGATGCAATACAAATTAATAAGCAGACAATGAATTATTTCTAGAACATGTTTATAGAGAATGTCAAGGTATTAAAGGTCTCAAAGGATTTTATAGATATAATTCCAAAGGTTATAACAGATGAGAAAAATATAAGGTTAATGACTCCAATCACTAAGGAGGAGGTGCATATAGCTCTTTTTGGTTTAAGAAGTGATAAGGCCCCTAGGCCAGATGGTTTTCCATTTCTTTTCTTTCAAAAATCATGGGATATTATGGGAAATGGTGTGTGTGAGGTGATTGAGGAGTCTAGGATTGGGGGTTTCATTTTGAAAGTCTTCAATAAGACTTTTATTTCTTTGATTCCAAAGAAAGGAGATTGTCAATCTTTTGAAGATTTTAGGCCTATTTCTTTATGTAATACAATCTATAAAGTTATTACCAAGGTGATTGAAAATAGACTTAAACCTCTACTTAACAACATAATTTCCCCAGAACAAAGTGGATTTTCTCCCAACTGGTCTATTTTTGAAGGGACTATAGTGGCATATGAAGCTATACACAGTTAGGTAGGAAAAGGTGGATAAAATTATGATCGAGCTTGATATTAATAAATCTTATGACCATGTCAATAGATCTTTTCTTATTGAGGTTCTTATAAAATTTGGCTTCGGTGAAGACTTGTTAAAATGGATAGGAAGTTGCATAAATTCTCTCAGGATTTCAGTCTTTTTAAATGACAGTCCTCAAGTTTTTTTTGACACTTCAAGGGGATTAAGACAAGGGGTCCCCATATCCCCCTTCCTATTCATTATTATGGTTGAATCTTTAGGAAGATTAATTACTAGCAAAAGGCAAGCTGGAGTTTGGAAAGGGATTTCAATTGCTGCAGGGATGAAATCAACTACCCACTTACAATTTGTGGATGACAATTTCTTTATGGGAGATGCATCAGCATGGGAGGCCAAGATTATTAAATCTACCCTTGACACATTTTCTTCTGCCACAAGGCAGTGTGTTAATTGGAAGAAATCAGATTTTTTTCTTCAATACAAGCTTTGCTTTGTAGAGGCAACTTTGTAAAATTTTGGAGATCAAACATGGTTCTTTACCCAGGAAATATCTAGGTCTTCCTCTATTTGAAGGTGTTTGTAAGGCTCATCTATGGAAGGACCTACCTGATAGCTGTTTTAAAAGGGTGGAGGGTTGGAAGGGGAAATGGCTTTCTTTAGCAGGGAGAATTTTACTCCTTCAAACAGTTATCTTAGTCATTCCCATTTTCTCTACGAGCTATTTAAAGATTCCAAATAAAGTTTTATGTTACATTGAAAAAAGGATGAGGAATTCTTTTGTTGTGGAAGTAGTGAAGAAGATAAATGGACCTTAATCTCATGGGATAAAATTTGTAACACCAAAGTGAAAGGAGGAGCACAAATAAGAAATTGGAAAAGGATGAATCATGCTCTTGGAGCTAAGCTTGTTTGGAGTATTTATAATTATCCCTCCAAACTCTGGGTGAGAATTGTTAAGGATAAATACTTAGATTCTAATGATAATGAGAGTATCTTGAAGATTAGAAACCCTCCAAAGGGGTCGATAGTTTGGAACTTTATCTTAGAATGCAGGGATGTAATCAAGGATCATTTACCATGGCTTATTGGAGATGGGAAGAAGGCTTTGTTTTGGAAAGACTCTTTGAATGGCTATGAGTCTTTGAAGAATGAGGATTTGTATAGAGATATAAGAAGGGTTCTGACAAAGAAGTGGGGGGATAAGGTTGTTGATTACCTTGATTTTGAGGAAACCCCTTTAGGCCCTCAATGGACATGGTGAAATTTAGAATATTCAAGGTTGAATGATCAACAAAAAAGGATTATGATGAACCTCTTTCAATCAAGGAAAGTGTTTAGATCTTCATTGGAGGATAAAATCATTTGGTGTGCAGCTTCTTCAGGCTCTTATTTAGTCAAATTAGGCTATAAGGCTTTGGACAATAATGAAGCCTCTATTGGTTGGCATGTTAAACTTTCATGGGATTAGAGTTGTCTTCCTAAGGCCGGTGCCTTTGCATGGTTGGCTATGCATGGTAGAATTTTAACTAGGGAAAGAAGGAAGCGGTTTGGTGTTCATGGGCCAACAAAATGTTACTTTGAAACTCAAATATAGAAGACGTGGATCATGTTTTTCTTCAGTGCCCATTTGCTAATGAATTTTGGCATTTTATTAACTCTAAACTTATTTGGGTAGGGCCACTACAAAATAATATTAGAATGACTTTTGATTGCTGGCCTATTCTTAAGACAACTTCATTTATGGTATATCAACCCATCTATTATTATTTGGTAACTATGGAATGAATGTAATAGGAAGATTTCCAAGATAAGATAGAGTCAGTAGAGAGGATTAAATCTAAAATATATGTCTCTATTGAGGAAGTTATGAAGGCAACACTTCTCAATCAACATGGAACCTTGGATTACACAATGAATGATAGGAGATTGTATGATGAATGGCCTTGTTTGAAACTAAATAGAGGAGGTATTTATGGTAAAGGAAAAACAACCAAAGAAGTAAAGAAAGTGGAATGTGTCAAACTGGATTCAGATTAATTTTGATGGTGCATCCAAGGGTAATCATGGCCCATCACGAGTAGGGGTGATAGATAAATATTGGAAGGACAGTCTAATTGCCTTTGTGGCTTAGAAGCTTCATGATGGAACAAATAGTGAAGTTGAGGTAAGGGTTGCACTTCTTGCTATGCATATGGGAAGAAAACTAAAGATATGTAAACTTCAGTTAGAAGGTGACTCCCAAGTGATTGTGAATGCAATTAGTAACAATGCAATGAATGTCTGCTACCTAAAAAATATAGTGGTAGAGATTAATTCTTTTCTTTAGTTATTTGAAGACTTCAACATTAGTCATATTTGAACAAAAGGAAATAAGGAGGTTGATATTCTGTCTAAATGGGCCACTCGTTTAGGTAAGATAAATGAAATTTATTATGAATAATTCTCAAATTGGTGATGCTAGTGTGGTTAAGTTTTTGTTGCAGGGTGGAGTTCCTTTTTGTCCTTTGTAAGATGAACGTTGGTGTTTTTTATGGTTTAAAATTAAAATATTTTTGGTGATGTCAGCCTAGGAATGAGATATTTGAAAGTTTCACCCATCATTAACGATGGAACACCCTTTCTTTTTAATTATTAAAACTTCTCGAAATAAATGAAGGATGGCGGTGACTTTTTACTTGATAATAAAGGTGGCACACGTAACCGATGTGGATTTCGATGGATGGGATGTTTTAAAAGGGGAGTTCTTTTTGAGGTTTTTACACTTCTCTTCATCTTTTTGTAGTGACATTCACAGGGCTTTCTTCTGTCAATTAATCTGCAAGATTAGATTAAGGTTTCAAAGTTATGGAGGCAACCTTTTTTATTGACACAAAGAAGCAACATGAGGCATTTAAAGGGCCGATCAACAAGGAATGCATGTTAGGTTTGTTAAATTATAAGGTAGGCGTAGTAGCTATGGCTACAATAGATGTCTTGGGGGAGCAATTCCAGGAGCGTAAACTGAAAAGAAGGTCCAATGTGGATGTTATTTCCATGGTGATTGTCTGGCTCTATAGTTGGGTGAGTCAGAGCGTGAGGTGAAGCGGGTGATAGAAGAGTTATTTGACAAAGAATTTCTTGTAGGTCTAGAGTCCATCTTGGAATGGGCATATCCTGGAATCAGTTTCAATTATGAAGAATACTTTAAAGACAAGAATGAAGGGAAAGTTTATGGGCGGGTTCCCTTTCTCAGATGGTGGGGAAAGGTTAACAAAGAGGATTATAGTGCTGATATTGGAAGGACATGGCGTCATCTAAAGGTGGAGTTCAAGAAAGAAAGGGATACAACCGAAGGGAACATGAGGGAAGTCTATGAAAATGTGTCGAGGAGGAAGTGTGGGAAGAGGCGAGGGAAATGACCCAGCATGGATTGAAGGTGAAATATAATCTGTGCAGTCAAAAATTTTGTTTTTTTGAATTACGGGTAGGAGTAATGAAGGTTAAAAGAATTTTTCAAGTGAAGGAGGAGAAGGAAAGATTTGGAGCTTACGGGCTGGAGATAGCCAAGTGATTGCAGTGAGAGGATGAATCAGATGAAGAACTATTGTTTCATGAGTAGGAACAAGCAAAAGTGAGTAAGTTCGATAGCAATTGATGGAAGAACTCTACATTTTGGCAATGGGTTGTTCTTGTTATCTCTATTTGAGCATTAAGTGTTGTCATTAGTATCAAATTGAATCAATCGGTAAAAGGAAGAACTACAAGCTACATATGCTAGTTGGTTAATCAAACAATCCTTCATACCAAGTATTAACAAGGAAGTACCGAGAGCTAAAATGAAACATGCTTAACCGGGCACTAGAGCAGTTTTACCAATCATCAGAGTCTACCAAGCACCGAGTGTTAGTAAACACTGAGCAGACTAGACACCAAGCACCAGTGCATTCATTGAGCAGTATTGACCGTGTTTACTGAGCAACCCAAAAAATGATATTGTAATTAGTTTTGGCACATTTATCTATGTAAATGGTTACAACAGATTCATAGAACATTTTACCAAGATCAAGGATTATTTATTATAGATATAATCATTAAATGTGATGATGATCTCTATGTAATAGTTAGATCTAGGTTAATTTTGTAAACCGTAGATCTTAGGTTTTCCTAAGGAAATGTAAACCTAATTAGGTCATGTAAATCATAGCAATTTTCTATATATTTTGTAATTGTCATTATTTGACAAGTGTGTGAACAAGAGGATGAAGGAAGAGAGAGATCTTGAAGTATTAGTTGCCTTCAAGATATCAGAATTCAGACAAGGTTTTCATGATAGGACAAATAATAATTTATTCAAATTATTCAGAATCAGTCAAGGCTACCGAGCAGATCAGAGATCAAATTACCACACACTAAGGTGATATTTATTCAGTACATCATAGATTTGATATAGACAAAGTTTAGTTGTCAATTTTTAGATACCCTACTATTATTATCTAATCATTGTAACAGAAATTTGGTAAAATCTCTTAGCAGATTATACCTAACAGTTTTGTTGTAAATCTCTTAACTGAGTGCACACTCAAGAACTGTTGTTGAAATCCTCTAACCAGGTAGATCTAGTTGTTCTTATTATTATTCCTAACATGGTAAGATCATCAGAAGTGATCACAACTTGTAGCCTTAACCAACATACTTTATTTTCTATAGTAATGAAGAATTTGTTGGTTTCATCCCCACCGCAGTTTTTACCTTCTAACAAGGGTTTCTGCGTAACCAAAATACTTGTTTTATGTGATTGAATTATTGTTTGTTTTCATGAAATTTACATTTACAAGTTAATTGAATGAATGATGCATAGAATGGATTTAGTTGGATAGATCAATTACTACTATTTGTAGATTAAGTATTCAGTTAAAAGTTTTTGTGGGTACTGATTCACCCTTCCCCTCTCAACCCCTTTATCTTTCCATTCCAACAATTGGTATTAGAGCTCAGATCTCTTATTGGAAGGTTTAACCACTGAAGAGGAAATATTTAATCATGGAGAGATACAAGTTAGACAAGACTATAGAGAATCAAAAGATTTAGATGTAGATCCTTGTTGAGCAATACAAGCAAGCCAAGGTTTAACTAAAAAAGTTACTAGTTGAGAGAAAGATCATGGCTATTCAGGAAAGTGAGACCAGTTATCATGAAGAAGACATTGATGACCTATTTGAGAAAATTGGATCCAGTTCAGGCAGTATTTCTAACAGTTCTGAAAGTGCAATTTTGGATTTATCTGAGAAAAAACTTCATTTGAATGAACAAGTGAAAGCCTTGTAGACCAGTCAAGAGGCATAGATGGTAAGAATGATAGATGTGATGAACAATGCTAGACAAGCTGAACAAGAGAGAAATTTGGCAGTTTAAGACCGAAGATAGATAACTAAACAACTACAAGTGAAAGAAATTGAGATACTGAGACTTACCGAGCATCACTTCAAAATATCAAATCAGATGATTGTTGTAAACCAGGAGGTCAACCGTGTGAACAATGAGTTATCAAGGAAACTTGAAGATATTGGAGTACTCAGGGAAGAAAATGAAAAAATGAGAAATGAAGTAAAGATGTAGCAACAACATAATGATATGATTAAACAAGCTGAGAACAATTCCAAGAAAATTGATGATTTTCTGATTAGTCAAAGAGGACTTGGAAGTACTACTGGATTAGGCTACACTGAGCAAGGAGAATCATCTAAACAAGTTGAATAGATGAATATCAACCAAAGTCAAAGATCTAAGATACTGACATGCTATCATTGTGGTAAACTGGGCCACACTTCAAATGTTTGCATGTGTAAAGCACAAGGTAAACCTAAAATCACTCCTAAGTTTAATGGTCACTGTTATAATTGTAACAAGTTTGGACATCAAGCATATGAATGTAGATATAAGTTGAATAGGACTCCTAACAAGCCCTACATGGAGAAACACTATCACGCTTGCAACATGCATGGACACACTTCACAAGAATGCATAACAAAGATTAAGAAAGTTTGGACACTGAAAGGATAGAATACACCCTATCAACTGAGAAGACAAGGTAATGCTTACACTTGGGATTATAACACATGCGTTAAATGCACTGTATGTGGAAGGTATGGACATATTGCAGCAAATTGCATTAGGAAGAGATGGGCTGGAAAATCTTGAAGCTCAACAAGAACTGGTTAGCATGTTTGCATTGTCACAAAGTCGGTCACCTAAGTAAAGATTGCAGAGACCAAGCACTTAAAGCACAAATTTTTGAAAATGGAAATACAATTAAGGATATTCAAAGGATAAGAAGAAGTCTATGGAGAAAGGCATCAAATAATAATGTTGAGTCAAGTAATATAGTCGGTGAAACCTCATCCATTGGATTGGATGACATTAGCACCTCCACGTAAGTCCAAAAAGGTATGTATGGAACTAATATTCCAAATTGATTCTATTTTACATACAGTTCCTATATTTGATGAGCACATACCAAATTTTCATGAATTAAGATGCATTGTGGTTTATAAGTTTTGAGCTTTCAAAGTTAGACTGTCGGTATATGCTAGACCGAGTATGGAGTTACCCATCGATGACTACTAAGCAAGGTTAACCGAGTATCAGTAACAATCAAGTGAAAAAGTTATGTGTTAATTGCTCATTGTTGGTATTTTGTGGTATTCACTGAGTTGACAATTTTTGTCAAGCTATAAGTAGGTCGAGCATTTATTACAAATGGTTTGAGTGGGAATTTTAAAAAGGTTATAAATAGACGATGAACTTAGTTCATTTCTTCACCAACGAGTTCGAAGAGCAAAAAACCTTCAGAGAGTGATTCAGAGCAAAATATTTTCAAAGCATTTAAAAGTAGTTTCAAAATCTTCTGAGTGATTTCATCATTGTTTCTGAGCAAGTATAGTTGCTACGGAGTTGATTCATAATACTTACTGAAACCAAAAGTTAAGAAAATGGCATCCGCATCGAAGGTAAACAAATCTAAGTTTGCAAAGGGTGAAGAAGTCAATAATATATTCACTATAAGATTGGTGAAATAGGAGACTTTGAGATGTATGATACTTATCAAAATCTTTGCGGAAGTGAAGGAAAGTTTAAATCCGATCACAAACAGCTAGAGGTAATTGGACTGATCAATGCCCTAAATTTTTTGAAGAATTTAAAGAATGAATAGATTAGGGTTGTTCTTAGTCAGTTTCATGATGTGAATTTTTGGTTGGTTGAACCGGTAAAAAGAACTAAGAATATGATTCAGGCTGTCACTGGGTATCAAACAACTGACAAGACTAAAACACTTCGTGGTGTATCTAGGGAAAAGATTGAAAAGAACACCAAAATCAAGTAGGACGACAAAGCAATGAAGGTCAACACAATAAATGACCCAGAAGTAAAATTTGCATCTCATGTCATTAGTTACAAGACTTATTAGTCAAGTAGACTGAATAGTGTACCATGTGGAGCCATTGACATCACATTCAAGATGGTAAAGAAAGGTTTCCAGTTGGACCTTGCCGAGCTTCTATTGAAGCAAATAGAAGAAAACATGAAGACTATTTGGTCGGTGAAATTCAACACTTGTAAGTTTGGATCCCTACTTGTGTGCATATTTTTCTATGTACAAATATTTTTTCCATCGGTCGATAATGTTGAGTGGTCAACCGATAAGCCTGCAGTGATATCACAAATTTTAGATTTGATTAAGGGCTTGGGGAATAATCTTAACAATATATTTGACACCTATTTTGAATAATTCAAGAGAAAAATGAATTCTTGGAGTATAATTCCAAGACAATTAGTTGAAGTTTGTGAGCATGAGATATGTTTTCTTGTTGATACCGATCACACATTGATAAAGGTTGTGGAGCCTAGGACTAAATGGCTAGCCCCCATGCGATATAAAATGAATATTAATTTTGCTTCCAAATCAATTAAGGCTTTATTGGCTACACCAAAGGATGTTAATGCAGAGAGGTTTGGAACCTATGAATAGGCTAAGAAAAGAATTAAAATAGGCCTGGTTATCGATAAGATAACAAAGAAATCAAAGAAAATGATGAAAGATCTTGTTGAGAAGTTTGGAGATGATACTGGATCATCTGATAGTACATCAGTTGAAGTTGCAATCGAAGGTCAATTACTTCTTACTAACAAACCTCATGACAGTGAAGGAACCAAGTCTGATAGGGATGTAGATTCTACATCGGTTTCCCCTTCACCGACTCCAAAGAAGTAGTTAGATGTGAAAACAAGGGCACATACAAGGTCTACAACTGCAGCTTCACCTCCATTGAAGAAAGGATTTGTGAAGATTTCAAGGCCAAAGGAAGCAACACCAACCAAGACTTACATGAAGAGAGGTAATAAATCATCTACCGAGGCCCCCAAGAAAAGGAGAAAATTGATTAGAGGTAGAGAAGATTTAGATGATGATGATGATGATCATGAACAATTCAAAGTTTTTATTAATAAAAGTAGATCAATTGATGAAGTAGCAGAAGATATAATTGAGAATGGTGGACTTAGTGATCCGAAATTAGTCGGTTTGAGAACCTTTCAACTGAGGATAAAAATAAGATTGAAAAGGCAATCATCTAGATGATGATTTGATTTAAAAGAGTTCCCATTGAGTTTGCCAAACATCTACCTAAGGCATTAGAAGAAATAATTTCATAAAAGTTGTCCTATGCCTTAAATGCCGAGAAGAGAATGAGGGAACAATACCTAGTTTTGGCAATGCGACAATTAATAGTTCCTGAAGTTAATGAGTATATGAGCACATACTCAAAGAGATTTAGAGTGAAGAACAGGGAACTATAGATACTTGATGAAAATTTGGCAGACATAGATGAGAATAGTCAACTCATCTAGACTTCTTGTACTAGCCTGAGAAGCATCAGAAAAGATGACCTTAGCCATAATTCTAGAGAAGAAATTGAAAAGAAAAGGAAAAGGAATACATGATGATGATGTAGACCTAACACTAAAACAAAGTATTGACATATTAGATACTGAGGTACCTGATACTACAGATGCCACTAAGGAAGTGAGTTTAACCCAGGATGCACCAGATCAAGATGAGATCCAAGGAATTGATAACAATGCACTATATGTACTTATCGAGGACATCACAAATGGTGATCCTAATGACATAGATGCTGATGAGGATATCACAATTGCTAGAGAAAAAACACAAGATGAAGGTACACTTACCGAGCCATCAATAAGCTCAATACTAGGTGATCTTCCTATTCTAATGGAAGTAGTTGAAATAATCTTTTAGGAGAAATCTGAAGGCTCAATCCCTAAGAAACCTATGGATACATCAGGGGAACAAGGCAAAAGTACACCTGCTGATACAAATGAGCCTAAAACAAAAGAGCTAGAAGCATAGGGCCAAGATAACCCTAAGGTAACTGAGACCACCCCACCGAACACTACATCAGAAGCTCCATCCATGTCAACCGGCACAAAGATAACCGAGGAGCAGAAAAGAGAAGACAATGTATCCATAGGGAAAGAAATGAAAAATGTTGAGGTAAAATCAATTGTTCCTTTTGTTAAGGATTCACCTCAAGAGCCTAAGAAAAAGAAGAAAAAACATGAAAAAGGGCCGATCACACTTGATGAAGTCATTGTTATACCTGACTGTGACCTGAGGACCCTAGACCCTGAGGAGTTAAGGAAATATAGGGAGCTATGTAGTAGGAAAGAAGCTCAAGAGAAGCTAAGAAAAGAGTGCAAGAGAAAAGAAATTCTAGAAATTGTAAGAGACATCTTACAATAGGTAGTACTCGAGGTCCATATAAATGAGGATATACCGGTCATGGATCAACTTGAAACTCTTGTACAGGAAATAAATGCCACTGACATTGAAGCAAAAAAGAGAATAGAAGAAAGGGAAAAATAAAAAATACAACACAAATTAGCAGAAAAGATTAGTCAAGAAGTGGAAATCAATAAGGTAAAGCTATCTAAGGTAATAACCAAGCTCCAATCTATTACTTAGACAATAATTCAGATGTTAGTAAAGCTTTGCATTGTGGAGAAATTCATTGTTGAGATTAGTGAAAAGGTTAAACAACTAGATATCGAGATCTAAGCCAGTGCAAATGATGCCTTAACCGAGCCAAATGCTTATCTTAAGCATATACTAAAAGTACAAGAACTCTGGTGGTTAAGAGAAGAGTTGAGGAATCAGGAACACAAAATAAGTGACCAAGTCACCGAGCTACAGGCATAGTTTCTTCCACACTTGAAAATTACTGAGAGACACATTGTCAAAGTGCAAGCTTTAGTTGCAACATCAAAAATTTCTATGTTGGAGAACATTTTTGACATGCATGCGCAAGTCGGTCTTGAGCACATTTCTCTCACCAACTTGAAAGAGGAATGGGAGAACCTCTTGGATTCATTGAAGAAAACCCATCAACACGTTTTTGATAAGTTGTAAGTACACACTTTTGAGTTTTTGGCATTAATCTCAAAAATGGGGAAAACATAATGTATATGTCAAATTATATATTATATGCTAATTGTACTACACATGTATCGGGAGCATGTACTGAGGGGGAGTAAATTTTTTGATGAAGAGTTATCTATGTATATATGGAGAAGATAGAATATTTTGAGACATCAGGTCTATATACATTACATGTGTTGATACTAATGCCAAAGGGGGAGATTGTTATCTCTATTTGAGAATTAAGTGTTGTCATTGGTATCAAAGTGAATCATTTGATAAAAGGAATAACTACAAGCTACATATGCTAGTCGATTAATCAAACAAGCCTTCATACCGAGTAGTTAGAAGGCAGTACCAAGAGCTAAAAGGAAATAGGCATAACCGGGCACTAGAATAGTTTTACTGATCATAAGAGTATACTGAGCACCAAGCGTCAGTAAACACCAAGCAAACTGGACACCGAGCACCAGTGCATTCACCAAGCAGTATTGGCTGTGTTTACCGAGAAATCCAAAAAATGACATAGTAATCAGTTTTGACACATTCATCTATGTAAACAATTACAATAGATTCATAAAATGTTTTACCAAGATTGAGGATTATTTATTATAGATGTAATCATTAAATGTGATGATGATCTCTATGTAATAGTTAGATCTAGGTTAATTTTGTATACCATAGATCTTAGGTTTTCCTAAGGAGATGTAAACCTAATTAGGTCATGTAAATCATAGTAGTTTGCTATATATTTTGTAATTGTCATTATTTGACAAGTGTGTGAACAAGAGGACGAAGGAATAGAGATCTTGAAGTATTAGCCTCCTTCAAGATATCATAATTTAGACAAGGTTTGCATGACAAGACAAATAATAGTTTATTCAGATTATTCAGAATTAGTCAAGGCTACTGAGCAGATTAGAGATCAAATTACTATACACTAAGGTGATATTTATTCTGTAAATCATAGATCTGATTTAGAAAAAGTTTAGTGGTCAATTTTCAGATACCCTACTGTTATTCTCTAATCATTGTAACATAAATTTGGTAAAATCTCTTAGTAGAGTAGACCTAACAATCTTTGTTGTAAATCTCTTAACCCAGTGCACACTCAAGAAGTGTTGTTGAAATCCTCTAACCTGGTAGATCTAGTCGATCTTATTGTTACTCCTAATAGGGTAAGATCATCAGAAGTGATCACAACTTGTAGCCTTAACCAACATACTTTATTATCTGTAGTAGTGAATAATTTGTGGGTGTCATCCCCACCATGGTTTTTACATTCTAACAAGGATTTCTGCGTAACCAAAATACTTGTTTTATGTGATTGAATTATTGTTTGCTTTCATGCAATTTACATTTACAAGTTAATTGAATGAATGATGCATACAATGGACTTAGTTGGATAGATCAATTACTACTACTTGCAGATTGAGTATTCAGTTAAAAGTTTTTGTGGCTACTGATTCACCTCTCCCCTCTTAGTCCCTTTATCTTTCCATTCCAATAGTTCTTTAATGAAGTTTTTCGAGCAGGGTCTTTATAGTTATAAGGAAATGTTTATATGTGCAGAAGCTTGTTTCAAGACATATGGATAAATTGTAATCTTTTTAAGGTTTACTTTGATTAGTAAGAACTTTATATAAATTACTTTTGATTTCAATAAAATCATCATATTATAGATTAAAAAAAACTTAATTTATTAATTATTATTTTAGAAATTATTATTAAATTAACAATGTCATTGTTAGTGAACAGATTTGTCTTCACACTAAATGAAACATGATTTGACTCTATCACACTTTCCTAAAGGCAAAAAACTCATAACAATTGGGTAAGTGTATGATAACTGCTTCCCTCTTAATTTTATGAGGTACAACTCCCTCACACAAATATTCATGGAATTTATGATTAAATTGCGTACATATATACTTTTTACCCAAAAGCCCTTAAGAATCTCTCATATACTCTTTGAAATAGAGGTAGTCTCAAAGATTGTTCACAAGAGCAAGAAAAGTTCATTTTAATTTTATGTTTTTAAGATAGCATGAATCACTATGGAAAGACTTATGATCTCAAGACAGATGATAAATAATGTAGAGTAAACAATGTATCGACTCACAAAGGAATCAATGCACCACAAGTTTAAACTCAAAGATTTAAACTAGAACTTTGCACACACACACACACACACACACACACACACACACACACACACACACACATATAGATATGTACTATGAAGTTCAAAGCCAAAACCGATATTCAGATCACTATTTCTTTCCACTTAGTTCTTCAAAAAAGACACTATTACTTATCAGTACTAAAATTTAAATTTTAACTATCCAAATTCTAACCCCTTAAAAGTCTTATGCTCTAGCATAAATAGTTTCACAATCTGGGAGGCCTCCCTGAAAAACTCAGCCTCTCGAAGTGTTGATAAAGAAACAGTTAAGAACCAACGATAAAATAAAATAATAGTCTAAGGATAGTTGTCCACTATCAAAGCAACTAAATAATAGATAGCTACTCTACCTCTTCTAATTGCTTGTTATCCCACGTGGTGTCTTTGACTAATTTCCAGCTCATGAAAGTGCTCACGAATTCCTGTGTCAGGTGAGAATGTAAGCTTTTCAATCCTAATAGCTTCGCTCGGCATACATCTTTTTCACATTTAAGATCCTTAATTTTGTCCTCTTGTTTAGGTAGTTTTCCTCTATTTAGGTACAACATCGCCTCCATGTTCGCTATTCTGGTGAAATCTTGAGTGGTGGGGTTTTCACTTTCTTTGATTGTATACATGGAAACTTCAAAACTCTTTACCATGGTATCCAAGTCTAGGTTTCCTTCTTGAAATTGAAGAATGCTAGAAGGGTTTACCACTTTTATATCCTTCAACTCATCCTCATGCATTTCTTTTATCCCTTTCCCTATGGCCTGTACATTTAGGATTACATATTTGAACAATGAACCTTTCCATCTCATATTCTTCTTTAACATGTATAACATACAAGGGTCCACTGAATTCATTGTATTCTATAATAAAAACTTCGTTACCCCATATTTCTGCACTTCGTGCACTTGAGACACGATAGCCGTACATTTGGCCTCATCTAATTCCCATCCTGGTATTAGAGTTTGGATCTCACCGAATAGTGTTTCCCCTTATGTGTAGGTAACAATGAACTCCTATATGAATGTACTTCCTTCATGATACCATCAATCCAGTTACTTATTGCTTCAGCCAAGGCCCTCCCTTGTTGCATCTATTTTAATAACTTCTTGTTGTCTGAAGAATTGGGATTGAATGATTGATGAGCTTGAACCAAAGGTAACGCCCCTTAATTGATCATAGAATTGATGAATTCGGCCATGGTTATAACCAATTGTTTGGGTTCTCTATTTTCCCGACTATCCTTTTGAGATTGACCCAACATATGATCGGCTGAGAACTTAAATATTTGGTCTCTTGTGTCATGGTTCAAGATTCCCAGTTCCATCTTAGTAACCTCAAAATATTTTTCTTCAAGTTCTTGCACACCTTTTTGTTTGTATGTTGCGATCTCCACGGTTACTTTCCTTGTAATAGGGTTTGTCCTTAACCTGACATTTTTTTTTATTCTTTTGGCCTTTGGAGTATGAGTTTCATACTTGGTGACTATATCCTTCACAAGAAGGGAAACTAGTTTCAAGCTACATTTTTTTTACCGAATCAAATAGCCAAGAGAGAATAGAGCCATAAGTTCACCTATTGTCTGCTGACCTAGCAGGCATCACATGTTCCTATTGGATATTATGTTTAATGCCAGATAATTCTCTCTTTCCTTTGATTTTTTGGTGATAAAGAGATATCCTCCTCATTTACCTCTATCTCTATAAAACTTGAATCTTGGGCAGCCATTTGGGTACAAGTTTGAGATCTAGTTCTTGACCTTGTCTGAGGTGTAGTAGGATAATATGGATGTGTTTTGGTAGGAATTTCACTTGAAATCACCTTTTTTTTTAGATAGAGAAGTATCACTTACATCATTAATCAAAACAAATGCATTAGAGGGGTTGCGTGATAACTGAGCTAAGATAGAACTTTTATCAAATTTTTTTTGTTGTACTGCATTTTCTCTTCTCTGCCTCTTCTCCTCTAACTAGTTATTTGTGTATCTTAAGATAGACCTTGCCCTTAATTTTATGTCATCCTCCTCTTCTGTAGTCCAATCAATCTCAGGTAGAACTACCCTGTCTGAACTTTCATAGCCAGGTTCGACGACGTCAGAGCCATCTTCATTTAGGCCTTCAATGTTGAGTTTCAACTGCAAAGATTTTATCTGAGGTATTATCAGTCTTAAGTGATCTCTCCTTTCTATCTATTTTTCATCAATACAATCTTCCCACAAATCTTCAATGTGGGGAACTAATTCCATCTGATTTTCCAAACTCGAGGTTTGTCTTGCAAAACCCTTACTGTCAAAACCTCTTCTCTCCTTATAAAATTATATGTTAAAATTTAATAAATCACACCCAACCATTGAGGCGTCAATAATGCTCTTACAAGTCAAATCTCCAAATTTAACATGAAACATGTGTTAGGAATGGGAACACTGAGAGGGGGGGGGGGTGAATCAGTATTCACTTAATTTAATCTTTTTGCTTTACTTCTTAAACCTAACTTGAATGCTTAAGTACTGAAATGAACATCAACATAAATAAGAAACATGAACTCAACACATAACACCAATGTGGTTATAGGGAAACCCAAATAGGTAAAAACCCCAATGGGAATTGACACCCACTAATAATCTGTACTAGTGTTTTATGATCCTTGTTAGAAGATCCTTAACCCTATTAGGAGTTTCTTTACAATGTATTTAGTACAATGACCTTGTCAAGGGTCGGACCCTATTAGGAGTCTTTTACAATAACCCTTTTAGGTGTGGGGACACACTATCCTAGAGCTCACTTCTCAAGTGATGAAGGCTACAACCTTCAGATCTCAGATACACACTATATCTGTTGGATGAACTGGTGCTATGACACTGCTTGTCAGATCAATTCCTTTGATGTGTTGATGCTTTGACCTCTTAAAAAGCTCTAATACATCTTAAAAACTCTTCATACACTTCTGATCTGCTTATCTCAATTCTATTTCAACTCTCATGCTTAATTACAATGGTGCATCTAATATTTATATGCGCATACAAAATAATTAACTAGGTCGTCCCTTTAACCGATTACATACAACGCTTCCAAGAAAATTGGCTCAAGGATGTTTTAAAAAAAAGTTAATTACATGTCTATAACCTACTTAAAATATGTGCATAGCCCTTACATAACAATATTCTAGTCGCTAATCAATTTACCATCAATCAACTGCATACACTATTATGTTTTGGCATTCACTGGTTGTGTGACTTCAACTATCTGTAACTTCGTCATACTTGCATATCTGATCATGCACTCATAGACTAAGCATGAATACACTCTTACCATCTTATCTTCTAGGGCACAAACCATAACTCAGCCATACGTATGTGCGCTGATACTCTGATCTACTGGTGCTCTGCTTACTGTCCAGTCTTCTACACTTAGCCAATTTCTGATTGTCTCATCAAGTGCGCTGACTCCAAAACACTATATGACTTTGTTTCCATAATGAAAATACTATGTAAGTCATATACAATAGTATAGTCAACTTGCCAACAATCTCCCCCTTTTTCATTAATGGAAACAAAGGAATATGGCACAGTTACTAACTGTTCTCTTATACAAAAAAACTTTTGTCATACTCTATCTTATATCTCCCTTATACTTTTTACTATACATTTTATTTACATAGCTATAGATCCATATTCTATACATACTCCC
Organism: Chamaecyparis obtusa; assembly: GCA_027943335.1. Lineage (NCBI taxonomy): Eukaryota > Viridiplantae > Streptophyta > Pinopsida > Cupressales > Cupressaceae > Chamaecyparis > Chamaecyparis obtusa. The sequence goes on from BSBK01000250.1 coordinate 265,277, forward strand.
CCTTTGACATTAATGACTAAGGTGTTACAAAACTAAATATGTACAAGTACTTACACTGAAAGTACATCCAGGTATGCAATCTATAAATTTTGGATCTCTTGCTTCCAAAATGCAATCAACGCATTGATTATTTTGAGATGGGCACATAAGGCATATTGTAGTTTCTCCATCTTCTCTAAATATGAACTAGCACCTTGATCATATGTCACCATGGTGGCATCGATCTACTTGATATTCTGATTCAACACATCTAGGGAGGGCATAAGAGCATTTCTAAGCTGAGTCTGCCTAGCCCTTATCTTTGACACCTCCTTTTCTGCCTTCTCAATTTTGTCAATCTATCCCTAATATACATTGTTACACATGTTTACATCAGCAGAGGGATCTTCTACTGACTTCCTCACCTTTTCAGTCATGGCCTTTGCTTCTTGAATCTTCTTGTAGTGATTGGTTGTCAACTTATCTTGATTCATATAGTCAACAATAATTTTCCTTCCTTTTGCTACAAACTCTTTCAAAGTTGCTTGTCCAACTTTGAGTGAACTAAGGTCTACTGAGAAGTTACTGACCAGCTCATTTAGTCTTTTCTTCATATACTTCTCTTCTACAACTAATGATGCTGATTTTTCCAAGTTAGAGAAATTACTCTTGAACTGTGAAAGAATTGCACTTACATCATCAATAGAGTGTACCTTGGACACTTTCTTATCTTCTAGTAACAAGTTGTTCAGGATATTTATTGATTCTACAAAGAGGGGATTCCTCATTATCTATTTCTCCTTGGCCTTCTCCATAACTAAGAGACTGATCTTGATCAGGTGTTCTTCTCCCCAAGAATCCAAACTAGTTGTGTCAGGTGTCAAACTTGACAATAATGTTGTTGAGGGTATTGGAGTGATAGGTGTACTGTCCATTGCTTCATGCTTAACATTGATCTGCATCTCAACAGATGGCTCATCTGTTTGCATACTCTCATCTCCTTTCTCTTTTTCTACTTCCTTTTCTTCTTCTTTTTCTTTTTCTTCTTCTTCCTCTGTTATATCCTTAATCAAAACTTCTTACTGATTGGGAGGGGTATTACCACATAGAGTCTTAGCCTCTTGAGTACTCACAAATGCCTCTTTAAACTTATCCAAGTCAATGTCGGAGGCCGCCATAGATTATGTCATTCTTTTGAAATTCTGCTATAGGCACGGGCTTCTCTGCCTCTATGGGTGCATCAACTATATGTACTGAATCCTGTGGACCTGTAGATGGTACATTTATGGTCTCTGACTCTTTTGCAACCTTTGTGGGTACTTGTGTTGTGGGCATAATAGGAGGGAACATGTGCCTTTTTAGGAAAACTGTCTCAAATGCTTTCTCAGTTTCCTTTGCGACAAGATCATAGTTCTTGTCCATAATGTGCAAAGTCCTTGATTTTGTTCTAAGATGTGGCTTTACTAGATCCAAAAATAATGTCTTCTCCTCTAGAGAATATACTGGTAGGATCTCATCTAGGATCTTCTCTCTTATTCTCAAATCTTCCTCCATTGCCTGTCTCTTCAAGAAGTCTAAAATATTCCAAACATTGTCTGGAATCATAGTCTTCAATTCTAGCAGTATCTTCTTAAACTTAAGCATGTGATTGATAATCATGCCATGAATCTATGACTTATCTATTTCACTATACTTATCATAAAATTTTCCTATTTGATCAATCCTTCCTTCATCTACTACTCTTGAATTGAGTACTTTTAGACTAGGTCTAAAACTTACTTGAGGTGGTGCTTGTGTATTCTTCTTCTGATTCCTTGTGGTGCGCGAGGATGGATGACTTGTTCCTGTCTCTTTCTTCCTCTTTGCCATTGTCTTATACTCTAGAGGAGCAGTAAGATCAATAGTTTCCTTGGGCGTAGGAGGGGTAACATCAATTTTACCCTTCTAATCATCTGATTTCTCAATTTTTGCCTTCTTCATCTTTGGATCATCAAATTTTGTCTTTGCTGCAGCTATGCTCTCTATTTCCAATGAAATCTTCTCTTGCCTTTCTTTGTCTAGGTCTGCTTGAGATACTCCATGAATTTTCAAAATCTCCAAAGTAACCTTGGCAACTTTTCTTTTTGTTTCTGCGCTGTTCAATACAACATCTACTTCTCTTGTTTTCACTTCATAAGTCCCCCATCTAGGTTCATTGAGGTCCTTAAGTGCTGACAATAGAACTTGAGCATAAGCCTCTAGAATAGGCTCTTCAACTTCATATCCCAATGGATGAATCCACTTTGTTCTTAGTTCAACAACCTCCATGCATGTTGTATTAGTCTCTACCATGAAACAAATATTATCCTTGTATTTTTCAACTATCTTTTTAGGCATCCTATACCTCATCTGCATTCTCACTCTGAATGTTTTCAACTCTAATTCCATGTAATTCTTAAGGGTACTTTTTGTGGATGCCTTAAAGGATATATGTAGAATAGTGGGAATAGATTTGTCTAGATACAAATCAGACACCTTTCCAAGAATATGGAAGTACATATAGATTATTAAAGACCCAAACATGAATATCTTGGTCTTGTCATGCTTGATAGCTCTTATGTTTTCTATTAGCTATGCAAGCAAGATCTCACATAGATTAAACTCTCCATTCTCTCTTACCAACCTTATTTCTGCTAGAATGGTGGCCGCTGACACACTATTTACTCTGTTGGTGTGCTGGAAATTGTATCCCAGTATCATGGACATCAATTTGATGTCTTTCTCCTCTACAGGATCTATTGTCATTCCGCACCTATCACTTCTTGATTTGCAAACCTATTCTACAAGTTTTCTGACATCCTTGCCTGCTGGAAGAATGTCACCTGTCCTTGAGAAACCTGTCATCTCATGAATTAGATCTCCTATTATCCTAACCGATACTTCACCTATCCAAAATAGGTCATCATGGATCTTGCTGAGTAGGATCTTGATCCATTCCGACTCATAGAACTCATGTGTCATAGCATATTCCACTATAGGATGATTTTCCAACTGTGCATACTCATCCATGAAGGTTTTATTAGGTTTCATCATAGTTTCCATGTGCGCTCTTATTCTATCCAAACCTACTAGTTCCTTCTTGCAATATATGTATGCCCTGATATCTTCCACATGCATAACACCCATGTGAGTGCGGGAGAATGCACCTTCTAGGTCATCTATTGTGGACTTGAATGAATGCCTCTTAAACACATATCTCTTCTTCTCCACCACATCAAATTCAATGGGAGTAGCCATTACTTACTTGTATATCACTTTCCAAATGATCTCAAAGACTTCTGAATCAACGCGACGAATTAGGGCTTCCACAATTGATCAAATGCACTGCTAATTGCCGGTGAATCAATCTGCAATCCTTCACTATCAAATACTAGGGCTCCTCTACTCTCCAATCACTTTGAACTCGAATGCAATGAGTGATCTAAAGGTTTCTATGTACTTTAAAGTAAAAATTATGCCATTAATTCTTGCCGCATAAACTAGACTTTCATTGAAAATCTCCAACTTTCATTATGTTATCAATCAGCTAGTGTGCTCTTGCACATAGGTTCTTCTGGTCTCCAAAAGGTTAATTCAAAAGGCACATACTTAGAGGGTGAGTATACTGGCCGTGTAGGGGTCTAGAGATAAATTAGCTCCCCCTATGACCTTGAGGGCCATTCATCTAGATGTAGAGGGTACGTCCACTGTGGATGCATCCAATACATGCTCATCAACCTTATCCTTCTTTTCCTCTAACTAAATCATGCTCACATCTTCTGAAGATTTCACAAAATTGACTTCTCCTTTGATATCTAGTATTGATTCTTCTAGCTTTTCAGGGCTTTCCTAACTTTGCATCCTTGATCTATAGAACTTTGAGATGTGTCCAGCCTTGTTACATGAGTGACAAATAACTGGAGGCCTTATATTCTTCGGTGCATTGACATGGGTTACCATTTTACACTGTCTAGCTGAGTGACCATTATAGTTACATATCTAACATGTAACATTTTGATAACTTCTTACATTTGGCTGATTCTAATTTCTCTGATTATGCTAAGTCTTGTTCTTTTGACTTTTCTTACAATTCATAGCTTTGTGGCCAAATTTATTGCATGAATAACAGTAACCATTGAAAGGTCTTACCTCTATACAGTTCCTCGCTATATGTCCATGCTTGTTACATGCATAACAAGTTTGATCTACTGGCATGTACTCATTCTTGGATGGTTCAACATGATCTTTAGTCTGACTTCCCGTCTCCTTAGCATCTGTGGTGTCTTCTAGTGCTTTCATTCTTGCTTGCATGTTGTCAATCTTGTTTTGTGCTTCATTAAATCCAATGCCGCTAGTATCTCCTTTAAGCTTCTGAGCATATAATTGAGATTCAATTAGATCTTTGCTTGTGTTTAATTTATCAATTTGATTCTTAGCCTCTTTCAATTCAGATTCTAAGCTTTCCTTGTTGTTTCTTAACTCCAAGATTTCCATGTTTGCTAGCCTTAATTCTTCATTCAGTTGAAGGTTCTGCTTGATTTTTTCTTCATAGAAATCTTGATTGTTGGTTAGCTTATCATCCAATTCTTCAATTTGTTCTTTCACAGATGAATTTTCTTCATTCAGCTTCTTGATCATTATCCCTAACTCACTGGTAGAGAATTCTTTCAAATCTTTTCTTAGTCTTTTGATGACTGCTTGAGTATCACTGACTTTTTCTTGTAGTTCTTCAATTTATTTTTCAGATATGTCCAAGTCTTCAAGAGCAGCTTCAAGATTTCTTTTTAGATGTTTCATTTCTATCTTGTCCATGATCTCCTCAAGTGGTTAAACTTCTTTGCTGAGGATCAGAGCTCTGATACCAATTGTTAGGAATGGAAACACTGAGAGGGGGGTTGAATCAGTGTTCACTTAATTTAATCTTTTTTCTTTACTTCTTAAACTTACCTTGAATGATTAAGTATTGAAATGAACATCAACATAAATAAGAAACATGAACTCAACACATAACACCAATGTGGTTATGAAGAAACCCAAATAGGTAAAAACCCCGGTGGGAATTGACACCCACTAATAATCTGTAATAGTGTTTTGAGATCCTTGTTAGAAGATCCTTAACCCTGTTAAGAGTTGCTTTACAATGTATTTATTACACTGACCTTGTCAAGGGTTGAACCCTATTAGGAGTCTTTTATAATAACCCTGTTAGGGGTGGGGACACACTGTCCTAGATCTCACTTCTCAAGTGATGAAGGCTACAACCTTCAGATCTCAGATACACACTATATCTGTTGGATGAACTGGTGTTGTGACACTACTTTTCAGATCAGGTCCTTTGATGCACTGATGCTTTGACCTCTTGCAAAGCTCTAATACATCTTATCAACTCTTCAAAAACTTCTTCTCTTCTTATCTCAATTCTATTTCAACTCTCATGCTTAATTATAATGACACATCTAATATTTATATGTGCATACAAAATAATTAACTAGGTCGGCCCTTTAATCGATTATATGGCTCAAGTGTGTTTACAAAAAAAGTTAATTACATGTCTATAACATAATTACAATATGTGCGTAGCCCTTACATAACAATATTCTAGTTGCTAATCAATTTACCATCAGTCGGCTGCATACAATATTCTGTTCTGGCATTCACTAGCTGTGTGACTTCAACTATTTGTAACTCCATCATACTTGCATATCTGATCATGCACTCATAGACTAAGCATGAATACACTCTTACCATCTTATCTTCTAGGGAGAAAACCATAACTTGGTCATACGCATGTGCGCTGATGCTATGAACTACTGGTGCTTTGCTTACTATCCAGTCTTCTACACTTAGCCAATTTATGATCTTCTCATCAAGTGCCCTGACTCCAAAAAACTATATGACTTTGTTGCCATAATGAAAACACTATGTTAAGTCATATACAATAGTATAGTCAACTTTCCAACAACATGGAATCCCATTTCTCTTTAGGGAGAGTATTTTTAATCACTACGAACAACTGCCTACACATTTATGCTAGAATGAAACAATCGAAGGCATGCCTTCAAAACTTGAGAGGTTCCTTCTCAAATCCTCATATTCTTATATATGTGAACCTTGGAAATTGAATGTAAAAGCTGCCATAATTCTGAACCAATTTCTATCCATCTCGTGAGATCCCCTATCCTGGAATTCCAGCCAAGTCATAGCATAATTTTCTCAAAAATACATCATGAACCTTGTGAAAATTCTCTAGCACTCTATCTCTTTGCAATAAGGGTCAGTACTCATGGATGTTTATATCTTCATCCCCTAGTTCATGAGGAATCCCAAAAAGCTCCTGGGTGCATGCTAGGCAGTATATTAAATTTGAGGACATATAGAATTCCCTCTTGATCATTTGTGTTTGTTTGAGTTGATCCCTCATTGATCCAGATACTATTTTCCATCTAGAATGATCTCTATGGAATGATACATCCAGTCTTTGAAAAGGAGTACTTGAATTGAACTCTTCACTCTATGCAATAGGACTGCCATGAATATGTGGTTTCATATGGTCTTTTGTTAACACCTTTGGTAGTCTAGAACCTCCTTTATAAAATGTTTCGGTCCACTTTTAGGCAATATTACTATGGTTCTTCTCAAATTGCTCATGAAATGTGGTGTAAGATTGGGTTGGGCTGAAACTGGAGAAGGCTTCATTTGGCAGCTTGAAAACTGACATAATTGTCTTCCTGGTTACGAATAAAAGATTCTGGCCATAATTTTTCAAGATGCACTTAGACTTCACATCATAATAGTTTATACATTGCTAAACCAACTCAGGGTTTGTCAGAATAGGGGGAAAAGCAACATCTTGAAGAAGCTTGCTTGACATAATTTCTAGGGTATATTCTTTTTCCACAAGATTATTGAAATTATTAGTCATTTTATCCACCTCAACTCCCATTAAGTCAGTGTTTGAAATCACTGGACCTTGATATTCTAAACTAGTCGTATTAGCAAAGAAATTCATACTGGACCTCATACTTCCCTCCAAAACAACACAACACTCTGCAACCTTTAAAATTAAAATAAATATGCAAAGAACAAATAGAGGAAAGGCTCTTGGTGTTTACCTGTAATTTGATGACTCAGAGAAAAATCTTATCTTCACAACCAAACATTTGCAATATCTTTCTTTTGAGAGGAATAAGCCAACATGACATAATTTAAAGATAGTCAGATACCCGTGAAGTATGATAAATATTTGAGCATTAATTGAGGAATGCTATTAGAGTGGGGCATATGTCATAACATGACACTTTTTTGGTGATAGCTTTCAAAAAAAATTCCATGTTATTATTTATTTCCCTTTGACACCATTACTTCACTCATGCCGAAAATTGATCTTATTAGTTTGTGTTGCCAACTCAAACCACGTTTGTAGCCATGAGATTCCCAACACATGTCATACCATCATTACGATGACTTCTTATCTGGAATATCACATCACTTGTCATGTCAATTACCAATCCTCTTTTGGGCACATTATGAATTTTTTTGAACCTCTTTGAACTTCTTTGAACTGAGGTATGAAGTGGTTCAAAGTGGTTTGCAGCTATATCATGACTTATGGAAGGATCCCACCTGCAGATACAAGCGTTAGATAAAAATTCCCTATTGAACCTATTCAAACTACTTTGAACTGAGGTACAAAGTGGTTAAACAAGGATTTAAAGCCACAAACACTTGAAGTGGGAAAGACCAATCATACAAAATAGATTTAAAGCAGTGAGATGGACATCATGAGAAGTGAACACAAACATGGGACACAGACTGAAACTTAAGGTAATGGGAGGAAAGAGATTGAGAAAATATTTTCAAAACAACTACAAGGGTCAAAGAAACTTATATGAGGTGACTCATATAGACACTAACAATTATTAAGTGGTTTTAATTATCTCTTAATAAATATTATTCTTACAATTAATATTTATGAGAATAATAAACTATAAATTAAGTATTAATTATTATTAAATTGATAAAAGTAGTAAATATCTTATAATTCACTTATCTAATTAATATCTCTCATATTTATTAAATAAATGAATTATAAATCATTTGATATTTGTGATGCAAGATAAGATATATATTTTTACCTTTAAAAAAATCAAACATGGATATTTTGCATAGTTATGGCAAAGTGGTAAAGTCATCAAGATGGGATTGTTGAGGTATGGAAGTTATTACAATTCAGGGGCTCTTTATGAGCTATTTCAAGATAGGGATGCTTTTATGAGGGGTCTTTATGGTGATATTGTTTGGGTGTGACTTTTGGGTCCCCAAATTGCCTTTTTGCAGTTGTTTGAGGGTCTAAAAAATGGCCTAATAGACTACATTTGACCTAGGAATTATTGCCCCTAAAAATGCAGATGGATCAAAAAAACATAAATATGAGTTGATGACTCATTTTTAAGGAGTTATTTCCTCTTCACTTGTGTATATTGTAGTCTTTCTAAGTTCTTTGACATAAGTAAACGGTTTTGTAACCCATTTTCAGAGATTTACGGATTCACAACATATTTTTGTTGTGAAATATAGCTTGTCTTTCCCATTTCTTATGTTATTATGTATTTAGTGTTGGTGCAAGTATCTCTAATGGTCTTTGTCCTTGGATCTGCATTACATATTGGTGCCCTTATGCATGGTTTCATATTTCTTTGTAGATTGTGAGTTGTGCCTAATCAGTTTCCAAATTGTGAGGAATTTTTTTTCTCCTTTTAGGGACTGTTATTATCAGCCTTCTTATAGATTGTTGATGCAAATATTATGATTTAATGGGGTTGTGCAATGGAGCTTATATTACCATTCTTATTTTGTGTCAGTTATATGTGTAGGCTCAAATTTTCATTTGGTGCATCACCTTAGATAGTAGGTTTCATTTTATGTATCCTCCTTACTCTTCCTCTGCAAAACAACTTAGTTCAGGTAGTATATATTATGTGAGGTGTCATTAAAAAGCAGTTTGCTCTGGACGTTAGCTTACACTATCTGAGCCCAAAATTAGGGAAGCTTTCTGATGTTCACCAATAGGCCAATTTTACTCAATATGGGTGTTCTATTTAGGTGATAATAGTACTACAATGTGCATTGTTTTTATTTTGATTAATATTGATGATATTAAGCATGTGTAACTAATATACAACTCTTTTATGAGTGCTATAGTGATGTAGTATCTTGTTGATTATCATGGCACTTAGTGCCCTTATAGATTAGAGGTAAATGACATTGATTTTATGTATTATGTGCATCAAATTTCTAGGACATGCCTAATATTTTTATTCATGTATCGTGATTAAATGGAAGTAACTCCTATGTCAAATGATTAGAGTAGGTTGTGATATACATGTGTATTGGTGTTGAATTTCATATATGATAAAACTTGGACAATGAGTACAATTGTATTTGTGTGAAGCTTGCATCATGGTTGGTGTATATAAGGGTTGAATGACATTATAGTATAGAATGAGCATTAATCATCTTATTTCTACAAAGCTTGTATCATAATTGGTGTACTTGTTCATAGGTCCTATGGTTAGTGACATTTAGTCTTGTGCATGATGATTATATGGCCTTTTGTGAAGGGTCTAAGGACATATAATATCATTCCATTGCATGCATTTTTAATGAAGGTTATAATGACATATATATCATGTATTTGTATGGTGTTTCTTCAAGTTTACATCAAACTCTATGATATTACTAATGTGCTTGTTCATGTTAATGGTTAAATGATTGTAGGGTTTTGCATGGTTGATAGAGATTCATTCTTTTAAATGATGATTGTATAAATTTTTATGAAGGCTCTAATGGAATACATATTATTGACTCATATGTGGTTTTGTGGGGCTTCTAATGGCATGTATTAGTTTTGTTAGAAGGTTTCATTAAACATGTATGGTATGTAGTGTGCTAGTTCATGGATCATGGTTCTAATGGAATGTGCTATATATTTTATGGATAAATGTGACATTTAAAAGTGCCATTGTATCTATGTGATTCTTACATCATCACTAGTTTGCATCAAGCTCTCCTATAGTTTACCTACCATGTTTACTCGTGTTATAGTTAGTGGAATTTTGTTTTGCATGTTGATTATATGAATTTTAGTTGAAGGGGAAAAAGCTACATATATCTTTGAGTTTTATGGGCTTGGTTTCATGGTTGCATCAAAATCATGTGGTTTGCATAGTGTGTTTGTTTATGTATCATGATTGATGACATGGACATTTTCTATATAATGATTGTATAGATTTTGTGCCAAGGGTTTGATGACATGTATGATTAGCTTGTATGAGTTACATTTGAAGGTTTGAATGGAAAAAATATTGTATGGATTTTATTTTAAGAGTATTAAATTTTCATGGTATTCTTAGTGTACTTGTTCATCCATCATGATTAATTAATTAATTATAATCAAGATGATTAAATGGATTTTGTGTGAAGAGTTTGATGAAATTCACTCTTGTACATGATATGATTATATCAATTTTTGAGAAGGGTTTAATGTCATGTCATTGAGTTATATAAAAATTTTGTTTGATAGTTGTGCCAAACTCCTACAAACATGGTGTACTTGTTCTTGTATCATGATTGAGTGACATTGAATTTTTAGTGGGGTGCTTGTATGGTTTTTGTGTGAAGATTCTAGTGGTATTTCATTCAGTTGACTATTTTTTGTTTAAAGTCTACATAAAAATCCTATGGTGTTCTTACTGTGGTTTTATGGATTTTTCCAAAGGGTTTGGTAGCATTCACTCTTGTACATGATGATTACATAAATTTTGTTTGAATGATCAAATGAAATACATCTAGTTGAATTGTATGGATTTTGTTTGATGGTTATAGAAAAATCTTATATGTGCATGATGTCCTTATTTATGCATCATGATGATTTAATAGATATTGTGCAGAGGGTCTAGTGACATGTTGTTAGAATGATTTTAGAATAACTAAGAGGGGGGGTGAATCAGTTATCCTCAGGTCCAGATGTACCAATTCAACTTGCTAGATCTTTAACAATCTTAGATCTAATAAAAAATTCACTCGGTCTATATAGCATATATCAGTTACATAAAACTTGCAGTCCATTGTCCAAAAGTAATTAACTTGCAGAATATAAAAATCTCAACAACATTCACAACAAATAACATTCACACAAGTATAACACCAAGATTTATAGTGGAAACCCAATTTGGGAAAAAACACTTGTAACATACTACTAATTTTCACTCTTCTGAAGTGAGCTTTGTGAGAAGCCAACCTGGTTAAAGGTTTACAATACACACTATTAGGTGTGACCCTGTTAAACAATTTAATCACCCTATTAAGAGTAGCATGGTTAGAGGGCTTAAGAACATTCCATCATAATGTCACCTTGATTAAAGGGTTTACACAATGACTATTAGGTCAATCTTGATTAAAGGATTTAGACTGATATAATGGTTTGAGAGTAATAGTAGGTTCTGATCTAAAATATACAACTCACTTTGCAAATACAGATCCAATTAACTCATATGTTGATTTACTCATTGACCTTCATTTCCATCTCCATCTTCGATCTGCTTGGAATTATCTTCAAGAAATCACCACAACTATGTTCAGCTCTTCACAACTTCACCTTAGCCTTCTTCTTAGAATCATCAGTCAATAAAATCAATCTCTTCCACTCATACCCTAACCTCAAAAATTAGGTCATCCTTATGCCTCCTTGATCAGGTAGATTAATCTTTTGTCGCTTAATCTCTTATATAGATCTTAGGTTTAGGTTAGATTCATCAAATCCTTCCATCATTTTGTTCTTCTTCCTTTCCTGCTAGATACATCTAAAAAATTCTCTTTGAATCCATAATAAAATGATTTACTATGCATTAAATTATCCATACTATTCATTAATAATTTCAACACATTTTGCATATCCCAATAATTCAACTATGTCGGATGGGATTCTCAATTCTTTCACAAAATATAAATTACTGATACTCGGTCAATACCGTGTTCATCTCCTCGGCCATTACTATATATCTCAGTCATCACTAAAACTTTCCTTCTCGACAAACATTATTTGTAGCTTGGAAATTACTCATGCTCGATCGACACTAAATTTCTTGGCTTAGACTAGCACTCAATCAACACTAGCATCATGGCTTAAACTAGATTTCTTCACTTTTGTTTGGTTAAGCCTATGCTTTAAGTCTTTCTTTTTCACTTGGTGTTAAAGATAAACAACATATTATCTTGTCAATGTGCCAAATAATCAAGTACCCATTTAAGTATTACATAACTCAACCTTTCCTTAGGTCCTCTTGTTATCTCATCTTTTCAAGTCCTCTTCATCAATCAAAAGATATGGTACTCTCCTAGATAGCAATTATCTTACAATTTAATGTTTGACATCAATGACAATATAACAATTGTTTCAATTGTAGTTTCCAACAATCTCCCTCTTTGGCATTGATGGAAACACTACATGCACATATTAATATCCTTAGCTTCATTATGATTGACATCCAAGTACAAACTCCATCTTCGATAAATTTTACTTTGTCTATTCACTGAATCTCTTTCTGTATCTCTCCCTCAGGTTTATTGATTTCTCCCTCAATGTTGTATCTCTCTCTCTTATGTATATCTCTCCCTCTTTGACATCAATGCCAAAGAAACTTATATCTGTCACTTACATCTTAACCATGTAGATGTCTTGATGTTAGTTCTTTATGATGTATACTCCCTCTATCATCTTGCTTATGGCTGATTAACATCTTTGCTTTACCTCTCACAACTCTAGGAAAATCCTAAAGTTTGACTTATACTACATCAATTTGTCAGATATTCTAATTAGGACATTTGATGTAGTGCTCCTATATGTTTCTAGGTAGCCTCAGTTAGCGGAATCACCCCTAATTTACCTCTAAGGTATTCATGTGCATCTTTAGGTAATGCTTTTGTGAATATATCTACTAATTGTTCCTTTGTATTCACATATTACAATCTCACTTCTTTGTCTTGAACTAACTCTCTCAAGTAATGATACTTGATGGCAATATGTTTAGTCTTAGTGTATATGTTAATATCACTTGTGTTATCACATAAAATAATAACTGTCTCAGTGATTCCCTCCATACCTTTTAACAATTGTTTGATCCACACCAAAATTGAACAATTCACTACCGTTGTTGCATATTTAGCTTCTGTTGTAGATTGAGAAATGCAGCTTTGTTTCTTGCTTGTCCAAGAGTCTAATCTCTTTCCTAGAAATAATGCACCACCACTTGTACTCTTTCTGTCATCCACATTTCCCACCCAATCTGCATTAGTGTAGACTTTCAGTTCAAACTTGTCATTCTTGTAATACAATCCATAGTCCTCTATTCCTTTTAGATATCTCAATATTCTTTTCATTGCCATCATGTGAGTCTCTTTAGGATTTGAAAAAAATCTTGCAACAATCCCAACTACTAGGGAAATGTCCAGTCTGCTATGGACAACATATTGTAGCTTTCCAATCATAGATCTATATAGGGTTTGATTGATTTCAGCTATATCATCAGTTTTAGATAATTTTTGTCTAGTAGCCATAGGTGTACTTATTGGTCTGGAGTTTTGTATAGGTCAAAAAAATTTAGTATCCCCTTGACATACTTAGATTGAGTAATATAGATACCTTTTTTCATCTGATAAACTTTCAAACCAATAAAGAATTTAATCTCACCAAACATAGAAATTTCAAATTCAGTTTGCATCTCATTTGAAAAGGTTTGACATAGGGCAACTTGTGTTGGATATTGCTAATGCATGGGATGGTGATTTAAATATTCTATATGTTTAATCACTATGTTACTGAATGGGTATTCATATTTTTGTCATTTGTGGTTTGTCACTGATGTCAACATATATCTCTATGAAGAGTACAAGTTGATTATGATAGTGAATGGACACTATATGGATGTTTCAGAATGTGTGAAGATAGCTAAGAGTACAAGAAGATGTTGTGATCTTATATCCAAGATCGCATCATGTAATATTTCATATTGAATGAGTTACAAATTTTTTGGTGAGGATTGGTTCCTAAACAATGATAGTGAAAACTTACATAGTGAGTCTCTGTGTTTTCGGTATATCTTACAAAAGATATGGATTAGGTGTATGTGAGCTTAAGAGATGATAGTCAAGGTACTGAAGAATGGTGGATGGTCAGCACAAGGTATAGAATGTTGGATGACACTAGTTGTGGTGTTTGATCTAGAGAATACCTACTTGGAAGCTGACTTCAGAGATGTAGCGTGCATTTTGTTTAGCAAATGTAAATTAAGGATGTCGGTCCTTAATTTTTGTAATGGAATCATTGTATACTTGTTTTAGGTACCATGTGTATCTTAGCAAGAGTTTATGTAAATTTTTATGTAATTAGGAAAGCCTAATTGGCTGACCTGATCATGTAGAATGTAATAGGGTATATATCTAAGATATTTTCTTTGGAAAAGGTATGGTGAGAATATATGTAATGTGAAAGAAGTTGGAAGAGCTAAAAGCTTGTGTTTTCTAGATGTAGAGTAGAGGATTAATGGTGAACTTCATTGGAATTGATCAAGAAAAGATAGTTGATGGCGAACAACTCAAAAATATTGTGTATGTCTCTATATACACTTTTCATGAACAATGAGTTCTAAAGGTGGATTTAACCTTCTTTAGGTAGTGAGCCCACCCTTCTTTTCTTAACTGCTAACATGGTTTGTCCTCTAACAAGGATTGTGTACTATAATGATTCAATAAGCTCCTAACAGGGCTAAATATTCTAACAAGGATACTATACTCTCAATACATCATTTGTGGGTGCTAATTCCCACCGAGGTTTTTACCTTTAACAAGGTTTCCCTGAAACTAAAATTGATGAAGGGAAAACTGCTTTGATACCACTGATGAAGGGCCACTCTGATACCACTTGATGAAGGGTACTCCCCTTAATACCACAAACACATAACATAAACAGAGAAACAACAACAATTTGCAAGAATAGAAAATGGGCTTCTTATTATCTCCACAAATGTGGAATTACAAACTTTCAGAATTACAATATGCAAAGCCACATGGGAATTCCCTTACAATATTCTGTAGGACAATGCCTCAAATTATTACCTAGATCTACTACCCAGAACTGCCCTAGACAACACTACGGGCCTTCTTTATATGGGGAATTTCCACCGCTCGAGAAGGTTCCAGAAATTTAGCCCTTAAGGCCGACTATACATAGAATTATTTTATTTTCACAATTTTTACAATAGGGTCGGCTCAAAAGAAATATAAAATATGCTTTTAGGTACCCAACTTCCGGAAGCCATAAATTTTTAACCGTAGCTCTATTTTTCTATTGTAACCACTTTTCGAAAATGCCACAATGAGATCTACAGTGCTTGACTCGCACAAGCTCCAGTTAGCCAGGGATCGATCGTGATCTGTAGCCTCTAAGGCCTTCAAAATTGACGTGAAATATTTTGTACCTAAAAACCTCAATAACTTCAATAATACTAATGATGTGGCAATGAAACTCAACTGATAGGATAAAATGACTGAGATGAACCTCCACCTGTGAAATCAGAACATTCTGAGATAGTATGACCAACTTACTAAAAATAGTAAGTTTACATAAATAGAAGCTTTGCACAAGATAGCCCTTATTGAAAACAAAACCAAAAATATTTTTGGGTGATGTAAGATTTCTCTTACACCCAAGATGCTCCTACATCAAAAATATTGTGTTGTTGTGTTGGCATTCATTGTGTTCATTGGATCTGATATTGCTGCTATAAAAAGTTTTAAGTTTAATAATATATCATACAAATGATTCACCCCCCCTCGTAGTTGTATTGTGAACTATTATTGGTAATAATCGGTATCAGAGCTACTGGTCCTTAGAGAGAAAGATTAACATGATGCAAGAGCATGCAGGAGGGGCCAAATAATGGCACACCCTAACCTGATCCCCCTTGCTCAATAATACATGGAAGCAATAACACACAACAATGAGAGAGAGAATGCAAATGCTTTCATAAATTATCTTCAAATAGATTCATATATGTCAAGTTGTAAGGCCTTCCTGGTCATGACCATATACTACAATGAATTACAGAAGTCCTCAAACATGCATGGATCTGTGAACAATCTCTAATCTCCTATTTCTATCTCTATCAGAACTGACTCCTTAAACTCTAACCAAACAACTACATTTATACAAGAGGTTACCGAACTGAGTTGGCCTTCAGATCCACAATCAACAGAAGGAATGGTCAGATCTAGGACCACACGCTTCCTAATGATGGATACCAACATTAAATCCATGACCCAAATTAAATGCACAAGTAAGCCTCAACAGAATCTCAAAAGGAACCCGTTGGTAAGAAAATCCAACCAAGCGTCAGACAAGCATCACCGAGCTCCAGGGAAATCACCAAGTGCCAAAGAGATAACTGACCAACACCAGCAAACAAAGGAAATCGAGAAACACTGAAGCAACTTGGTCAAAGAAGGAATCGAGCAACACAGACAAACTCAAATATGTTTTTGGTGACACAGGATTGCTAAGGACCCGAGATGCTTCTACATCAAACACCTGGGGTTATTTGAAATGATTCTCCAAATCATTAAGTAGGTATGGTCCGAGTTGCATCCAACTCAGACTATGAAATACAAGAACTGTCTTCAATCGATCTATTCTTCCACTTTACTAGATATTCCATATACTATTTTCCTCTTGTACTTCTACCAATTCTTTGCTCCAAAATATGCTCAACTTCTTCATTCTTCTTCTTAGGATACTCTGTCGATGCTTCCATGTCTTCTTCATGTTCGTGAAACTCATACAAATCAACAATGTTGAATATAGGTGAAATATCTATGTCTTCAGGTAACTCAACTTCATATGCATTTCCATTGTCAAATTTTCTCAAAATTTTACAAGGTCCAAACTTCTTCATCTTCAGCTTCCCATAGGTTCCAACAAGAAATCTGCCTTTTCTCAAATGAACCATCACTTCATCACCAACATCAAAAGTCTTATGTTTCCTTGATCTATCAGCTCTATCTTTGTATTTCTAATTACTCTTTTCCAGCTTAAGTTTCATATCTTCATTCAATGTCTTCATGTACTCAACAAATTTCACTCCTTCAGTACTTCTCTTTCTTTCATCATCAATGTCTCTCAAATATGATATACCTCTCAGTTGTATGCCATTCACAATCTCAAATGGAGTTTTTCTAGTACTCCTATTCACTAAATTATTATATGCAAACTCTGCTTATGCCAACACTGAATCCCAATTACTTGGTGTGTCTCCAACTAAACATCTCAAAAGATTACCCAAGCTTCTATTCACAACTTATGTTTGTCCATCGGTTTGTGGGTGAAATGTAGAGCTATATTTCAACTCAGTGCCCAACTTTCTCCAAAGAGTCTTCCAAAAGTATCCAACAAACTTACTATCTCGGTCAAAGATAATACTCTTTGGTAATCCATGCAATCTACAATTTCCCTAAAGAAAATATCTGCTACATGTACTGCATGTGATGTCTTTCTACATGGTATAAAATGTGTCATTTTAGAAAATCTATCTACACAACAAATATAGAATCATTACCTCTTACTGTCTTCGGTAAGCCAAGAAAAAAATCCATATTGATGTCAACCCAAGGATTCTCAAGAACAACAATCAATGTATATAATCCAGTATTTTGACTTACTCCTTTTACAACTTGACAAACTCCACAACTTTTCACAAATTTCTGAACATCTTTATACAACTGTGGCCAAAAGTATTTCTCCTTAAGCAAACTCAATGTCTTATAAATTCCAAAATGTCCAGCCAAACCACCACTATGTTTCTCCTTTATCAAATTAGTTCTCATTGGTCCTCTCGGTATACACAACTAAATACCTTTAAACAACATACCTCCTTGCATAAAATATTCATCCCATTTAGTATGTTGTTGATCTTGAATAGGTGCTCTGCACTTTCTCTATAGCTCAAAAAAATCAGGATCAAATTCATAAGAATCTCTCATATCATCAAAGCCTAAAATTCCAATTTTCATCTCGGTCATCAAATTTCTCCTTCTACTCAATGCATCAACAACTCGATTAGTGACTCCACTCTTATGGTTTATCACAAATGTGTAACTCTGCAAATATTCAACCCATTTCATATGTCTCTGAGTCAACTTATTTTGAATACCCAAATACTATAAAGCCTTATGATCAGTATACAACACAAATTCACTTAGTATCAAATAATGTCTCCATTTCTTCTGTGGTTGAACAATAGCATAGAATTCTTTATCATACATAGAATATTTTCTTTTTGCATCTTTCAACTTTTCACTAAAGAAAGCAACATGTTTACCTTCTTGACTCAACACAGCTCCAATCGCACTTTTACTTGCATCACATTCCACTTAAAATACCTTATTGAAATTAGGCAATGCCAAAATAGGAAATTCAACAACCTTCTGCTTTAGAGTCTCAAAACTTTTATTAGCTCTATGTGTCCACTTGAATTCTCTTTTATCTCCTCTCATAGTCTCAGTCATAACATTACAAATTGAACTAAAATTCCTTATGAACTTTCAGTAAAAACTTGCCAGTCCATGAAATGATCTTACCTCACTAGCATTCACATGTGTAGGCCAATTCAAAATAGCTTCAACCTTTTCAGGATCTATTTTCAATCCATCAGCTGAAATCACAAATCCCAAATACATAATCTCCTCTTTCATGAATGAACACTTTTTCAAATTTATTAGCAACTTTTCTTCTTTCAATCTCTACAAAACTTGTCTAACATGCAACAAATGTTCTTCTCTAGTCTTACTGAATATCAGAATGTCATCAAGATATACAATCACAAACTTACCCAAGAATTACTTCAAAACTTCATTCATCAACCTCATAAAAGTACTCAGTGCATTAGTTAAACCAAAAGGCATAACCAACCACTCATACAAACCTTCTTTTATCTTGAAAGTAGTCTTCCATTCATCACCTTCTTTGATTCTGATCTAATGATACCCACTTTTCAAATCAATTTTGGTAAAATACTTTACTCCATTCAAACTATCCATTATATCATCCATTCTCGGTATAGGAAACCTATACTTTACTATTATCTTGTTGATTTCTCTGGAATCAGTGCACATTCACCATTCTCCATTCTTCTTAGGTGCTAATATAGCAGGTACTGCACAAGGACTCAAACTTTCTTTGATCAAACCTTTCTCCAGCAACTCTTGAATCTGTCAGTTTAATTCTTGATTCTCGGTAGGTGTTAACTGATGAGGTGCCTTATTCGGTAAACTAGCTCTAGGAATGAGATCCATACAATGATCAATGCTTCTTTTCAGTGGAAAACCATTAGATACATTATCAAAAATAATTTCACTATACTCAGGTGAGTAACTTATCAATCTCCTTAGGAACACTATCCTTTATTTTCTTACTTGGTTTGTTAGGAATCATAGCAAAACATACATCATTTATCTTTAAATCCTTAAAAAACTTTCTTCCTTCCATCAAGAAAAATTTCATAGATGTACAAACATTACTAGAAGGTTCTTCCATCAAAGGTAATAACATTTTTCTCTTTCCATGAGCCAAAATAGTATACTTATGCAATCTCCCATCATATATAGCATGTCTATCATATTTACAAGGTCTACCCAACAAAATATGACAACAATCCATAGGCATGATATCACACAACACCTTATCATAGTATTTCCCAATTTTCAAATTCACATAACATTGTTCACTTACCAAGAGTGTATGCTCATCCTTGATCCATGAAATCTGATAGGGCTTTGGATGTTGCAACCTTTTCAACTGCAATTTTGTGACCATTTCCTCAGATGCTAGATTCTCTAAGCTACCACTATCAATGATTACCTTCCAAACTTTGTCAAAAACTCTACATCTAGTCTTGAAAAAACTTTTCCTTACCGGATCTTCCTTTTTACCTTCATTCCATAGTTCTCTCCTTAACATCAAGTTATTTTCCTTCTCAGATTCATTCGCTGACTTTTCTTGCACCAAAGCATTCTAACTGTTACCAGCCTTCTTACTTGCATGTGTACACTCAAAAGATCTATGTCTTTCTTCTCCACAATTGTAACAATTTCCTTGGAAACTTCCTCTATTATAACCACCTCGGTAGTTACTACCTCTGCCTCTAGATGAACTTTCACTTTTCCACTCGGTCTTTCCTTTATCTAGAGTTGTATTTTTTGGTTCAAATCTACCATTTTCACCATTAGATCTACCTCTTCTTCTAGGAAATCTAACACCTCTACCTCTTTGTCTTTTCTCATGTCTCTTGTTAAATTTCTCCTTAGCTTTCAATGCAAATTGATAAGCCTCTTCAATGTTCTCCAACTTGACCAAACTAATTTCTTCTTGGATGGAAACTCTTAGACCATTTAGGTATTTGGCAATTATTTCCACATCATTTTCATCATGTCCAAATCTGATATCTAATCTATAGAATTCCTAAGTGTATTATTTTATCGAGCTATTTTTCTACCTCAGACTTTGTATTCATGTAACTAGGTTAATCTGATAATCACAAGGTAATAACTTTCCTTTCAATTTATTTACCATTTTATTCCATACCTTGATTTTGTCTTTGCCTTTCCTCTTTCTATCTAGCTGTAGATGTTCCCACCATAAGGATGCATGAATTTTCAACTGTGTGCTTGCAATTTTCACCTGCTTGTCTTTAGGTACATTTTCATATTCAAAATACTTTTCCATCTCAGTGATCCAATCCACTAATTCATCAGAATCCAATTTTCCACCATACTCAGGAGGATTAAAATGTGGTGTAGACTTCACCTTGTTCCACCTCAATTTCATCGTCACTAACATCTTCAAGATATCTTCCTCCTCTCTGGGCTATCTCAATAGCTTCTAATGTAGTAGCAAGTTGTCTTAACTTGTCTACCAATCCTAGATCCACATCTCACCTCCCATGAACCATCTTGAAAACCCTCTGCAATTGTAGATCAGATCACAATCTACCACCCCACAACAATTTAACTAGGGCTTCGCAAGAAGGAACCTTCAAATCTAGATTCACAAACCTAGATCTAGATCTCACCTCATTTTGATACCAATTGACGCAAGAGCAGGTAGGAGGGGCCAAATAATGGCACACTTTAACCTGATCCCCCTTGCTCAATAATACACAGAAGCAATAATACACAACAGTGAGAGAGAGAATGTATATGCTTTCATAAATTATCTTCAAATAGATTCATACATGTCGGGATGTAAGGCCTTCCTGGTTACAGCCAGATACTATAATGAATTACAAAAGTCCTCAAATATGTGAGGATCTATGAACAATCTATAATCTCCTATTTCTATCTTCTATCATAACTGACTTCTTAAAATCTAACCAAACAACTACATTTATACAAGAGGTTGCCAAACTGAGTCGGCCTTTTGATCCACAATCAATAGAAGGAATGGTCAGATCTGGGACCACATGCTTTCCAATGATGGATGCCAACATTAAATCTGTGACCCAAATTAAATGCACAAGTCAGCCTCAATAGAAACTTAAAAGGAACCCATCGGTAAGAAAAGCCAACCGAATGCCAGAAAAGCATCACCAAGTGCCATTAAAATCACTGAGCACCAGAGAGATAACCGACCAACACCAGTGAACAAAGGAAACTGAGCAACACTGAACCAACTTGGTCAAAGCAGGAACCAAGCAACACAAACAAACTTAAATATGTTTTTGGTGACACAGGATTGCCAAGGACCTGAGATTCTCTTGCATCATAATAGCTTGAGGTGATCTTGGAGATGGCGTTCTATAGGAAGGATAGTCTGAAATTTGACCCTAAAAACTTTGACAGTTGTAAGAACAAGATGCAAACTCACTTGTTTTGTTTAGGCATTGACTGTTGGTTGATTACAAGGAATAAGATAGCTATAAATTCTGAAGATGAGTTAACATCAGCTACTGAAGATGAGAAGAAGATATTTTTACTTAACATGATTGCAAGGGAAGCATTGATCAACACACTCTCCGAAGGAGAATATAATGAAGTTAAAGACAGATTCAGCATACCAGATTTGGGAAAGATTAGAAGCGCTATATGAGGGAGACAAGTATACCAAGCAAGAAAAGTTATAGAACTAGAAAACAAAGATGGAGAAGCTACAAATAAATGATGATGAAAGCATTAGGGCTTGTGTCTAAAGGGTTACAAAAGTTGTATTTGGAATCAAAAACTGTGGAGGCACTTATGAAGAAGAATAAGTTATTGCAAAGATCCTTATATAGTTAACACCTTCTTACAAGTTCTAGGCTATTTCTATTCAAGAAACTATACCTCTGACTCTGAACTTTACTAGAGAGATGTTGATTGCAAAGCTAACTACTTTTGAAGCTACAAAATTTGGAGATTATGTACCTAAAGTTGAATGTGCATTTAAAGCAACTACACACAAGAAGATAATGTCTTCACTTATGATCACCGACAATGAGAACCTAAAGAAAGAGCTTAGTGAATATGCTAAGGAATGGGAACAGATAATGGCTGAAGAAAGAAAGATGGATGAACTTGTTGCACTGATTTCTAGGAGAGAAAAGAAAGGTAAGGGTAAATTTGAAGGTAAATTACCTTTGAAATATTTTTCATGTAATAAGGTAAGTCATTTTGCATCTAGATGTCCTACAAGAACTCCTAAATACAAGCCTAAATTATTCAAAAAGGATAAGGAATTATGCTAGTGAAGGTATTTCTGATGATGATGGTCTAGATTATGAAGAGATTGGATTTGTTGCTATTAGAGATGAACCAGTACATGAGGAAAAAGCTTTAGTATCTCATGTTGATAAGAAATATGAATGGATCATAGACAGTGATTGTTCACATCATATGACTGGAGATAAAAAAAAAGTTTATTAAATTAGTAAAGTACGATTGTGGTGTTGTTAGGTTTGGAGATAATCTTCCTAAACCTATCATTGGAGTAGGATCTATTACTCTGGATGGAAAAACTAATACTTATAATGTACTACTTGTTGATGGACTTAAGAATATTTTTTTGAGTGTTGGACAATTGATGGACAAAGAGTTTCAATTTCAATTTAATGATGGCAAATGTTTTATCAGAAGCAAGGCAGGAAAGTTAATTGCAACTGGTACCAAATCTAGAGGTAATGTATTTGAATTAATTACATCTGGAGCCTCCTATTTTGTTGCAAAGGTAGATGACAGTTGGTTATGGCACAAAAAGTTTTGTCATGTTAACTTTGACAATATTGTAAAGGAAAGTTTGACTAAAGCAGTAAGATATCTACCGAAGATTGTGAAACCATCTAACACTATATGCAGAGAACGTGTTATGGGAAAATAGACTAGAAGTAGATATAAGAGAAAAGCATTTACATCAATAGAAAATTTGGATCTAGTACATGTAGAACTATGTGGACCTACAAGGACAAGATCATACTATGGTGAAAGGTATTTTATACTTTTTGTTGATGACTTTTCTAGGATGATGTGGGTTACTTATTTGAGAGAAAAATCAAAAGATTTTAATAAATTCAAGTTGTTCAAAGAAAAGTAGAGAATGAATCAAGTTTAAAGATAAATGTTTGAGGTCAGATAGAGGTGGAGAGATTACTTCAAATTTATTCAACTCATACTGTGAAGATCATGGAATATAAAGACAGACATCTGCTCCTAGGAATCCACAACAGAATGAGATAGTTGAGAAAAGAAATAGGACTATACTTGATGTTGCTAGGACAATGTTGATTGAAGGAAATGTATCTCATGTGCATTGGAGAGAGGCTATTGGGATAGTTGTGTACACATTAAAAAAAATTCAAATCAGAGAAGGTACAAGTAAGACTCCCTATGAATTATGGTTTAGTCATACTCCTACTGTAAAATATTTTAGAATATTTTGTAGTAAGTGTTATATTAAGAGAGATGATGAGATAGGGAAGTTTGATGCTAGATGTGATGAAGGAATCTTCTTTGGTTATTCTACTAAGAGAAAGGCTTGCAAATGTTTCAATCTAAGATTAAAAAAATGATTGAAAGTAACAATGTGAAGATAGATGAAAAGTTTCAGATACAAGAGAATGTATGACTATAATGAGGTTACAGAGATCAAAGAGGCTACTATTGCAAATGAAGAAGAAATTGTTGAGACTAAATGCGGAAATGAGGCTTGTGATAATGACACGAATAATGACAAATCAAGGAGTATTGACTAGATCAAAGGTTAGAGAAGAATTTTTTTTGATTTCTCAAGTTGAATCAAAGAATACAGATGAAGCTTGTAGAGATGAATCTTGGATAAATGCTATGAAAGAAGAGTTAGATTAGATAAAGAAGAATGAAACTTGGGAATTGGTTCCTAGACCTAAGAATAAAAATGTGATAGGAAGTAAAAGGGTCTTCAGAAATAAAATGAATGAAGAAGGAGCTATAGTAAGAAATAAAGCAAGACTGGTATGTAAAGGCTATTCACAACAAGAAGGTATAGACTTTGAAGAGACATTTTCTCATGTTAATAGAATAGAATCTGTAAGACTATTCTTGGCTTATGTTGCACACAAAAACTTCAAAGTATATCAGATGGATGTGAAATCTATATTCCTAAATGGGAATCTTGAAGAAGAAGTGTATATAGAACAACCTGATGGATTTCCTTTATGTGAAGATAGGGACATGGTATGTAAGTTGAAGAAAGCTCCAAGGGATTGGTATGCAAGGTTAGACAAATACTTACTTCGGCTTGGATTCAAAAAAGGTAATGCTGATAGTAATTTGTACTTAAGAACTAGTGAAGATGGAGTTTTGATACTAGAAGTCTTTGTTGATGATAATATCTTTGGAGGTAATGATGATCTGTGTGAGAAATTCTCTAAAGAAATGGAAAATGAATTTGAGATGTCCATGATAGGTGAAATGAAATTATTTCTTGGACTATGAATAATTCAGAACAAAGATGGTATTTTTATCTCTCGAACTAAATATCTTAAGGAAATGTTGAAAAAGTTTGGAATGGAAGACTGCAAGCCAATTGGTACACCCATGGTGACTGGTAACAAGATGACAATTGATAATGAATAAAAAAAAAAATTTAGACTAAGTACAGATCAATGGTTGGAGGATTATAATATCTGACTCACACCAGATCATATATTGCTAATGTTGTTGGAATTGTGGCTAGATATCAGGAAGAACCAAAAGAGACACACCTAGCTACTATGAAAAGGATGTTCAGATATCTGCAAGGAACAATTGAATATGGCCTATGGTATGATAGGAAAGATATTTTTGAACTTTATGCTTATACTGATGTTGATTGGGCATGAAACATTGATGACAAAAATAGTACTAGTAGTGTTACATTTTTCCTTGGGAAAAAGTTGGTTTCATGGTTAAGTAAGAAGCAAGATTGTATAGCTCAATCCATTGCAGAATCAGAGTATGTTATTACTGCTATAAACTACACTCAAATTGTTTAGATGAAGCAAATGTTGAAGGATATTGGAATCACTTTTGATGAGCTAGTGGTTATCCATTGTGATAACACCAGTACAATAAATATGTCAAAGAACTTAGTGATGCATTCTAAAACCAAACATATTTCTATCAAGTATCACTTCTTGAGAGACAAAGTGGCGGAGAAGGAAATAAAGTTGGAATATATCAGTACAAAGGAACAGATTGCAGACATCTTTACAAAGTCATTGCCAAAAGATACCTTTGAATATCTTAGAGGTATGCTTGGGGTTCAGGCCCCTCCTAGTCATAATTAAATGATGCAAGGATTCATTAGTCTAGAGGTCTTTAGAGCATTATCATATTTTGGACTGGATGTAGGGATCTACTCCTCAGGGGGAGTAATTGTAAGAGAAAGGTATTGGAGAATAGCTGATGACTCATGGTGCCCTTTTCTATTTTTGTCAAAGGGGGAGTGTTGCTATGAGAAAATCCCTACTATATGGGTAGATTTTATGAAGGAATACTGCTTGGTTACATGACTTTTGGATTGATAAAAACCTTGGAATGGATTTTCCCATATGTTGACATCAATGCCAAAGGGGGAGATTGTTGGATATTGCCAATGCATGGGATGGTGATTGAAATATTCTATATTTTTAATCACTATGTTACTGAATGGGCATTCATACTATTGTCATTTGTGGTTTGTCACTGATGTCAACATTTTTCTCTCTCAAGAGTACATGCTAATTATGATAGTATACAAACACTATACAGATGTTTCAGAATGTGTGAAGGCAATTGAGAGTACAAGAAGATGTTGTGATCTTATATCCAAGATCGCATCATGCAATGTTTCATATTGAATGAGTTACAGATGTTTTGGTGAGGACTGGTTCCTAAACAGTTACAGTGAAAACTGACAGAGTGAGTCTCTGTCTTTTTGGTATATCTTACAAAAGATATGGATTAGGTGTATGCGAGCTTAAGAGATGAAAATCAAGGCACTAAAGAATGGTGGATGGTCAGCACAAGGTACAAAATGCTGGATGACATCAGTTGTGGTGTGTGATCTAGAGAAGACCTACTTGGAAGTTGACTTCAAAGATGTAGCATGCATTTTGTTTGGCTAATGTAAATTAAGGATGTTGGTCCTTAATTATTATAATGGAATCATTGTATACTTGTTCTAGGTACCATTTGTATCTTAGCAAGAGTTTATGTAAATGTTTATGTAATTAGGAAAGCCTAATTGACTGACCTGATCATGTAGAATGTAATAGGGTATATATGTAAGATATTTTCTTTAGAAAAGGTATGGTGAGAATATATGTAATGTGAAAGAAATTGGAAGAGCTACGAGTTTATGTCTACTGGATGTAGAGCTGAGGATTACTGGTGAACTTCATTGGAACAAATCAAGAAAAGATAGTTGCTGATGAACAGTTCAAAAATATTGTGTGTCTCTATATACACTTATTGCGAACAGTGAGTTCTGAAGGTGGATTTAACCTTCTTTAGGAAGTGAGCCTGGGTAGTGAGACCACCCTTGTTTTATTGAATCCTAATAGGGTTTTTCCTCTAACAAGGACTTTGTACTGTAATGCTTCAATAAGCTCCTAACAGGGCTAAATCTTCTAACAAGGATACTATACTCTCATTACATCATTTGTGGGTGCTAATTCCCACTGGGGTTTTTACCTTTAATAAGGTTTCCTCGAAACTAAAATATTGTGTTTTTGTGGTGGCATTCATTGTGTTCATTGGATATGATATTGCTACTATACAAAGTTTAAATTTTAATAATCTATCATACAACTAATTCACCCCCCACCCCCCCCCCCCCCCCTCAGTTGTATTTTGGACTATTATTCCTAACATCTTATCCTTCAAATATGATATCATCAACAAAGATTTTAGCTAACAAAATCCCTTTACCTTTTTCAGTCTTCAAATACATATTATTGTTGTCATTTGTCCTTACAAATCTAGTCTTTATCAGATAATTATGCAGTCTCTCATACCATGCTCTAGGGGCTTGTTTTAATCCATACAGGGCCTTATGTAGCTTGCAAACCATATTCTTCTTGCTTGATTTAATAAATCCTTCTAGTTGTTAAATGTATACTTCTTCTTCTAGTATCCCATTTAGAAATGTAGATTCAACATCCATTTGATATACTTTGAATCCTTTATATGCTGCATATGCAAGTAGGGTCCTCACTCCTTCCAATTTTGCAACTGGAGAAAATGTAGAAATGTAGATTCAACATCCTTCTTCTTCTAGTATCCCATTTAGAAATGTAGATTCAACATCCATTTGATATACTTTGAATCCTTTATATGCTGCATATGCAAGTAGCGTCCTCACTCCTTCCAATTTTGCAACTGGAGAAAATGTCTCCCTATAGTCAATGCCTTCTTCTTGTGCATATCATTTGCATACCAACTTGGCTTTATTTCTAGTGACTTCGTTCATTTAGCTTATTTCTGAATACCCATTTTGTTCCAATAACATTCTTGTCTTCTGGTCTCGATACTAGTGTCTAAGTTTTGTTCTTTTCTATTTTCTCTATTTCTCCATTCATGGCTTGTATCCAATCCTTATTCTCTAAAGCATCTATTACTATTTTAGGGTCAAAATCACATAGTAAGCATGTATGATCTTTCAACTTACTTCTTCTCAAAATTCTAGATTCTTTATCTCCAATTATTTGTTTAGGCTTATTATGTCTCCATACATATTGTGCCAATGTAGGTTTAGATTTCCTTTCTTAATTTTGATCTTCAAGTTCATCTTGTTGATTCCCTATCTCTTCTTCTAATTGCTCGACAACATCCTCCTGATGCTTGACATTTTCTTGATGTGTCTCGACAGATTCATGTAGTTCCTCAGTATTTGGTTTAGGTGCATTACTAGCCTCTCCTTCCATGTATACAAAAGATTTGTAATCTTCAGGCTCTTGCTTGCACTCAATTTCATTCTTTTCTACATATTCATCAACTCTAACATTTGCACTTTCCACAATTTTGGTATTGTTAGAATTCAAACACTTGTGTGCTTTTCTCTTAGTGGAATATCCTAGGAATATACCTACATCACTTTTTGCATCAAGTTTTCCATTCCTATTGTCTTTTAGTATATAACATTAGGTGCATATCCATACCATAACTTAAAAGGTGTAGCATTTGTACCTTTCTTAATTTGTACTTAGTTCAAAGTATAAACAACTGTACTTACAGCCTCTCTCTAGTACTTTTGTTCAACATTCTTCTCAATCATCAGTGTTCTCGCACAATCCATAATTGATCTGTTTGTTCTTTTTGCTATACCATTATGTGGAGGTGTCCGTGTAGACATCTATCTCTCTATTCCTCTATCATTGTAGAATATATTGAACTCATTTGATAGAAACTCCCCTCCTTTGTCAGATCTCAAATATTTTAAGATTTTACCTATTTCTTTTTCAATATTTTCTAAATACCACTTAAACAACTGAAATGCATCAGATTTCTCTTTTAAAAAAATTACAATCATCATTCTAGAATAGTCATCAACAAATAGAATGAAGTACTTATCACCACAATAACTTTGCACACCCATAGGTCCACAAAGGTCATTATGAACCAATTCCAAAATATTGTTAGAAGTATAGGTCTTTCTCTTAAAACTAGACTTTGTTATTTTTCCCAATTGACATTGTTTACACATCACATTATCAGGTTTCTTCAATCTTGGTAAACCTCTAACTTTATTCATCTTACTAATATTTACCAAATTGTCAAAGCTCACATGACACAACCTCGTATGTCGTAACCATACATCATCAAATTGTACAAACAAATATATTTCTTCAAATAGGCCTAGATAGAGCAAATTGCCTCTTATTTGTTCTCCACTTCTAATTAGTTCACTAGTGGCATCAAATATTTTAGTCTTTTTGTGATGAAATTCAACTCGATAACCAGTACTGTTCAACTGTGCCACACTCAAAAAATTATAGTTAAGATCTTAAACCCAGTAAGCATTATCACATCTAATCTTATTAGTAATTAATATTATTGATCCTTTTCCTTTCACAACACATGGTGCATCATTACCAAACTTAACACTCCTACCTTTGTAATGATTTAAGGTCTCAAACTTACTTTTATCACTGGTCATGTGATGTGAGCAACCACTATCAATAATCCATTTATCACCTTTCCTCACATATGAAATAAGTGCATTCTTATCATCTTCATCAGAATCATCTTTCATAGCAACATAAACAACCTCTATATCACAATCATCAGATTCACTAGTTTCACTATCAGTTTCCTCTGCAACAATGTAGCAAGATTTCTTACCTTTGTATTTGTAGTCTTTGTACCTTTGGTGATTTCTATCATTTCTCTTGTCTTTGTACTTGCTTTCCCTTCTTTCATCCTTGTTGGTTCTGTCAGGGCATTTTGTCGCAATATGGCCACCATTTTTACATGAAAAATAGATTATAGGAATTTTACCTTTGTATTTTCCTTTTCCTCTTTGTATGCTTCTAGCCATAAGTGCCTCAAGATCTTCTAGATCAGCATCAAAAGTTTCACTATCGATGTTATTGTCACTACTCACACATCTTTCTTTTCCATTATTAGGCTTATGAAGAACCATTTGAGACTTGAATGTAGATTCAATGTTGTGGATAGTGAAATTATCAAAATTAGACAGCTCAAAAGCAGTAAGCTTGCCAACAAGATTTTCCAAAGTTAGGACATTACCACAATTACATCTTGAATCTTATATTGCAGAAGCTCTAATAGCATAAATAGGAATCAAGGTTCTCAATACTTTATTGATAATAGTTTCATCATCAATATTTCCGTTAGCTCCTTTGATAGAATTTACTACCTCCTTAATTCTACCATAATACTGAGCAACATTTTCACCTTCTTGCATTTTCATATCATCAAACTTACCTCTCAAGATTTTAGATTTGGCTCTTAGTATATTTGTGTCCCCACCATATATAATTGTAAGAGTGTCCCACATTTTCTTTGCATTAGTATAGTCCTTGATGTCCTCAAATTCAGGATAACTTAGGGCAGATGCAATCTCCAACATTGCCTGATTGTGTTCTTGTTTCACTTTCATCTCCTTGGAAGTCAAAGGTGCAGCGGGTGTTACATAGTCATTTTCCACATAGTATTTTTCTGAGTCACCAATACCAGCTAGGTGCAATTTCATCAAACTCTACCATGCAGGGAAGTTCTCCCTGTTAAGCTTTGGTACCTCCTTTTTGTACATCTTGATCATTAGCTTCAAGTACCTTTAAAATTTTTCTATACAAGCACAAACAACTCTGATACCAATTGTTAGAATGATTTTAAATAATTGAGAGAGGGGGTGAATTAGTTATCCTTAGGTCCATATGTACCTATTCAATTTTCTAGCTCTTCAACAATCTTAGATCTAATCAACAATTCACTTGGTCTCTATAGCATATATTAGTTACATAAAACTTGCAGTCCATTGTCCAAAAGTAATTAACTTGAAGAATATAAAACTCTCAACAAAATTCACAATAAATAACATTCACACAAGTATAACACCGGGATTTATAGTGGAAACCCAATTTGGGAAAAACCACTTGTAACATGCTACTGATTTTCACTCTTCTGAAGTGAGCTCTGTGAGAAGCCAACTTGGTTAAAGGTTTACAATACACACTATTAGGTGTGACCCTGTTAAAAGATTTAATCACCCTATTAAGAGTGGCATGTTAAGAGGACTTAAGAACATTCCATTAGAATGTCACTTTGATTAAAGGGTTTACACAATGACTGTTAGGTCAACCTTGATTAAAGGATTTAGACTGATACAATAGTTAGAAATTAACAGTAGGTTCTGATCTAAAATATATAACTCATTTTGTAAATACAGATCCAATTTTCTCTTATGCTAATTTACTGATTGGCTATCATTTCCATCTCCATCTTTGATCTGCTCAAAATTCTCTTCAAGCAATCACCACAACTTTTTTCATCTCTTCACAACTTCACCTTAGCCTTTTGTTTAGATTCATGAGTCAATAACATCAACCTCTTCCACTCATACTGTAACCTCAAAAATTAGGTCATCCTTATACCTCCTTGATCAAGTAGATTAATATTGTTCCACTTAATCTCTTCCGTAGATCTTAGGTTTAGGTCAGATTCATTGAATCCTTCCATCATTTTGTTCTCTTTCATTTCCTTCTAGATACATCTCCAAACTTCTCTTTGAATCCATAAGAAAATTATTTACTATGCATTAAATGCTTCATACTATTCATTAATAATTTCAACACGTTTTACATATCTCAAGAATTCAACTATGTCGGCTGAGATTCTCAATTCTTTCTCAAAATGTAAATTACTAACACTCAGTCAGTACTATGTTCATATCCTCAGTCATCGCTAAAAATTTCCTTCTTAGCAAACATTATCTTTTCTCAATAGTTATCTATCACTCGACAATTACTGATGCTCCTTCAACACTAGATTTTCTCAGCTTATATTAGTGCTCGATCGACACTAGCATCACTTGGCTTAAACTAGATTTCTTCACTTTTTCTCGGTTAAGCATATGTTTCCAGTCTTTCTTCTTCACTTGGTGTTAAAGATAAACAACACATCACCTTGTCAATGTTCCAACTAATCAATTACCCATTGAAGTATCACATAACTTAACCTTTCCTTAGGTCCTCTTGTTATCTCCTCTTTTCAAGTCCTCTTCATCAATAAAAGGATATGGTACTCTCCTAGATAGAGACTATCTTACCAATTAAGGTTTTACATCAATGACAATATAACAATTGTTTCAATTTTAGTTTCCAACACATGTGATTGTGTTATATGAGTTGTTTTAAGTTTTCATCAAATTCTTGTTTTTGCATCATGGTCGAGACATCATTTTTTTGTACATGATGGTTGTAAAATCTTTTCACAAAGGGTTCAATACAATATATCATTCACTTGTATGGTTTTTGTTCAAAGTTCCTAATTATAAAAATTTTGTTGAGTTGGGGTTTTGTTTAAATTTTGTATTAAATTCTTTAATGTTCTTAGTATGCTTTGTAATTGTCCTAGTTAAGTGAAATAATATATTGTGTTGGTTGATTGCATGTATCTTGCTTAAAGGCTCTTATAATTCTTTTGGTTGTATTTATGCAAAATTTGTATGACTATTTTGAATCCAATTTCCATAGAGTGGTTAATATTTTTGTGCATAGTATAAATTAATGGTAACAACCTACAAAAGATTATATGGATTAATACAAATGATGGGACCAAGAACCTAGTCAAGCTTTGTTGTAACTTATCATTAGTAGGCTTATTGGGTCTCCTAGCTGTGTGACCCCTTAAAAAATGTATCATGTGAAGCCTTATTTGTAGTAGTGGTGTGCTACTTTGATTCATGTGCTCATCTAGAGAATTGACAATATTACCACTTGCTGGCACTAAATAAAGTAATTTATTACATACTATAAATTCCACTCATACATTTTTCTTATCTTCATAGCCTACTAGTACTTTTTCCACCATCTTGAACAAATTAAGCTCATCTCTTGTTGAAATCTTCTAGAAGTTTAATTACTTGATTGATCTCAAATTGATCTCTAACCATTCTTGTCTACTTTTCTATGTTACATGAATAATTTTCACCATTTTCCTCCACTAAAATGTGGTGTTGATGGGACATTTTTTCATATGATTGTTTCTTAAGTTGTGAACTATTTGCATTATCTTGGATACTTACCTTTTTCCATAATTAATGCCACACCTTTCATAATAGATCTTTGTTTTTAGGTTCTCCATTTTTTAAATATAATTTGAGAGTTTCTTCTTGATAAATTCATCCATAAACTATTCACTTTTTATTTACATTAGGATCAACAACTATGCTTTGTTCCATTGACTCAAACCCATTTCCAAATCTTGGTTGTTTATGCATACCTTCTTCCACACTCTCCATTGGTTTGAGGGGTTGGTGTACTTTCCACCATATTTGAGTCTAGTGCTTCAACATCTACTATCATGTTTTCTCTTAATGCATATTATTGTTGTTCTAGCTTTACTTTCTTTTTCTTGCTTTATATTTAAAGGATGGCCAAGATCATTAATAAAATTCAAAGTATATTCAATAAGTTCATTATCAACAACTTCATGATGGATGTCAACAAGTGTACAACATTTTTAAAAAATCATTGTGCCAACATCAATATTTTCTTCATTGGGAATAATTGCATATTTCATATTCACCATTGGATCCATTTGCATTTAAATCTACATGTTGACGCAGTCAAGGTCGGAGGATCCAATAAAGGATTGTCCAAACTTGCTTCCAAACACCAATAGTGCGAAATAACACAACAAGATAATGTTTCAACAAAATTTTCATTAACATGCCCGGCTATAAGGCCTTCTGGGTTAGGGCTAGATACAATCTCCAAGTATTTATGCAGCCTTTCAGCTAGCCCAAATTTGAAACAAATCAGCAACTGATGGAAACCTTGAGGTAGATCTGAAGTTGAGCTCACAAGCCTCCAAGAAATCCCCTTGTCTCCAAGCATGCAAACCACTAGCTCTGCTATTACAACTATCAGATAAACCATCTGATCTTCAAGATCTCACAGGATCCAATTTCTATCCTTATTCTTCACTGAGTCTCATTGACTCACCTAAATCTCTAAACATCTACCCAAACACTCCTTAAATACATTTCCTCAACAAAAAGTTGGCTGGAAGAAACAAATAAATCCTAAGCTAAGTCGGCTTCTACTATAAATAAATATTAAATACAACAATAGTCATCTCTGAAATAGCCTTACAATTATTTAATTCTCCATGTCAGCCTCTAGATCCACATAGGAGAATGCAACACAAGCTACCAACAATAAATACCCCAAGTCGGCCAACCAAAACTTCAAGAACTCCCGTCGGTAAGCCAGAACTACCAAGCAATAGTAGAACAACCAAGCACCAGTGAAACAACCAAGCATGCCAAGCATCACCAAGAAAGTATGTCAACTAAGCACCACAAGCATTGTCAAGTACATATTCCACCAAGCGCCAGAGGTTTCACCAAGCTCCTTCAATGAATAAGCTTCCTTCAATAACTGAGACCATTGGTTAAAGCTGCAACCAAGTAACATAGAACCAATTCAACACACCACCATGTAGATTTGTTGATAGACTTAATGGTACTAGTAGAATGAGAAGATAAAGGATTAATATGTATTTACAAGTTTTGGTTGGGGGTGAAATGGATTTGTTTAATTCATCATTCACACCCTCAACATTTATGTTGTTGGATTTGATAAGGTCTTGGATAACCTTCTTCAAATGGAAGCACTTCTCAGCATCATGGATAGGATGATGATGGCATTAACAAAATGCTTTGGGATCACAAGAAATTGACACTGGTATGAAAGGGTCAATAGAATTGATGAGAATAATTTTTGAAAAATTAGCATCAAGACATTTCATATAGAGTTATATAAAGATTTAGAAAGAGATGTAAAAGAGATGGTCTAAATGTGGATGAAAAAGAAGCCATTCTAATGTTGTAGTTGCTACTTGTTCATCAATATTGTTAGAATAGTTGTTAATCTTGATGAAACCTTTATTGAGTTTTGAAAACTTTTAGGTATATATTTTTAGAGGCGTCACTCTTAACAGCCAGAGCCATAAGAGTGGATGACTCAAAATGACTCACTTGAAGCTGAAAGTTATGAATCACTAAACCCAATTAGATAAAAGAAGTAAACTAAAAAATGAATATCTTACTTCTAATGTACTTTTACAAATTATAAATGAAAATATGTTAAACATCAATATTATACATAGGATATGAAATCTGAGCATGCAAATGTTTAAATCTACCAATAAAATCAGTCACTTTTTCCTTAATGATTTGCTTACAATGAGTTGAACCAGTTAAAGAAATTTGAGAACCAATATTATTTTTAAATTGTTGAATTAAATCATTAGCAAGTTTTTGAAATGAGACAATAGAATAAGGAGGCAAAGAATAGTACAATTGTAAGGTCTTATCTCTAGATATTCTAGTACAATTTAAACATAAGTTTATGATCATGAGATAAGTCACTACACAAGGTTTAGAATATTTTTTCATTGGTCAAGGGATCACCTTTTCCTATATAGATCTCCAAATAAGGTATTTCCATGTATTGAGGGATAAAAAAGTGAATGATGTCAAAGGAAAAATGGGTAGCAATGAAACAAGTGGGAATTTTGAATTTGGATTGGGTCATGGAGGCAATTTGTTTTTGTAAAGATCGCATAGTTTGGGCAAGGCTATTAATATTTTGTTCGTTTGATGTATTGGTATTGGATAGGTAATAGCCTTTCACATGCATTCCTTTTCATCTTATGTGATAGGACATTTTTCATGATCGATTCAATTTGATGGACATTTTATCTTTCTTTGATGGCTCTAGGTATTGATTATGATGTTTTGGTGTTTATGCTTGTGATTGATACATCAACATTGTTATGATCGTTATTCATGTTCTCGTTATATGATTTCAATTATGATTAAGAAATATCCTTAATGATTAATGTTTTATGATTATTAGGTTGAACCATGATTATATGATGGTTATGTCTTATATTAATGTATTTTTTTTTTCACATATGATTATACCATATCTTTGTATTGTGTTATTATTATTCATGTTGACCATGATATGATAT
This sequence comes from Chamaecyparis obtusa, assembly GCA_027943335.1. Lineage (NCBI taxonomy): Eukaryota > Viridiplantae > Streptophyta > Pinopsida > Cupressales > Cupressaceae > Chamaecyparis > Chamaecyparis obtusa. Next base: position 301,577 of record BSBK01000250.1, read on the forward strand.
ATTTGATGTATATGTATGATTGTTCATTTTCATGCCATACTTGTATGATGAGGAGGGATAAAGTCATAGTCACTCACCTACTGAGACCTACTTAATGTTTTGATCTCCATCATTATCTATATTATTTTCTTATATATATATATATATATATATATATATATATATATATATATATATATATATATATATATATATATATATATATATATATATATATAGTTTATTTTGTGATGCAAGTTTGTAGGTACCAAGCATACCAAGAATCGACTTCATCTAGTTACACATGTCTGAGTGTGCCCTCAAAATCCTTGATTGTTGATAGGAGATAGTGCCAAGGCCCACCCAAGTCATCGATTTCCATCATTATGATTTAAGAGCGATAATGTCCTTGCTTCTTTGGCTAGATTGTTAGGATGACAAGTTCTGGTACACTGTTACCTATTTGAGCATGGTTGTTGTGTAATATTTTGTTGTGGTCTCTTTATTTAATGGTGGTCTTGTGATTCGATTTGGTTTCATTTAGATTGATCCATAGATGCACATGTTTGACCTTTCTATGTTTGGTTTTAGGGATCCTTGGTGGTTCCGAAGTAATCCTCGTGTTTTAGGATGTTGGCATTTTGGTTAATTATTTTGGATATTGTGGATGTGACTATTAATTAATTTAATAACATTTATAATTATTAGATTAATTATGATGTGTGTGTTTATGTATACCTATGGTGATATATGACTAAGCTACTATGTTCAATTATTAATTATGTCTATCTATTGGCACTTTACTATTAAATGAACTTATTAATATTTGTTTAGTATATGTGCGTGTACATAGAGATTTGTTTGTATATCTATGTTGCTTTACATTTAATACATTATTGTAAGTATAAGATTATAATTTTTTATATTTAATAATTATGAGAGTGTGCATTTATGGTATTTAATTAATTGTCATGTAAATTTATAATAATTAATTATAAGATTATAATAGAAACTATAAGAAATAAGTTTCCATAATTCTCTAATTAACTATTAGTTTATATTATTTTTGTGGGTTTCTTTCCCATACAACTCTTTCCAAAGGTAATTAATATGGAAAATATATGATTTCCATATAGTTTTGGAGGAGGAAAAGGCAAGAGGAAGTTGGGAAAATTACAAAGAGACTTTCAAGGTTTGATTGTCGAATTGATGTGAGGATTTGAGACAGAGTTGTGCGTGAAATTATTTATATTCTTTCGGGAGATTGATCTTGTGCTTGTGAGGAGGATTTTTGTGGATTGCTTTTTGTAGATTGGTTGGAGTGGATTTTTTGTTTGTGTGAATATTGTGGTGCTTCCATTGACTTCTCCTTTGGTTAATTTGTTCACATGAAACAAGGTAGGATATAATCCCTTTTTCCTAGAAGTGTTTGCAGATGATTGTAGTGGAACCGTGTTGATATGATTCTCTATTTTCTTATATTTTATTTTTGAAAAAATCTAGAAATGATGATTGAAAGAAAGTTTTTTATTTCAACGTGTAAACTTTGTTATCTATGCATACCTATTTTAGTGTTTTGTAAATTGCACTTGTATAAATGATATTAAGGGTTTGATTAATTACTTTTTTAGGAAATAAAATGAGAGAACTAAAATGGGTCTCTCAAATTTAACTCCCAGGGTCTGATTAATGTCTAGATTTGTCCATTTTTGTAAATTGTTTTGTATTTTTTTTAAATTTTGTGATAGTCAAATGAGTAGTATGTTTATGTTAGTTATGTAGTATAGTTACAGAAATTGTTTAGGATGGCTAGAAAATGTGTTTGATTTTTATAGAAGATGTGTAACATCATTTACAATTGCGTATCATGGATGGTTTGGTCAAAATTGGTCATATTTAGGGTCTCAAACCTGCACCACAAGGGCTTTAGGGTTTATGATATCATGTTTCTCTGTCATAAATTCTCTATGTGGGCATTAATTTTTTTAGATTATGTAGATTGTGTTTTTAATTTTATGTTGAGAAAATGATTCATATTGGCCTCTTCATTAGAGTATGGGACTATCCATAAGAAAAGGGTCAATATATGTATTCTTAAACTTATATTTTGTTATTTTGATTTTTGAAAGGGATTCAATTTATGTATTTACTATGGCTTGTGATTCATCCATGCATATATTTACTATTTATTTCTTATGGATTAAATAATCTAGGTACAATAGGTGAGTGGCTCTCAGTGGGGCTTAGGGCCTTAAGTGGCTACCATAATAACTTGATGATGAGTTATCTAATCAAGTGATAACCTTAAAAATAAATTGGAAAGAGGGGATACAAATTAATAAATATGAATTTGATTTCTTTCCCATGCCACTAGTGCTAGTACAAGTTAGGGATGAGAGAGGGAGAAGATGCCAATTGAGATGGCATAATTGAACTACCTTGTCCTCGTGAAAGGAGTTTGGTTCTTTATGTGCCTACTCTTGGGCTAAGGTCTAGAGAGACTACCAGGATAACCCAAGGGGTGAGGACTATGAGATGACACTCACCCTAATTATGACCTAGAGTCATCTTTGTTGGTTTTATGCTTGCATTTGGTTGTCTTGTTTTTTTGATGGTTACTTGTTGTTCCAAGCCTTGTTTTGGGATTTAGTTACCACCTTATTACTTGTTTTAGGCTTTTTATGAGTGTGTGGGTCCTTGGTATCTACCTCCTATCTCAGTGGAAGTGGGCCTCCATATTCCACATGGTTGGGTGGTTAAATTTTTCTTATCAAGGTTCAGTTTGTGTAGTATGGATGGATCTTGCACTTGTACCTCTTGGATTTGTTGTATTATAGACTTCATATTGTATCTATTATTATGATTTATTAGACTCATGTATATTCATTGATGTAATTATATACTCCTAAAATAAGGTTGATGTTTTCGTGGACATGTTGATGTAATTGTATTTGCAAATATTGTAATGTGTAGTTCTAGGTGAAAGGATATAGAAATGTATGATGTTGTGAATTTGATTCTTGTAAATTGATTAGCAAAAGAAAGATAGATTTATCTATGTAGATGGAAATGTAAAGTTAGAAATTCATCCATTGATAGTTAGAATGAACATTTAATAAAGTAAATGAATAATGAACCTAGGAGAAAGGATGCATAATAGTGTTTAATGCTCATATTGAATGGTTAGGAAATGAAAGGGGGTAAATTATGAATTAGTTCTCCTTATGATTAAAATGTAATTGTTATAGGTGGATACTTATGGTTGATCACATGGTAATAAACCTAGTGAATGATTAAAATCAATAATTTATTTAGTGGATGAATGTTAATTAGTTGGGTTTATGGAAAAGATTTAATGTTAGATGGAATTGGTTAGTGATTTAATGATAATGTTTAAATGAGGAAAGAAATGAATTGAGCAACATTTACCTTTGTGCTATGAAATGAACATAGACTTAAGGAACCTCATGTTGTAATGTTTATGATAAATTTCATTGTTATGTTAGATGAATGGATATATTATAATATGTTGCTTAAAGTAGTGACATTAGGGAACCCAATGAGGACTTATGTTAAATAATGAATTCCTCATTCATGTAGTGTAGGCATTCATGTAATGCAATGATGAAATCTGAATTATTCATTCATATCATGCAATTTAATTAATGCATACCATGTCATCTTGTTTAGATGATTGTAGTAATTAATTTTCTTTAGAGAAAAAAATATTTGTACCATTTAATGGTTAGTTAATTAGTGGTTTCCTCATGGGTTCCCTGGTAGGGAATTATATTTGGTATCAAGGCCCTAGGTTGCCAGGATGAGAACTCTACGACTCATTGCCCATTATGCATAAAACTTAGTGTTTTATGATGTTGTATTGTCAATACTTTCATCTTGATGTTAGTAATTTAAACCCACCTCTGTAATGCATTATTGGCTTAGTATGGCTTCAGAACCTTGTTGGTTAACCTTTTTTTTATGCTTCTTGGTAGGATGCCTCCTGTTACCCAAGGTATAGGTAGGGGTGGTGCCCATAACTCCCCTTTGAGCTCTCATCATGAAAGATCATGAGGTGATCATGAGAACAAAGAATTTTAGGAGGAGATTAGAGGAGAGAAGGTAGAGAGCCAAAATGTTGATTTTGAAGGCACTCAAATCCATCAAATTTTACAGTAGATGTTACAAAGATTAGATGCTAGTCAGGATAGGGGTCACTGATATGAGTCTCATCTCTCGTATCATGAGAGGGAGAGTGATAGGAGCCCTAGGAGGAAGGAACCCATGGTTGAGGAGGATGCATTGATTTCTAGCCACATGAGAGACCTCCTCAGATCTTGACATCTTACTTTTTATGGATCCAAGAGTGGTTCAGTTGTTGCGACATGGTTTATTAATCTAGATAGATGTTTTACCATGCACCCATATGGTATTAATACCAAATCAAAGTGAGTTATCATGCATCTTAGGATGTTTTCCTGCACATGATGGTGCATGGAGGAGAAGCTCCACATTGATATTTCATCATTTTTATGGGAGATTTTTCTTGAGAGATTTTGGACTAAGTTTTCATTTGATCATTGGAGATAGAGTAGAGTAGAGAAGTTTCATAATTTGAGACAGTCGACCATGTCAGTAGAGGATTATGAGTGTCATTTCTACAAGCTCAAGCCGTATTTAGGATATAAGCATGATGAGGCTATGCTTCTGCACCATTTTCTTAGGGGTCTCAATGGTTGTATTGCTAGAGGAGTGAGGGTTTCCAAACCCGAGGCAATTAAGGATGCAGTTATTAAGGCTACTTTAGTAGAACATAATTTGGTTTTGGGTCTGGGTGGCCATGTTGGTATTTAGGGAGAAAGTGCTCCTCATTCTAGATTAGGCTACAGGGGGAATCATTCTCACAAAGCATCGGGCTCCAAGAATCACCCTTCTTCTTCTAATGGTGGTTAGAACCACTAAAAGATGAAATTTTAGAATAACCATGGTGGTGGATCTTAGTATGTTCACTCTCACAACTAGATTTCTACCAAACATAATCGTAACTCTCAGGAAACATAGAGTTCTCAATAGAATTTCAATCAGGGTAGCTTTCAACAATTTAGTATACCTCCATCACGAAGGAATTTTAGTAGAGGAGTGGAATATTTTTTCTTCTAAATACATTGCACTTAATTATCCTCAGTGTTCATCTTGGGCCTCTAGATAGAGACATACTACTTTTGAGCCAACTATTGGTGATGTTGGTAGGTCACATAGAGTTTTCTCAACTATGGATCAAAGGCAAGTAGAGAATCAAGTAATAGTCATTGAGATAGTAAGTTTTTTTAGGGGGTATTTCTCCTTCCATTTTGTTTGATTTTAGAGCCACAATTTTTTTCATTTTTCCTTCATTAGTAGAGAGTTGATGGATAGAAATAGTTAATAAGGGAGATAGGTGGTAGGTAGAGCTATTCTAGGGGGCTAAAGTGACCATGTATTCATATATACATAGTTGTAAGTTCGATCTAGGATCTTTTGTAACTACTATTGATCTTCGTGTCATTCCCTTGGGATCTTATTTTGTGGTTCTAGGTATGGATTGGCTAGATGTTCATGGAGCTAACATTGACTATAGAAGTAAAACCATACAATTTTTTGGTTTTTTTGTGAGGAGAAGTGTATTTTTGTTATCCAATGACCTGCATCCCTTTGCATGATGTTCGTGATGAAACTTAAGTGGTGCATGTGTTAGGGATGCTCACTCTTTGTTATTTTTATTAATGATTTAGATAAGGGAGAAATTAGATATATCACCCTTGATCATCCCTTTCTTAAGGGATCATCAAATGTTTTTCCCAACAATATATCGGGTATGCCTCCTAAGAGACATAGATTTCTACATTGATTTGGTACCAAGCGCAAAGCCATCTCCAAGGCTCCATATCGTATGACCATTTAGGAATTGAGTGAACTTAGATTACAGTTGGAGAAAATTTTGGCTAAGGGATTCATTTGGCCCAATGTCACTCCTTGTAGAAACCTAGTAATCTTAGTTAAGGAAAAATATGGCTCTTTCACGTTGTACATAGATTACTGACATCTCAAAAAAATGATGATTAAGAACCGGTATTTTTTGTCTCACATAGATGATTTATTTGATGAGATGAAGGGGGAAATTTTTTCTCTAAATTTGATCTAAAGTTTGGATACCATTAGTTGAGGATTCATGATGTGAATCTCCATTGTAAAACATTTTGTATTCCATGTGGTCACCATGAGTTCATAGTGCTACCATTTGGTTTAACTAATGCACCATTTATTTTTATGAGATTGATGAATGGTTTATTCTAGACATATTTGTGTTTCTTTGTTTAGGTAATTTTGGATGATATTATTGTGTATTCTAGGACATTTGAGGATCATGAATAATATTTATGCTAGGTACTACATTTAAGTGTGACAATTAGTTGTATGCAAACTTGGAAAAATGTGAATTCTTCCATACTAAGGCAAAATACCTTGGTCATGTAATTTTTGGTGATGGAATAGTTGTGGACCCTTCAAAGATTTAGGCTATAATAGAGTGGCCAATACCCATAAATATTTTGGAGGTTCAAAAATTTATGGGATTAGCATGCTATTATTGGTATTTTATCAGATATTTCTTAAGGGTAGCACATCCCATCTCTTTCCTAGAGAAAAAGAGGAAGAATTTTGTCTGGACTGATCAATGTGATGTAGGTTTCTAGTGTCTTAAGGAGAAGTTAACTAACACTCCTGTTTTGGTATTTCCTAACCCTACATGCAATTTTGTTGTTTTCACTTATGTGTCTCTTAAGGGAATTGAGGAATTTTTGATGTAGTAGTGTTGTGTGATAGTATATGAGTCTAGTAAACTCAAGGACCATGAAATCAACTATCTCACTCATGATCTAGAGTTGGTATCAAAAGTGCATACTTTTTTGAGATAGAGACATTTCTTATTGGGCCATCATTTCAAGCTTCATACTGATTACCATAGTATCTAGTACAACTTCACCTAGCCTAACGTCAATGCTATAAAATGGAAATGGATAGAGCTCCTTCGTGAATATGATTTTGAGGTTAGGTATATTCAAGGTAAGGAGAATATTTTTGTGGATGCCTTAAGTTGACATACACATTAGATATCTACACTTTCTCTTAGTATTGATTTGGGTTGTCAAATCTAGCATTCTCTTCCATCAGATACATGGTATTAGGAGGTGAGGTTAGTGATAGAGTATAAGAGACCTTTGGAGGGTTGGTTTTTTAGATATTGATTTGATATTGATGGATTTTTGCAACATCAAAGTTGTATCTATGTGCCTCTTTCTAATGGAATTTGTACCTTGATATTGTTTGAGGTCCACCATTCACCTTACTCTACACATCTAGGTGTGAAGAATATGTAGGATGATCTTTGTTATTTATATCATTGGGTTGTGATGAAACAAGATGTTTCTGACTTTGTGGTGAGGTGTTTAGAGTGCCAAAAGGTAGAAAATCAACACCTGGTGGGATTTCTTCAACCACACCTTATTCTCAAGTGGAAATGGTATATTATATATATGGATTGCATTATGGGGTTTTTAATTAATCTACAAATATGTGATGCTATCATGGTCACTATTGACATACTAACCAAGGTAGCTGACTTCTCTCCTATCCAGTCTTCATATACAATAGTTTTTGTGGCCAAGATTTTCATGGAGGATATTGTTAGATTATATAGCATTCTATGTAGGATCTTTTCATGATCTTGTTTTCACTTTGGCACTATGGACTTCATTTCAGCTCATGCCTTAGATGCATAGTTGAATTTTAGTTCATCTCATCACCTAAAGATTGATGGTTAGAAAGAGCATGTTAACCAAGTTATAGAGGACATGTTTAAGATGTATGTTATGTAAAAACATACTCACTAGGAGGATTATCTATATTTGGTGGAGTTTTCATATAATAAAGGTTATCACAAATCCATAGGCATGTCATCTTTCTAGGCATTGTATAGTCATCCATACCATACTCCCTTGAGCTGAGATCACTTGGAGGAAAGGGTTATTTTGGGTCCTAAGATAATTTGAGAAATGGAGAAATAGGTTGAGTGGATTCAAGAGCATCATGTGGTAGCACAAGATAGAGAGAACAAGTATGAAAATGCTCATAGGATTGATAGATAGATTTTAGTTAGAGATCAGGTATTTTTGAAGGAGTGTTTGTTGGTTCTTGGTTTGACAAGGTTTACACTACAAAGTAGCTACCAGTACTCTTCAAAAAAAATTACAAAGTAGCCAACTCCAAGTAAAAAATTCCTAAGATAAATGGACCAACTAATAAGGATAGAAATCCTTTTGCACTTTAGGTTCTAAAAAACCAAGGTGCGTATACCTCAATGTCATTTTAACATACACTTTCACAACATGGCATTGCATAAACATATATATCTCATATGAAGAATCAAACATGATAGGGAGATACTAGATGAAGGATAATCATCCATTGACCATAAACATTCATGGATCATGAGAAGGGGTAGGATAAAAACTTGACATAAAATTAAATGATGTGTTGTGACTTAAAATAGATTTGTAGAAAGAAAACAAAAGGAATATGAGTAGACAAAATGTATGTAAAACTTCAAACCCAACTAAGACTAGTGCCTCATTTTATTGGGCCATGGAGTCAATGAGAAGCATTATACCGCATAACAGAGTTTATCAATAACAAAGGATCTAAGAAAGATTGTCTTACAACCTTCTTTAATTGTAATCCTAATCTAGCCTACTTATCAAAATCCTTGCACATACCCATTAAATCTATAAGATTTAACAAGAATTTAATTGATCTATTAGACCAAAGCATGAAAGGGAAGACACATATCTCACAGCAAGACACTAAGAGAGAATAACTATTTGTTTTATTCTTCTGAAAACTTAACTAGCTCATACAATGGAGAGAATTGAATGAAAACTATATTTCATTATAAAAATCATGCTATTTCTACTATATAACATAAAAAAACTCATTACCAGAAAACATCACAAATGAACTTAACCAAATTAATAATATTGATCTTAATGAAAGATTTACAAGACTACCTACAACCAGAAAACTTGCTAGTAGAACTAGATGTGTTTGGAGCCAATAATGACCTCTCAAAACAAAGGAGTGGAACCCTTACAAATAAAAAAAGATAGAATATATAGATAGAAGGAGGGACTCAATATTATTCAATTATTCCACCTGTCTCTCTATAACCTAAAACCATTTGGAAAATATCTTCCCTCTTCGAACCCTAATGACCTTGGAATTCCAAAATTAATTGGAATGCAACGAGCTTCATGTCAACCCTAGAATTATCCTAACAAAATTGATACATCATAATACATACTACTAATACACATGCCAACATTAACCTTTTCCAAAATAGCTAAGTGGTAGAAGTCAACAAGAATTGAGTCATGCCTATATCATGCTCCAAATAGGCATTATGTACCAGTAAGGTTAACTCGTGCCAAGGATTTCAAAGATCTCTTCAAGTGTACTTCTACTTATAATGCTTTAGAAATGGAGAGGATGCAAGATTCTTGGTATGTCAACCCCTTCCTCTTGGATTCTTCAACACCACCTCCAACAAGAGACACAGATACCAAAGAGGGCTTCTCGACCTCTCTCTCATCCTGTACCTCTACAAGAAGACACCATCAATAGGGTTGGGAGTGCTAGCCTTTTGGATATGGAAATTTTAGCACATAGAGCTATTAAATATCCCTCTACCTACCACTCCTTGTTTAAATACCCCTCTGGCTACGATATGCATGACTCAATCTTTCTATCCCAATAAACCTCCTACAACTATATTTTCACAAATTTGAACATGTTCCAGAAGTCAATTGCCTTCTTTAGAACATCCATTTCTATTAATATTCAAATGATGAAATCTAATAGGAGACAAATATTTATAGCTTCTAAATCTATATACAATGAGAAAAATTCTCGTGATTGTACTTTTTGAATCATAAAAGTAGTTGGCATGTAATAATAGTCTATATGAACTTTCCCATTTTAGTATCCAAATATCTTGTCAGCAAATTTGTACACCTAAAAAATCCTCTGAATTTTCTATCTGTACATATTATGATAAAAATCCCCAAAAGGATATCCTAAAATGTCGGCATCCTTCTCTAAAAATGTTTGAAATATCACCTCTGATAGATGCTAATGATGAGGTGACCTATCATTACTTCCAGTCCTTAGTCCTTACCATCAACCTCTTGCCTCATTATAATAGACCATTGGTTCCTTCCCTACAATTAGGTAAGGTTATGATCACTAATCTATCTAGATGTTGACCTTGTTATGGAATATGGACCAATAAACTGACCAATAGAGATTCCCAAGTCACTACCTTGTTGTCGAGAAACTCCCTTGATATTTCTTGCTAATTCTACACGCGACGGGATCTCATGATCCTGCACTAGATAAAACTTGATCTTTTTTAAATTACAAAATTATGAGGACCGTTGATCCTATCCACACATTAACCATCATTCACAATGCAAACTCGTTCCCCGATATAAAATTTGATCACATTTTTTATCTAGTTAAAATGTCACCATTGATCTTATCCTCGTGCTAAAAGATTATCACATAAGTTATGAATATTTTAACTCCCTCAAAATCAATATTCATCATCATTATTTTGTGACCAATTATGTGCCTCCATCTATCGTCAACTATCAATTCATCATGGGCCCATATATTTATCCATTGGTGAACCTAGGACATGTGACACCATCTCGTGGTCCCGCACTAGATAAAGATCAATCATTTTTTATTGTGAGATCAAAAGGATCATTGATCTCAACAATAAGTTACTCTTAAAACATCAAAGAGATAGAATGTCTATCAATAATTTGACAGATGGCGAGAATTGATCCTCTCGTCATTAATTGGGTCCATCTCATGACATCATCATGGGATCATGGGGCAAATGGGAAAATGACACACATCCTATCATTTGAAAAGGTAAAGAGGTCCCACCAAATATGAATGCTCACCCATAATTTGGTAAAATGAAATGAAAAGGATAAGGTCACTATCAATAATAAGGTAAAAATAATACACAAAGATTAGAATAGGGAACAAAATTTAAAATTCAAAGAGAAATGCCACAAAATAACCATCGTGATCTCAAAAGTTTTTAGAGGACAAAAAGTGGCTTCTTCTAGGGATGCATGCCTCCTATAGACATGACAAGATCACATATCATTGGTTTGAGAAGACCACATACCTTCTATAAGATTATACTCCTACTAATAAAAACTTGATTTAAACTCTGTTTGGCAGCCCCAAGATACCAAACATGGCACATACATCCCTTTCTTTATCCCAGATCCGATTCTCATCCTCACATGTGACCAGACAATGAAAATATTCATTGCATAATTGCTGTCCACATACACAAAACATTATGGGCTAAAAAATAACTCATTTTCTGCACCTACCCATGATCTTCCAATCACACCCATTACTATGATCATACCTAGGGAGGAATGTAACTCTTCTTTCTTCATCAATAAGTGGATCAGATAAGAGAAATTCATCATGTGGTGCATCAATATATAAAACACAATAATCAAAACACATCAACACACAATTATCAGGTTGACAAGAATTCAAACAAAAACATTTATCTTTATTTATGCCTTCAACTTCACACCAGTATGTTTGGTTTCTTAATATCTTCATACAATATATTTGAAGCTAAATGCAAACCTCTATCATGGAAATTATAACATAAGACCAGTTTCTTATCATCATCATTATCAAACAATACATTTGATACCTCATTAAAACTATTGTCCACAACACTGTTACAACCCACCTCTCCTAAAAAAACATCTGGATATGAACAAGAATTGTGTTCATCATGGTAATCCTTATGACATAAAGGCTCATTGTTATGCTAGGTAGTTTCTTCATCAATACTTTGTGAACTTTCACCATCAATGTATGGTGCACAACCCTCACTATATGAGCTACATGATTCATAAAAAACATATGATTGTTGGTTAATATCATATATAGCCTATGAGATGGAACAAGAGACTATTTCACCAAATGTAGCGAGTCCAGAAAATGATTGCAGCACTACTTCCATTATACTCATTTCTTCAGGAACCTTTTCATTTGTAACATGAGGAATAACCACTAATAAACAATTATTTTCACTCACATCATCTGAATTACAATTGCATACATGGTTAGTACAATTAGTAGGGACACAGGTGCTCTGACATACATTTTTACTTCTTAATTCACAAACATCATTTGATTGTTTTTTAGTTTAGATTTGGGAGATAAGAAACCCCTTCAAATTCCATATTTTAAATTATTCTCAATATCCATCGTTGTCATAAATGCTTGATGTAAAGTCCTGGGCTCTTTAGCTCTTAATGGGAAACTCATTTTCTCATCAAATTCTCCCAAGTATATCACTAAACATACTGCATCATTAGGCCTGAAACCCATTATGATTTTACCCAATGCCTTTGTAAATATGATGTTGAAAAAGGGACTAACAATGATAGAAATCCTTCTGCACTTTAGGCTCTGCAAAACCAAGGTGGGTAGACCCCAATGCCCTTTTAACACACACTTTCATAATATGGTTTTTCACAAAAAAAATATCTCATATGTGTTGGAATGGAAAGATAAGGGACTGAGAGGGGAGGGGTGAATCAGTGCCCTCAAATTTTTTTAACTAATTATCCAATTTGCAAATAGTAGTGTCTAAACTATCCAACTGAATCCATTGTTTGCAACATTCATTCAATTGACTTGGTAAATGTAAAATTCATGAAAATAAATAATAAATCAATCACATAGCACAAGTATTTTGGTTACGTAAAAACCCTTGTTAGAATGCAAAGACTGCGGTGGGGATGACACCCACAAATTCTTCACTACTGTAGATAATAAAGTATGTTGATTAAGGATACAAGTTGTGATCACTTCTGGTGATCTTACCTTGTTAGGAGTAAAAATCATATCAACTAGATCTACCTTGTTAAAGGATTTAAACAACACTACTTGAGTGTGTACTCGGTTAAGAGATTTATAATCAAACTGTTAAGTCTACTCTGTTAGGATATTTTTACTAACTCTGTTACAATGATTAGAGAATAACATAAAGATATTTGTAAATTGACAACTATACTTTTTTTGAATCAAATCTATGATAGACTAAATGAATTTCACCTTTATGTGAAGTAAACTATCCTCTGATCTACTTGGTAGCCTAGAGTATTTCTAAATAAACTGAATTGTATCTCTGATCACTATTCATTCTTGCAAACCTTGTCTGAATTCTGATATATTGAGGTGTGGCTACTGCTTTAAGATCTCTCTTTATAATTCACTTTCTTGCCTTATGTCAAAATGACATGAATTAAAAATATATAGCAAATGACCTAATTAGGTTTACATAATCTTAGGAAAACCTAAGATCTACGGTGTACAAAATAAACCTAGATCTAGCTTTACATAGGAATCATTACAATATTTAATGATTATATCCACAATAAATAATCCTTGATCTTGGTAAAACATTTTATGAATCCATCTAACCGTTTATGTAGGTAGATATGCCATTACTGATTACTATGCCATTTCTTGAATTGCTTGGTAAACACTACCTTTCATGCCTAGTGAATATACTGGTGCTCAGTGTCTAGTCTGCTCGTTCTCTAGTCTACTTGGTGTTTACTGACACTCAGTGTTGAGTTCACTCTGACACTTAGTAAATATGCTCATGTGCCCAATTAAACTTGTTAACTGTTAACTCTCGGTTCTTCCTTGTGTTATCTCGGTATGAGGACTTGTTTGTATAACCAACTAGCATAATGTAGCTTGTTGTATCACCTTTACCAACTGATCAGCTTAGAAAATTGATGGAACTAGATTGATACTAATGAAAACATCTAATGCTCAAATAGAGATAACAATTTCCCCCTTTGGCATTAGTATCAAAACTTGTAATGTATATAACCTGATATATCTTAGACTGTTCTTACACTTCATATATACATACGAAAACTAATTTATACAAAATTACATCACTCCCCCTTGGTGCATGCTCCCAGTATGTATGTAGTACACTTAGCATATGTTTATACAATTGGCATATACATTATGTTTCCCCCTTTTTGAGATTAATGCTAAAATTCAAAAAAAAAATGTGTACTTACAATTTGTCAAAGATGTGTTGATGGGTTTTCATGAGTGAATCCAAGAGGTTTTCCCATTCCTCTTTCAAGTTGGTGAGAGCAATGTGCTCAAGACTGGCTTGTGCATGCATATCAAAAATGTTTTCCAACACTAGAATTTCAGGTGTTGCAACTAAGGCTTGTGCCTTGAAAATATGACACTCAATGATTTTCAAGTGAGGAAGCAATTCTACTTGAAGCTTGGTGACTTGGTCACCTATCTTATCCTCCTGCTTCCTCAAATCTGCTCTTAACTACCTAAGTTCTTGCACTTTGAGTATATGCTTATGAAAAGCATCTAGCTCAATTAAGGATGCATTGGCACTAGCTAGGATTTCATTATCCATCTTCTTAATCTTTTCACCGACCTCAGTAGTGAAACTCTCCATAGTGCATAGTTTAAATAACATCTAAATGATTTTCTGAGTAATGGTTTGGAGTTTTGTAATTAGCTCACAAAGCTTTACTTTATTTACTACCACTTCTTGGCTGATCTTTTCTGCTAATTTATTCTGAATCTTAGCTTCTTCCCTTTCCTTAATTCTCTTTTGAGCTTCAATATCCGAGGAGTTGATTTCATTTTCAAGAGTGGCATGCTGGTCCAATATAGGTGTTTCTTCATTAATCTAGACCTCAGGTACAACCTGTTGCAAGATGTCTCTCACATCTTCAAGAATCTGCTTGATCTTTCTCTCTTTCCTCAGCTTCTATTGAGCTTCCTTCCTTGTGCATATATCCCCATATTTTCTTAGTGCTTCAGGGTCCAAGGTCCTCGGGTCAAATTCTAGTATTTCTATCACTTCATCTAGTGTGATTGACCTTTTTCCATTCTTTTTCTTCTTATTTTTAGGCTCTTGGGGGGAAGTCTTAACAAACAAAATGATAGCCTTTACCTCAAAACTTGGTGTATCTTTCCTAGTAGACAATTTCTTTGATACCAATTGTTGGAATGGAAAGATAAAGGACTAAGAGTGGAGGGGTGAATCAATTCCCTCAAAAAAATTTAACTTTTTATCCAATTTGCAAATAGTAGTGTCTAAACCATCCAATTGAATCCATTGTTTGCAACATTCATTCAATTGACTTAGTAAATGTAAAATGCATGAAAACAAAAAATAAATCAATCACATAACACAAGTATTTTGTTAATGTAGAAACCCTTATTAGAAGGTAAAAACTGTGGTGGGGATGACACCCACAAATTCTTCACTATTGTAGATAATAAAGTATGTCGGTTAAGGCTACAAGTTGTGATCACTTCTGGTGATCTTACCCTATTAGGAGTAACAATCAGATCAACTAGATCTACCTTGTTAAAGGATTTAAACAACACTACTTGAGTGTGTACTCGGTTAAGAGATTTACAATCAGACTATTAAGTCTACTCTATTAGGAGACTTTTACTAACTCTGTTACATTGATTAGAGAATAACAGAAAGATATATGTAAATTGACAACTATACTTTGTCTGAATTAGATCTATAATATATTGAATGAATATCACCTTTATGTGAAGTAAACTATCCTTTGATCTTCTCGGTAGCTTGGAGTGTTTCTAAATAAACTGAATTGTATCTCTGATGATTATTCATTCATGCAAACCTTGTCTAAATTCTAGTATCTTGAGGTGCGACTACTTCTTCAACATCTCTCTTTATAATTTGCTTGCTTGTCTTAAGTCAAAATGACATAAATTACAAATATATAGTAAACTGTTATGATTTACATTACCTAATTAGGTTTACATCATCTTAGGAAAACCTAAGATCTACAGTGTACAAAATTAACCTAGATCAAGCATTACATAGGAATCATCAAAATATTTAATGATTACATCCACAATAAATAATCCTTGATCTTGGTAAAATGTTTTATGAATCTGTGTAACTATTTACATAGGTAGATGTGCCATTACTGATTTCTATGGTGTTTCCTGGATTGCTTGGTAAACACTACCTTTCCTGCCCGGTGAATATACTGGTGCTCGGTGTCTAGTCTGCTCGGTGTTTACTGATGCTCGATTCTTGGTTCACTTTGATGCTCAGTAAATATGCTCTTGTACTTGGTTAAACTTGTTAACTATTAACTCTCAATTCTACCTTGTGTTTTCTCGGTATGAGGACTTGTTTGTATAACTGAATAGCATAATGTAACTTGTTGTGTCACCTTTACTGACTAATCAGCTTAGAAAATTGACTGAACTAGATTGATACTAATGACAACATCTAATGTTGAAATAGAGATAACAATATGAAGCATCAAACATGGCAAGGAGATACTAGATGAAGGCTAATCACCCATTGAGCATCAACCTTCATGGAGCATGAGATAGGATAGAATACAAACTTGGCATAAAAGTAAATGATGTTCTGTGATTTAAAATATATTTTTAGAAAGAAAACAAAATGAATATGAGTAGACAAAATGTATGTAAAACTTCACACCCAGCTAAGACTAGCACCTCATTTTATTGGGCCATGGAGTCAATGAGAAGAATTATACCACATAATAGAATTTATCAATAGAAAATTATCTAAGATTGTCTCACAACCTTCTTTAACTATAATTCAAACCCAACCTACTTATCAAATTCCTTGCACACATAACCAGTAACTCTACAACTTTTCAAAAGCATTTACTTGATCCATTAGACCAAAGAATGAAAGGGAAGCCACATATCTCACAATAAGACACTAAGAGTGGTGCAGGAGCACACCTAGGCTAACCTCCTTGCTTAGTTGTTTTGGCATGTACCTGACTCTAGCCAAGTCAAGAAGAGTAGATTATTTTGTCTTAAGACCTTATAAGGTCATTGCAATGTATGCTAAGTGAGTTAGTCATTAGGACTAAGGTCACACTAATAGCCAATGTTAGTAGTTTTTAATTCTTAGTGTTAATAGTTTGGGATAGAGTCTTCAATGTGTCTTAGGCACATAAATAATGTTAATGGATGTCATAGAGATGCCATAAAGTCATTAAGTGAGTTGGTTCCTTAGAATCTAGAGCGGATAGAGGTCCTAAGAAATAGGATCAAGGCATAGAGAAAGTTGCCAAATGTTGTAAAAAAGTTGTCATGACAACATTTGTAATTATTGCAAATGTTGCATGCAACTCGGTTATCCTTGGATTCCCTTGAGAATAGGAGGTGGGAGATTGGCCAACATGCCCTAGAATGGTGGAAATGGCATCTTATGTTTAGTAAGGCTCTAATCTTGAGGTAGATTATGTATTGTAATAGTTTGAGTTTGATAATAGAGCTCTTCAACACTGTTTCCAGGGATATCCTGAGCTTTTGTGGTGACAGACATATCTTATGGATTGAAAGTGCTAAGTTAGTGATTGCATAGTTTTCTTTAGTGTGTTCTAAGACTTTTTCATTTGATAAGAAAGGTGTTTATAGTAGATATACTACGTCGATTAAGTTCATTTTGTTTTAGAGTTCTCACTAGTTCTATTTTGACCAGTTCATGCTTTCATGGCTCCCCCATGAAATATCCCCATGGAAAACACTTAAGGATAGATGGAAATGTTAGGGGAGTCATTAGTGTACATGTGTTTAGGATTAGGAGTTATGAAAGTTTGTAGAGCTATTTTTACTAATAGGCCCTAGGTGAGCAGACAAAGCCAGTTAGAGGTCTAGGTTGTGAAGAAGTAAAGATATATTGCAGGGTAGAAAGATACGGTATGGATCTAGTAATTTTTCAAGAAGGTTTTCATCATATCATGACATACTATGAGGATTTATCCTATGCCAATCCATTAGATCAAGGTTTAAGCAAGATTTGTACAAAGTTACAGTTAGTCCTAAAAACTAGGCCTATTAGCCCTATTTGCCCTAGTTTATAGGAAGCCAATGTACAGAGGTTGTCAGACCCTAAAACCTATAGAATCTTTTAAAACTTCCAAATGGGTATCCAAATCTGGTTTTATATTCTTAGGGTCTTTGGAAAAGTTTTGCAAGAATTGGGAAAAGCCTCTGCAAAAGGCTACAATGATTAGGCCTATTTTTAAGGTCTCTAAATGGTGAAATCTTGAACCCGGTAAGGGTATGATTCAAGATCCTTCTAAAATGGATCAAATTGGAAAGATTATGAATGTTTTCAATATGGAGAGCACCCCTACAATGAAGAGTGAAGATTGTGAAGAATTAGCACTTAGAGCTTTCTAAGTGAAGGTGAAGGATTGTACTATTTAAAGGTGTTAGTCTTTCAAGGTTAAGCACAAAGGTTAAGAAATCTTAGAGAAGAGTTAGCATTAGACTTAGTTAATCATCTAAGCCAATCAAGACCTAGAGGAGACTAGGTTCCTAGAAGAGACAAGCTATGTCTCTTAGTTGCAGTGCAAGCAAGCCTTGGAACACTCACATCATATTGGTATCAAAGCTTGATTTGATCAGGATTGTGGTGGATGTTGCAGCCTACTAAATTAGTTGGAGAGAATACACCAATTGGATCAGTGGAAGATAAAACCATGGTGACTAACACTGAGTTAGCCAAGAAGGTTGAGGAACAAGAAGAGGACAATCGGTTGCTAAGAGATAGATTGTCACAAACAGAGCAACTCTTGGGTGAAGTCCAAGACAAAGCTGATAGGGTGAAAGACAAAATTGGCCAAAAGGAAGAAAAAGAAGCAAGGGAGAAGGAATTAGAGTTGGAGGAGGAAGCACCAACACCTAACCCTATTCTTCCTGAAGAGCCTTTCTTAAAAGCATTGAAGGCATTGAGTGGCAAAGCATTAGAAGGTGTGCCACTATTTAGCGGACAAATGGATCTAGATTTAGTTGTAGATTGGATAGATAGCATTAAGAACCATTTTGAGTGTGATGGTATCTCTAAGGCACAAAAAGTTATGGTGGCCAAGTCTAGACTAAGAGGTTCAACTCTTACTTTGTGGAAGTTTATGCAAATCGAGAGGGAAAATGATGGAAAAGGTCCTATTGTTACATGGAAGGGCATGGTAAAAAAAGTGAAGCAGACCTACCTTCCTGATGACTATGAAGTTTAACTTCATAGGAGGAGACACAATCTTAGGCAAAAATATTTAGATATCCAAGCATACACCAAGGAGTTTCAAAAGCTATGTTTGAGATCCAAGGTAGTTGAATATGAAAGCATTAAGCTTGCAAGGTACTTGAATGGCCTCAAATGGTCTATTCAAGAAGAGATGAGTCTAGTGAACTTCAAAACCATTCACCAATGCTATCAAATAGCCTTGAAGATAAAAGAGAAAGGCAAAAGGAAACAAGAAACCTCCAAGGGTAAAGTTAAAGGCAAGGATAGTAGAGGACAAAGAGGTGGCTATGGTGGAAGAAGTTCTGAATCAAGAACTCAAGGAGATATAAAATTCAGTGAGCAACAAGAAGGAAGCTCAAGTAGAGGTGGTAGAGGAAGAAGCTCTAGCTCTAGAGGAAGGAATGGTGGACAAGGAGGAAGAGGCAACTACTTTTCCAATATGAAGTGCTACCATTGCAATCAAATGGGGCATCCTGCCTATAGATGTCCAGAGAAAGGTGGTTCTTCACAAGGAGGTGACAAGAGAACTAACCTTGTTCAAGATGAGTCTAATGCAGCCAAGAAGCATGCTGAAGTACCATTCAATTCTGAGGAAGGAAAGAACCTCATGATGAGGAGAAATTTGATCAAGGAGCCGGTGAAGGTAGAGCCTAGCCAAAGGAGGTCTTTGTTTAGGATAAAGTGAAAAATAATGGGGAAGGTATGTAGGTTCATCATAGATTTAGGCTTTACTAACAATATTGTGTCAGAGGAAGCAGTCAGCAAGCTTAAGTTGGCAAGAATACCCCACATTAATCCTTACAAGGTCACTTGGCTCAATAAAGGCCAACATGTGTTAGTGAATGAAAAAGCATGGGTGGAGTTCTCCATTGGAAGGTATAAAGACAAAGTTTTGTGTGATGTATTGCCTATGGATGCATGCCATTTTCTCCTAGGTAGACCATAGCAATTTGACCGCCAAGCCATACATGATGGATGAAAGAATTCTTATTCTTTCAAGAAGGACAATGTGACCTTCAAAATACAATCACTATTGGAAGATGCTGAGGTGAAGACAACAGGTCCAAATGTGCTTATGGTGGGTGAAAAGGATTTCTTAGAGGCTATGAAAGAAGGTGAAGGTATTGGCTATGCATTGGTGTTAAGACCAAAAGAGGGAGATGAAGGCAAGGTAACTAAGAAGACAAAGTTACCAAAGGAGATTCAAGGTATGTTGTAGACCTACCAAGGTATAGTAAGTGATGGACAACCATCAGCCTTACCCCCTAAAAGAGCCATAAGTCATAGGATAGACCTTATCCTAGGAGCTACCCTACCTAACAAAGCAGCCTACAAGATGACCACTCAACAAAATGAGGAAATAGCAAGACAAATACAAGAACTCCTAAACCAAGGTTTTATTAGAAAGAGAATTAGTCCATGTGTCATACCCACTATACTTGCACCTAAGAAAGGAGGAACTTGGAGGATTTGTATGGATTCAAGGGCTATCAATAGGATAACTATAAGGTATAGGTTCCCTATCCCTAGGATTGAAGACTTAATGGATTGTCTAGGTGAAGCTAAGTACTATAGCAAGATAGACTTGAAGAGTGGCTATCACAAAATAAGAATACATGAAAGAGATGAGTGGAAAATAGCCTTCACGACTAATGAAGGGCTGTATGAATGGCTTGTCATGCCATTTGGATTATCCAATGCCCCCTCCACACATGAGGCTCATGAATGAAGTCATCGAAGACTATATAGGAAAGTTTGTAGTAGTATATCTAGATGATATACTAATTTATAGCAAGACAAGGAGTGAGCACCTAGAGCATCTTGATATTGTTTTCAAGAAGTTACATGATGATAAATTGATGATCAATTTGGAGAAGTGTGAGTTCATCAAAATAGAGCTAGTATACCTTGGGTTTGTCCTATCGCATGGAAATCTAAAAATGGACAAGAGTAAAGTGGAGGCTATCATGAATTGGCCTACTCTAAGGACAACAACAGAGGTAAGAATTTTTCATGGCCTTGCACAATATTATAGGAAATTCATAAGACAGTTTAGTGCAATTTGTGCTCCTATGTTAGATACTATCAAGGGAGGAATGAAAACCAAGTTTGTTTGGAATGAACATGCTAACAAAAGCTTTGAGTTGTTGAAGGAGAAGATAGCTACCCAACCTGTTTTAGTGTTTCCAAGCTTTGAGAAGCTTTTCACCATTGAGTGTGATGCTAGAAATGTAGCAATTGGGGTTGTTCTAAGCCAAGAAGGCAGACCGGTGGCTTTCCATTTAGAGAAGTTAAGTGAAGCCAAGAAGAAGTACTCTTCTTATGACCTAGAAATGTATGCATTGGTCCAAGCTCTAAGGAAATGGAGGCACTACTTGCTTCTGAAGGAATTCATTGTGTATTCAGACAATCAAGCACTTAGTTTCCTAAATTAACAAGAAAAGTTGAGTCACAAGCACATGAAGTGGGTTGAGTACCTATAAGCTTACACCTTCAATATAAAACATAAGAAAGGTGTCCTCAATAAAATGGTAGATGCATTATCTAGAAGAGCTCTCACAATCCAAGAAATTCAGTTAAAGAGCATGGGAATAGATCATTTTAAGGATCTATATGTTGATGATGAGGATTTTGCAGACATTTATAAGGTATGTTCTGAATACAAGAATCATTTTCATAGTAGATATGTTGAGTATACTTTGCATAGTGATCTTTTGTTTAACGGGAATCAACTATGTGTTCCTAGAGGTTTTATTAGAGATAACTTGATACAAGAGAAGCATAATGGTGCTTTGAGTGGTCATTTTGGGATCACTAAGACTCAAGAAATTGTTTGAAGGTTCTATTATTGGCCAAGGATGAATATTGGTGTTAGGAGGTATGTGGAGAGTTGTGTTGTATGTCAAAAGGCCAAGGGAACTTCATCAAATGTAGGTCTTTATCAACCACTACCTATTCCTACTAGGCCATGGGAGTGTTTGAGTATGGATTTTGTAGTTGGGTTACCCAAGATAAGACAAGGCATGGACAGTGTTTATGTGGTTGTGGATAGATTCAGCAAGATGGCTCACTTTGTGCCATGAAAGACCACTAATGATGCCAGTCAAATAGCCTCTCTTTTCTTCAAAGAGATAGTGAGAATCCATGGGTTTCCTATCAGCATTGTGTCAGACAGAGACACTAAATTCATGAGTCATTTTTGGAAGACTCTTTAGCAAAGGCTAGGAACTAATTTATCTTTTGGATCAGCCTACCATCCCCAAACTGATGGTCAGACTGAGGTTGTCAATAGAAGCCTTGGAAATCTACTAAGGTGCTTGACAAAGGATTATGGTCAACAATGGGATCAGTTGATTGGGAAAGCTGAATATGCCTACAATGACACTATCAATAGATCCACAGGGAAGAGCCCATTTGAGATAGTGTATGGACTACATATTAGAGGTTTGTATGAACTAAGAGATTTGAAGGATCGAGTGAAAGGAAGTGGATATGCTGATGAATTTTCATATGTCATGCAAGAGATACATGATACAGTGAGGAAGACTTTGACAGAGAATACCATGAAACATAAAGTCAAGGTGGATGAGAGTAGAAGAATAGTTCACTTCAATGTAGGTGACTTGGTTATGGTGCATCTTAACAAATCAAGACTTCAAAAGGGAGTCCCTCACAAGTTGCAGATGAGGAGGATAGGTCACTGTCCTATCTTAGCTAACTATAGTGATAATGCATTCCAAGTTGAGCTACCAGAAGAAAGTGGACTGTTTCCTATCTTTAACATTGTAGACTTAGTCCATTACAAAGGACCACAGCAAGACATGGATCAACACCTTCATGAAGTGATCAAAGATGTGGAAGATCTACAATTACCTACTGCTACAGTCACATGAGCTGACAATGTGTTGGATAGAAGGGTCTATAAAATGACTAGGACTAAAGAGTATAAAGAACATCTCATAAAGAAGCATGGGAAAATGGATGTTGATGCAGTATGGATAAAGGATTCAGAGTTCAAGAAGATGGGGATTGATCTAAGCATCCTCAATCCAAGGGTGGAGTGAACTTTCTATTTTGGGGAGGATGGTATAGGAGCACACCTAGGCTAACCTCCATGCTTAGTTGTTTTGGCTTGTACTTGACTCTAGCCAAGTCAAGAAGAGTAGATTAATTTTCTTAAGACCTTAGAAGGTCATTGCAATGTAGGCTAAGTGATTTAGTCATTAGGACTAAGGTCACACTAATAGCCAATGTTAGTAGTTTTTAATTCTTAGTGTTAATAGTTTGGGATAGAGTCTTCAATGTGTCTTAGGCACATAAATAATGTTAATGGATGTCATAGAGATGCCATAAGGTCATTAAGTGAGTTGGTTTCTTGAAATCTAGAGAGGATAGAGGTCCTCAGAAATAGGATCAAGGCATAGAGAAAGTTGCCAAATGTTGTAAAAAAGTTGTCATGACAACATTTGCAATTATTGCAAATGTTGTATGCAACTTGGTTATCCTTGGATTCCCTTGCGAATAAGAGGTGGGAGATCGGCCAACAGGCCCTAGCATGGTGGAAATTGCATCTTATGTTTACGAAGGCTTGAATCTCGAGGGAGGTTATGCATTGTAATAGTTTGAGTTTGATAATAGAGCTCTGCAACACTGTTTCCAGGGATATCCCGAGCTTTTGTGGTGAAAATCATATCTTATGGATTGAAAGTGCTAAGTTAGTGATTGCATAGTGTTCTTTAGTGTGTTCTAAGACTTTTTCATTTGAGAAGTGAGGTTTTTAGAGTAGATATACTTGTAATCACCCAAAAATGGTCATCTAGACTATTAGCCCCTTGCTAGCATTATTTGCTAAAATCATCAATTGCTTATTCTTGATCAAATCCTAATTCTATCATTTATTCGATTATTTTCTATGGATTAACCATTTTATCCTAAATATTTATTTATTTAAAAGGAATTCTCTCCCCTTTTAATAAATAAAAAATCCCCCCACGTTTCCTCTTATCCTAAGTTGCACAAATAAAGCATTATTCCTATTTTATAAAAAGGAAAAATCACTTTTTGTCTCATATGGACACAAAAGTGAACTCTTATTTTCTCATTGGAGGATACTTGTGCACATGGATTGCTCCTCTTTCAAGCTCCATCATTGATTAAATATTTTTCCTCTTAATCTCCATGGTCCATTCTTTCTCATTTCTTATTGATGAAGGGTGCTCCCCTTAATACCACAAACACAACATAAATAGAGAAACAACAACAATATGCAAGAAAAGAAAATTGGCTTTTTATTATCTCCACAAATGTGGAATTACAATATGCAAAGCCACATGGGAATTCCCTTACAATATTCTGTAGGACAAAGCCTCGAATCAATACCCAGATCTACTACCTAGAACTGCCCTAGACAACACTACGGGCCTTCTTTATATAGGCATTTTCCACCGTCCAAAAAGGTTCCAGAAATTTAGCTCTAAGGGCCAACCAAACTTAGAATTATTTTATTTTTCAATTTATTACATCAAATTTGGCTCAAAATAACTTTTGAAACCCAAATAGAAATTTTGAAGGAAAATTATTTTCTGCCATTTCAGGTGGCCTGACTTCCAGAGACCATAAGTCATCACTAGTTGACCCGATTGACTATTACAACCCCATTTTGAAAACACCACGAAGCACTCTATAGGCTTGATTGGTGCAAGTGCCTGTCACCCAAATTTTCAACCTTATCCAGGGCCTCTAAAGCCTTCAAAACTGAGTTCAAAGTTTCTGTACCCTGCTGCCAATACCGAAAATCTTTAATATCTTCAAAACTAGACCTGATCTAGCCATGAAACTTTGCTGGTAGGCTGATATGACTGAGATGAACCTCCACATGAAAAATCAGAACATTCTGAGATTGTAAGACCAACTTACTAAAAATAGCAAGTTTCCATAAATAGCAGCTCTGCACAAGATAGCCCTTATTGAATACAAAAATAGAAATATTTTTTGGGTGATGCAAGATTGCTCTTACACCCAAGATGCTCCTGCATCAAACACTCAGGGTAATTTAAGAAGTGACCCCGTCATGATTCAGGTGTGCAGAGGAAAACCAAGATGGTTAACCTCCTCCTTTGTTAGCCATGATGAATCTTCAACAGGTCATCCTTTCCATTTGACCAAATACTCTTCATATGTCCTGTTCCTTGTGCTTTTTCCAACATGACTATCCAGTATGTCTTTAATCTCCTTGATATCTAAACTGGTTGCTGGAATACTCTACTATGCTGTTGTAACCTCATCTTCAACACCTCCCTCATGATACTCTGTCATATCTAAAATATTAAACACTAGTGAAATATTCAGCTCAATAGGCAATTCTACCTCATATGCATTTCTTGAATCATGCTTCTTCAGTATCTTACATGGCCCAAACTTCTTCATTTTCAACTTGTTATATGTACCAACTAGAAATCGCTCCTTCCGCAAATGAACCATGACTTCATCTCCAACCTAAAATTCCTTATGCCTCCTTTTCACATCTTCTTTAGCCTTATACTGCACATTCATCTTGGTAATATGCTTCCTCACCTCCTCATGGATGTTCTTCAAGTGTTCTGCAAAATCCTCAGCTTCAACACTACTTATTTCTCCTTTATCTATCTTTCTCAATTCTAATGCATTTTTGGGACTACTCCCATATACAATCTAGAATGGTGATTTACCAGTGCTCTTGTTGATATAATTATTGTATGCAAATTCTACTTGTGGTAAAATCAAATCCCATCCTGTTGGCTTATCTCCAACCAAACATCTCAGCAAATTTCCCAAACTTCTATTCACCACCTCTATCTGTCCATCAGTCTGTGGATGATGTGATGAACTGAACTTCAAATCTATCTTCAACTTCTTCCACAATGTACGCCAAAAATATCCAACGAACTTAGTGTCTCTATCTGAAACTATGGTCTTTGGCAAACCATGTAGTCTCACTACTTCTTTGAAAAATAATTCTGCTATATGAACAACATCATTAGTCTTCTTGCAGGGAATGAAATGTGCCATCTTCAAAAATCTATCAACCACCACAAAAATTGAATCATGTCCCCGCTGTGTCCTTGGTAAACCAAGAACAAAGTCCATACTGATATCCTCCCAAGGCTTCTCTGGTACAGGTAATGGCTGATACAACCCTGTATTCTGCTTCACTCCCTTCACCATCTGACATACTCTACAACTCTGTACAAACTTCTTGACATCTTGTTGCAACTGTGGCCAATAATAATTTTCACTAACCAAAGCAAGGGTTTTATCTCGACCAAAATGTCTAGCCAATCCTCCACTATGCTTCTCCTTGATGAGATTCTCCCTCATAGAACTTCTTGGAATGCACAATTGACTCCCTCTGAATATCATATCATCCTGAATGATAAAATCCAGCCATTTCATCCTGTCTAGAGTAACAGGTTCTTTACAAGCTTTCCAAGCTTCACCAAAATCAGGATCCTTTGGATACAAATTCTTGACTTCCTTGAACCCAACCACCTCAATCTACATCTTTGTTAGCAATAGTTGTCTTCTGCTAAGTGCATCTGCAACCCTATTAGACTTTCCACTTCTGTGTTTCAAAACAAATGTATAACTCTGTAAAAACTCAACCCATTTCAAATGCCTTTGATTCAACTTTCCTTGACTATTCAAATATTGCAAAGCTTGATGATTAGTTTACAAAACAAACTCCTTAGGAAGTAGATAGTGTCTCCACTTCTTCAATGCCTGAACTATAACATATAATTCCTGATCATAAACAAAATATTTTCTCTTGGCATCATTTAACTTCTCACTGAAATAAGCAATAGGTTTGCCTTCTTGGCTCATAACAGCTCCTATTACAGTACCGCTAGCATCACAGTCTACTTGAAACACCTTATTAAAATCTGGAAGTACTAAAATAGGTTGTTATGTAACTTTTTGTTTCAACAATTGAAAACTCTTTTTTGCCCCATTAGTCCACTTAAACTCTTTTCTATCCCCTCTCATTGTTTCAGTCAAGGGACCAAAAATACTGCTAAAATTTTTGATAAAATTTCTGTAAAAACTAGCTAGACCATGAAAATATCTTACCTCAGTAGCACTTCTTGGAGTAGGCCATTCAAGGATATTTTGTACCTTCTCTAGGTCAATTTTTACACCTTCTGTTGAAACTACAAATCCCAAATACACAAACTCTTTCTTCACAAAACTGCACTTCTTCAAATTAATCAACAATTTCTCATCTCTCATCTTCTCAAACACCATATTAATATGCATCATATGTTCCTCCAATGTCTTGATAAAGATCAAAATATCATCTAAGTAAACAATGACAAACTTACCCAAAAATTCTTTCAAAACCTCGTTCATGAGCCGCATGAAAGTGCTCAATGCATTGGTTAGCCCAAAAGGCATGACTAACCACTCATACAGTCCTTCCTTTGTCTTGAAGGCAATCTTCCATTCATCTCCTTCTCTAATCTGAATCTAGTGATATCCACTCTTCAGATCTATCTTTGAGAAATACATAGCTCCACTCAAACAATCCATAATATCATCCATTTGTGGCAATGGAAATCTATACTTGATTGTGATCTTGTTTATTGCTCTAGAATCTATACACATCCTCCATTCTCCATTCTTCTTTGGTGCTAATACCACTGGTATAGAACAGGGACTCAGACTCTCTTGAATCAACCCCTTCTACAATAACTCATGTACTTGTCTGTTCAACTCTTCACTTTCTGCTGGTGTCATTCAGTATGCTACCTTTTTTGGCAAACTGGCTCCTGGAATCAAATCCATCTAATGATTGATCTTCCTTATCAGTGGTAATCCATCAGGTACATTATCATATACAATATCTTGAAACTCATTCAACAAATCTGCAACCTCTATAGGTACATCCTCTACTTCTTCTTTACCAGCTTTTGGAATTAAAGCAAAACACACATGCTCATGTCTCATACCATCTAGGAATTTTCTTCCATCAACAAATGTTATTCTTGCATTACCACATACCTTTTCTTCGGCCTCCTTCAATGGCTTTAGCTTATGTCGCACTCCATCCTTTGTTAGGGAATAGGTATTCACACGGCTATCATGTACAACACATCTATCAAACTACCACGGTCTACCCAACAACATATGACATGCATCCATAGATATGATATCACATAGTACCTCATCTTGGTACCCACCAATCTTGAACTTTACTAGGCACTGTTCACTGACCAGGACCTTGTGGTCATCCTGCACCCAGGTAATCCGATATGGATGTGGGTGTTTCTATCTCTTGAGCTTCAACTTTGTCACCATCTCTTCTGACACCAAATTGTCAGTGCTTCCACTATCAATAATAACATCATAGAATTTTCCCTCACACTTGCATCTAGTGTGAAATAGGCTCCTCCTTTGTTTAGGTTCATTCTCACCACTCAACAGGACTCTTCTGTTAATCAGTGTTTCTCCTCTTTCAGCATCTTCTAAATTTGATGATTTGACATCTTCATCTACATGTGCAACTATGGTCTGGTCTTCATTCCTCCTATCTATACTTCCTTGGCATTGAGGACATTCAAATTCCCTATGACCTTCTTCTCCATAGTGAAAACATGTTCCACGGAAGCCTCCTCTTCCTGAACCTTGTCCTCTTTCTCTTCCTCTCTGATCTCTAGTGTTCTGATCTTGGAAATGATTGGAATTGTTTCCTCTCTAATTTTGACTACTACTGGCCTCATCCTTCTTTTTCAAATCTTCATTTCAGCCTCCATATAACCATCCACCAGATCTTCCACTGCGACCTCTTCCATTTTGTTTTCTCTCAAACTTCTTGTTCAACTTTTCCTCTACTTTTAGGGCAAACTGGTATGCCTCTTCAATACTATTTATTCAAACCAGATTCAGCTCCTCCTGAATGCTTGGCCTTAACCCATTAAGGCAATGGGCAAATTTCTCCTTGTCAGCTTCTGCATGGCCTGTTTTGATGAGGATTCGATAGAAATCCTCTATATACTCCTGAACAGATCTTCCTGCTTGCTTCAAACTTTGCATCTTCTTCAGTAGGTCAAGCTCATAATCAACAAGAATGAATTACCGCTTCAATTTATCCACCATTCAATCCCATCTTGTGATTTTATCTTTCCCCCTTCTATTTCACTCTAATTGAATCTCTTGCCACCAAATCTTTGCATAACCTTTTAGTCTGGCCTTCACGAATTTGACCCTATTAGGATCCTCAATATCTTCATACTCAAAATATTCTTCACATTCATTGATCCAGTCGATCAATTCTTCTAGGTTAAGATTTCCTAAAAATGTAGGAACCTCAATCTTAGGTCTTTTTCCGATCTTGGAAATGGTTCAAAAAAATCTTTCTTCCCCCTGGTTCACAACTTCGACTTCTCCTTCTTGATCTTCTTCTTCAGCTTCATCCTTTCTTTCATCTTTGACATTAAGATTCATTCCTCTGCAAATATCCTCTTGCAATGTTTGCACTTGTCTCTAGAGTGCTCTAACCTCAAGTGTTACAACACCAGCTCTTTTGCCACATTCCCTTCATGGAGGCATTTTAGTGATGCACGCTAAAACCCTAACCATGGTCCTGGTGCAAACTACCTCATTGTCAGTGATCTATTTACACACTCAAGAACTCCTGCTTTGATACCACTTGATGAAGGGTGCTCCCCTTAATACCAAAAACACATAACAGAAATAGAAAAACAACAACAATATGCAAGAAAAGAAAATTGGCTTCTTATTATCTCTACAAATGTGGAATTACAAACTTTTAGAATTACAATATGCAAAGCCACATGGGCATTCCTTTACAATATTCTATAGGACAAAGCCTCGAATCAATACCCAGATCTACTACCCAGAACTGCCCTAGACAACACTACGGGCCTTCTTTATATAGGCACTTTCCACCGCCTGAGAAGGTTCCAGAAATTTAGCCCTAAGGGCTGACCAAACTTAGAATTATTTTATTTTTCAATTTATTACATCAAAGTCAGCTCAAAATAACTTTTGAAACCTGAACAAAAATTTTGAAGGAAAATTATTTTTCACCATTTCAGGTGGCCCGACTTTTGGAGACCATAAGTCATCACCAGTTGACCCAATTGACTATTATAACCCCATTTTAGAAACACCACAAAGCACTCTACAGGCTTGATCAGCGCAAGTGCCAGTCACCCAAATTTTTAACCTCATTCGGGGCCTCTAAAGCCTTCAAAACTGAGTTCAAAGTTTCTGTACCCTGCTGCCAATACCGAAAATCTTCAATATCTTCAAAACTAGACCTGATCTAGCCATGAAACTTTGCTAGTAGGTTGATATGATTGAGATGAACCTCCACATGCAAAATAGAACATTCTGAGATCGTAAGACCAACTTACTAAAAATAGCAAGTTTCCATAAATAGCAGCTCTACACAAGATAGCCCTTATTGAATACAAAAATAGAAATATTTTTAGGTGATGCAAGATTTCTCTTACACCCAGGATGCTCCTACATCACTTATAAAAGGAGAGCTCTCTTCTCATTTTAGGATCCATCTTTTGAATACTAACCTTATGCTATAGGATTTCTTGGAGACTTTGGATCTTTTTGAAGACATTCTTGCATTCATCTTCCATTTCTTGCATCATAGTTTCATATTTATGCTTTCCTAGTTTAAATTTCATTTTCATGCTCTAGATTAGCTCACATAGATTAATTAGTTTGGATTTGTAATACTTGCATCTTTCCTTTCATAGTTTAGCTTGCATTCAAATTTCTAGCATAAATTGCATTTCATTTTCATCTTGATTCTTGAGGATATTGGCATCCTTACCCTTGTATTGATTGAATCTCCCATTGCATGGTTTACTAGCAAGGTCATAGGCTTAATAGCTCTAGCTGAGAGCATTCTTAAGACCCTTGCACTCCATGCCTAGGGAGCTCTAGGTCACCTTCCCAAGGTTTCCCATTCATGGATTCTCTTGGAAGTAATGGCTTAGAGAAGTGCACATCTTAGTGTGTACATTTTTGGTGCTAGAAAGAGGGTTTCCCATGAGAGTGCATGAGCTCACTACTTTGGAAGAATGTCGCAAGGCTGCTTTTGATCACATGAGCACCTATCAAAAGAGAATGTCTATTGCTTACAATAAGAAAGTTCATCCTAGAGAGTTCCAAGTGGGTGAACTAGTTCTTAGAGAAAATCCTAAAAATCAGCAGAATAGGGAGCAGAAAGGCAAGTTTGAACCAAATTGGTTAGGGCCTTACATCATCACAATAGTATTTGATTTCGGAGTCTATCAGCTATCTACACCTGAGGGAGAAGAGCTTACCGAGCCTATCAATGTTCTACATCTGAAAAAGTTATATGCCTAAGGTTCTTGAGCTCTTTTGTACATATTCATCATCATAGCAGTATTTGGTTTCGGAGCCTATTAGCTATCTACACCTAAGGGAGAAGAGCTTACTGAGCCTATCAATGTTCTACATCTGAAAAAGTTATATGCCTAAGGTTCTTGAGCTCTTTTGTACATATTCTTTATTGATCCTGAAAAAATCTTAAAATAATTCATATATGATGCTGAAAAAATCCTAAAAAGCCTATAAAGTCCTGAAAAAATGAGCATCCTAGTGAAAACCTAGTAATAAGTGCTTTGATGTTTCACCAAAAAAAAAATTCAAAAAATACAAAAAATTCAAAAAAATAGAAAAAGTGCCTTGGTGAAAACCTGGAAACAGGCGCCTTGGTAGCAAAAATACAAAAAAATTGAAAAAAGTCCTAAAAAATCTATCAAGTGGTGAAAACCTAGAAATAGGCACTGCTTGAGACCCTTGCACCTATGTCTATCAGTCTTGTGTGGTGCTCCTTCGCTCCACTTCTCAATTTACCTCTCCTAGCCTAGAATTGACTCTTGTCTTAGTCTAAGGGGCATACGTTATTCTAGCTTATCTTGGGTCTCTTTGTGCATTCAAGTTTCTTGGGCCTCTTGGTTCCAACAGTGTTTTTCAACACCACCCCAATTATGTTTTTCAACACTTTCCTAGGGTCGAGTGTTTTCTTGACACTTATCATATATCCTATCCGCAGTCTCAAATGATGCAATATTTCTCATTGGCAGATGCGATACTCAAAGTTTGACTCTATGACCTACACACACGCACTTAAATACTTGACCTGCTGAAATTTTCTTGACTTTATTTCTTTGTGTGTTGTCTATGATGATTTCTTTGATGAGTGTTCTCTCCCTAATAGTTTTTGATGATGCCTAGCTAGAAGACCGGGGGCATGAGGACATGTTTTATTGCTTTTTCTTCTTGTGGGTATATTTTGTTGGTCTTAACTGTCATTAGCATTTATGCTTGTTCCACTTGACTCTAGGATCTACAAGGTATTATCCTTGACTGTTCTTTTTGCAAGTGCATACTTATAGTCATCTTGACTTTCCTTGTGTCTCGATGCGAGTATAATCTTGCTATCTTAAACTTAGGTAATCTCACTGCACTAGTCATCTTGAATTACATGTCTTTGGTGCCTAGGTGGGATTTCCACATTCCTATCTGATATAGATCATATTCAGATTCACATAGTTATACTAGTGTACATTTTATGATCTTGCAACGCTGTCAATAATGCTCGATGATGATTATTAGAGTCTATTAGCTTTGTGACCTTGCAAGTAAACCACTTTTCATAATAGCTTTCCTTTTTAGGTTCATGTTGGTTAGTTTTTCATCTTGCATATGGAGAGAGCTCTCCTTTCATCTTTCATGGACCTGTCAATCAACTGCGCTCACCTTTCATTTCTTCCTGATCACGTCTTTCACTTCTTGTCTTTCATATCACATCATTTTCTATTCATTTCAGGATTGAAATCAAAATTTGAGTTCATCTTGATAGTCAAATTTGGATTTTAAATTTTTACCTTCTTCTACGCAGTTGGCTGATTGAGGCCTGATCCTTCGATCTTGGCCGGGGCATTCTTTCCTTCTTCATTCCCATCTCTCTCACCCTTCTAGTCTTTCATTCACATTTCATTTCATCTCTCTCTAAGGTCTTCATTGGGGCATATCTGCTTGATGGTTATCCTATTGTTCTTTATCTCTTCGATTATGATTTCTAGTGATTTGATCATGTTGCTCTTGCTTCTACCTTCCCTCTACCTGATTTCAATTTCAACTAAAGGGGCAAACACATCATATCCTATTGGCTATTCTCCAGAGCATATTCTTGACCATTCCATTTTCTCTAATTGATCTATCTTTGCGCTTGACATGTTAGTTCTCGTCTCAAGTTCTGATACTATCCATCTCTTTCCTAAGTGTTCAGTACTGTCACTACTAGGCTAACCATGCAGGATTTGCTATCTCTCTGCACTTCATTCTTTGGAGTCAGATCTCTATTGCCTTCTTAGCTGATCTATTCTTTGATGTAATGTGTTCCCAAATTGATTACACATTAGTCAAAGAGGGGCAAATGTAATCACCCAAAAATGGTCATCTAGACTATTAGCCCCTTGCTAGCATTATTTGCTAAAATCATCAATTGCTTATTCTTGATCAAATCCTAATTCTATCATTTATTCAATTATTTTCTATGGATTAACCATTTTACCCTAAATCTTTATTTATTTAAAAGGAATTCCCTCCCCTTTTAATAAATAAAAATTCCCCCCACTTTTCCTCTTATCCTAAGTTGCACAAATAAAACATTATTCCTATTTTATAAAAAGGGAAAAAGCACTTTTTGTCTCATATGGACACAAAAGTCAACTCTTATTTTCTCATTAGAGGATACTTGTGCACATGGATTGCTCCTCTTTCAAGCTCCACTATTGATTAAATCTTTTGCCTCTTAATCTCTATGGTCCATTCTTTCTCATTTCTTATAAAAGGAGAGCTCTCTTCTCATTTTAGGATCCATCTTTTGAATACTAACCTTATGCTGCAGGATTTCTTGGAGACTTTGGAGCTTTTTGAAGACATTCTTGCATTCATCTTCCATTTCTTGCATCATAGTTTCATATTTATGTTTTCCTAGTTTAAATTTCATTTTCATGCTCTAGATTAGCTCACATAGATTAATTAGTTTGGATTTGTAAAACTTGCATCTTTCCTTTCATAGTTTAGCTTACATTCTCGTTTCTAGCACAAATTGCATTTCATTTTCATCTTGATTCTTGAGGATATTGGCAATCTTTCCCTTGTCTTCATTGAATCTCCCATTGCATGGTTTACTAGCAAGGTCATAGGCTTAATAGCTCTAGCTAAGAGCATTCTTAAGACCCTTGCACTCCATGCCTAGGGAGCTCTAGGTCACCTTCCCAAGGTTTCCCATTCATGAATTCTCTTGAAAGTAATGGCTTAGAGAAGTGCACATCTTAGTGTGTACAATACTATGTCGGTTAAGTTGATTTTATTTTAGAGTTCTCACTGGTTCTGTTTTGACCAGTTGGTGCTTTCATGGCTCCCCCATGAAATCTAGCCATGGGAAACACTTAAGGATAGATGGAAATTCTATGGAAGTCATTAGTGTACATATTTTTAGGATTAGGAGTTATGAAAGTTTGGAGATCTATTTTTACTACTCGGCCATAGGCGAGCAGACAGAGCCCGGTTAGAGGTCTAGGTTGTGAAGAAGTAAAGATATATTGAAGTGTAGAAAGGTATGGTATAGCTCCAATACTTTTTCAAGAATTTTTTCATCATATCATGACATACTATGAGGATTAAGCCTATTCCAATCCATTAGATCAAGGTTTAAGCAAGATTTGTACAAGGTTACAGTCAGTCCTAAAAACTAGGCCTATTAGCCCTATTTGTCCTAGTTTATAGGAAGCCAGTGTACAGAGGTTGTCAGACCCTAAAACCTATATAATATTTTAACACTTCCAAATGGGTATCCAAATCTAGTTTTAGATTCTTAGGGTCTTTGGAAAAGTTTTGCAAGAATTGGGAAAAGCCTCTGCAAAAGGCTACAAGGATTAGGCTTATTTTTAAGGTCTCTAAATGGTGAAATCTTGAACCCGGTAAGGGTATGATTCAAGATCCTTCTAAAATGGATCAAATTGGAAAGATTATGAATGTTTTCAATATGGAGAGCACCCCTACAATGAAGAGTGAAGATTGTGAAGAATTAGCACTTAGAGCTTTCTAAGTGAAGGTGAAGGATTGTACTATTTAAAGGTGTTAGTCTTTCAAGGTTAAGCACAAAGGTTAAGAAATATTAGAGAAGAGTTAGCATTGGACTTAGTTAATCATCTAAGCCAATCAGGACCTAGAGGAGACTAGGTTCCTAGAAGAGACAAGCTATGTCTCTTAGTTGCAGTGCAAGCAAGCCTTGGAACACTCACATCAAAGAGAGAATAACTCTTTGTTTTTATTCTTCTTAAAACTTAACTAGCTCATACAATGGAAAGAATTAAATCAGAACTATATTTCATTACAAAACTCATGCTATTTTTTCCATATAACATAAACATATCTCATAACTATAAAACACCATAAAAGAACTTAACCTAGATACAAAACATTTATCTTCGTGAAAGATTTACAAGACTACCCATAACCTGAAATCTTGTTATTCAAACTAGATGTATTTAGAGCCAATAATGGTCTCTCAAAACAAAGGAGTGGAACCCTTACAAAAATAAAAAAGATAGAATATATAGATAGAAGGAGGGACTCAATCTAATTTTATTCCACCACCTATCTATCGATAACCAAAAATCTTTTGGAAAATATCTTCCTTCTTCAAACCCTAATGACCCTTGAATTCCAAAATTAATTGGAATGCAACAAGCTTTAGGTCAACCCAAGAATTATCCTGAAAAAATAGATACATCATAATACATACTACTAATACAAATGTTAACCTTAACCTTTTCCAAAACCACCAGCTAGTAGAAGTTGACAAGAATTGATTCATGCTTATATCATGCCCTAGATAGGCATTGTGTACATGTAGAGTTACCTCCTGTCAATGATTTCAAGGATCTTTGCAAGTGTATTTCTACTAATAGCACTTTAGAAATTAGTTACAAATATTTTAACTCCCTCAAAAATAGTGTTCATCATCATTATTTTGTGACCAATTAGCTTCCTCCATCTATTGTCAATTGGCAAATCGACGTGGGCCCATATATTTATCCATTGGTAAACCCAACACATGCAACACCATCTCATGGTCTCGCACTAGATAAATCTTGATCATTTTTTATTGTAGGATCACAAGGACTATTGATCTTGACAATAAGGTACTCTTCAAACATCAAAGAGACAAAATACCTATCAATAAGTTGACAGATGGAAAGAATTCATCCTCCCGTGAGCAACTAGGTCCATCTCATGACATCATCACCAAATTGTGATGAAAATTGGAAAATGATATGCATTCTATCATTTGAAAAGGTAAAAGGGTCTCGCCAAATACGAATAGTCACCCCTAATTTTTTACAATTAAATGAAAAGGATATGGTCATGATTAATAATAAGGTAAAAATAATGCACAAAGATTAGAATAGGGAACAAAAAATAAAAAATTTAAATGGAGACGCCACAAAATAACCATGGTGATCTTAAAAAATTTGAGAGGATCAACAATGCGCATGAAAGAGTTCTATTCATTATGGAAAGGGCTCTAAGATGGTACCATCCTTGTTCGCATAGATGATGTATTCTATTTTTTTGTATTTAGGAGATATACTCAAGATGTGACCTGTGTTTTGGATTGGAATGCTTTGCAGGTAGAGGATGAGAAGTTGGCTTTGGAGCCCATATGCATACTCTAGTGGCAAACACTAAACCTTATGGATCATACCATAGAGAAGGTAAGGGTCCAATGAGAACCTATTGATGAGGATTTAATGACTTGGGAGGATGCTACTAAATTCAAAGAGTCTTATCCATACTTTCCTGTAGGATTCTAGGATAAAGCGTAGTCATAGGGGGAGGATATAATACCCTCTTGCATGCTCTCCTTTTTTGCTTATGTGACAAGAACTTTTCATCATACTGATTACATTTGATGGACTATTTATCTTTCTTTGATGGATTTAGGTGTTGATTATGATGTTTTGGTGTTTATGCTTCTGATTTATATATGAACATTATTATGATCATTAATCATGTTGTATTTATATGACTACGATTATAAAGTCTCCTTAATGATTAATGGTTTATAATTATTGGACTAGTCCATATTTATATGATAGTTAAGTATTGGTTAATGCATATATTAATGTATTAATTTTCTTTCACATATGATTATACTCTAATGGTTTATTGTGTTAGCATTATTCATGTTGATCAAGCGATGATATATTTGATGGATATGTGTGATCATTCATATCTATGACATGCTTGTATGATGAGGGACAAAATCATAGTCACTCACCTAGTGAGATCTATATGATGTCTCAATCTTATTATTTCTTATATTATTTTATTATACACACACACACACATGTATGCTTCATTTTTTTATGCTTGAGCTTATAGGTATTAGGATTTGAATTCACCTTTTTCCAGAGGTCTAAGCATGTCCTTAGAGTCCTCAATGGTTGTTGACAAGAGATAGTGTCAAGGCCTAATTGAGTCATACCTTCCCATCATTTTGATTGAAGAGTGATGACAACCTTTCTTCTTTTTCCATATTGTTAGGATGACACATTTTGGTACATTGTTGGTTGTTTGAGCATGGTCATTGTGTAAGCCTTTTTTACAGTCCCTTTATTTGATGGTGGTCTTCTAATTCAGTTTGGTTTCATTTTGATTGATCCATGGATGTACATGTTTTACCTTGCTATGTTTGTTTTTAGGGATCCTTGGTATGGTTTGGAAGTAATCCCCATATTTTAGGATGTTGGCATCTTGGTTAGATTTTTATTAATTATTTGGATATTGTGGATGTGATTTCAATTGATTTAATGACCTTTATAATTATTGGATTAAATAGGATACTTGTGTTTATGTATACCTATAGCGAGATATGACTAAGGTACGAATGTTCTATTATTAATTATTTCTATCTATTGGCAATTTATTATAAAATAGAATTATTAATATTTCTTTAGTGTATATATATGTATGTGTATATACACACACATTGGTGTGTATATATATATATCCTTATGTGTAATATATATTATTGTAAGTATGAGGTTATAATATTTTATATTTAATAATTACTGGGGTATGCATTTATGATAGTTAACTAATTATTATATAAATTTATAATAATATTATATGGTTATAATATAATCTATGGTAAATAAGTTATGAGAAATAAGTTTCCATATTTCTTTAATTAACTATTAGTTTATATTATTTTTGTGGGAAGTAGTTTCTTTCTTGTAAAACTCCTTCCACAAGTAATTAATATGGAAGATCTATGATTTCCATATAGTTGTGTGGGAGGAAAAAGAGAGGGGAAGTCTAGAAAATTTAAAAAAGACTTGAGGTTTGATTGTCAGATTGATGTGAGGATTTGAGAGAGAGTTGTGTGCAAAATTATTTGTATTACTGAGAGTGATTTATCTTGTGCTTTTGGGGAGATTTTTTTTGGATTTCTTGTTCAGGATTGATTGGAGTGGATTTGTTGTTCGTGTGAAGATTCTGGTGTTCTATTGTCTTCTCCTTGGTTGGATTCTTCACATAAAATAAAGTAGGATATAATGTCTTTGTTCCTAGAAGTGTTTGTAGATTATTTTAATGGAATTGTGTTGATATGATGCTCTATTTTCTCATGTTTTATTCTTGAAAATATTTGGAAATGATGATTGAAAGAAAGTTTTTATTTCAATATGTAAACTTTGCAATCTATGCATACCTATTTTAGTATTTTATAAATTTTACTTGCATAAATGATATTGGGGGTTTTATTAATTGGTTTTTTGGAAAGGAACTGAGAGAAATCAAATGGGCCTCTCAAATTTCACTCCTAGGATCATATTAATGCCCAATTTTGCCTATTTTTGTAAATTGTTTTGTATATTTTTTTAATGTTTGTAACAGTCAAATGTGTAGTATGATTCTATCAGTTTCATGTTATACTTATAACACTTTCATATGGTACCTAAAAAATGTGTATGATGCTTATATAAGATGTGTAGCATCATTTATAGTTGCATAGCATACCCAGTTTGGTCAAAATTGGTCATATTTAGGGTTTTAGACTTGTACCAGAGGATTTAGGGTTTATGATATCATGTTTCTCTATCATAAATGCTCTATGGGGGAAATAATTTAATCATATTATATGTATTGTGTGTGTTTTTAGTTCCATACTAAGCACTTGATTCAAATTGGCCTCTTGATTAGGGTTTGGGATTGTCCATAAAAAGGGGCAATAGATGTATTCCTAAACCTATATTTTTTATTTTAAAATTTTAATGGGATTTAATTTATGTAGTTATTATGGCTTATGATTCATTCATTCATATGTTTATTCTTTGTTTCTTATAGGTTAAATAATCTAGGTACAATAGGTGAGTAGCTCCTAGAGGGGGTTGAGGTCCTATGTGACTACCAGGATAACCCATTGATGCGTTATCTAATCAAGTGATAACCTTAAAAATAAATTGGGAAGGGCTGATACATAATAATTAATATTAATTTGGTGCCTTGTCCATGCCAATAGAACTCATATAAGCTAAGGATGGGAGTGGGAGAAGATTCTAATTTGGATGGCATAATCAAATGACCTTTTCCTCATGAAAGGTGTTCGGTGCCACATGTGCCTACTTGGTGGATGAGGTATAGAGAAACTACTAGGATAACCCAAGGGGTGAGCCCTATGCAATGACACTCACCCTACTTGTGACCTAGAGTCCTTATCTTTGTTGGTTTGGGGTGAGCACTATGCAATGACACTCACCCTACTTGTGACCTAGAGTCCTTATCTTTGTCGGTTTTATTCTTGCCTCTACTAGTGTTGATTGCTTGATGGTTACTTGTTATTCCAATCATTATTTGGGATTTAGTTACCACCTTATTATCTATTCTTGGTTTTTTATGATTGCATGGGGTCTTGGTTTCTACCTTCTAGCTCAGTGGGAGTGGGCCTTTGGGTTCCATGTGGTTGGTTGGTTAATATTTTATTATTGAGGTTTAGTTCATGTAGTGTGGATAAATTTTGCACTTGTACCTTTCAAATTTGTTGCATTAGAGACTTTATCTTTTACGTAATATTATAATGTTTTATACTCATATATAATCATTGATGTAATTATATTATCCTAAAAGGAGGTTGATATATGCATGCACATATTGGTGTAATTGTATTTGGAAATTTTGTAATGTGTAGTTCTAGGTGAAAGGATATGGAAATGTATAATATTGTAAATCTTATTCTTGTAAACTAACTAGTGAAAGAAAGATTTATTTATCTATGTAGATGAAAATACAAAGTTATAAATCCATGCATTGATAGTTGGAATGGATTTTTAATAAAATAAATGAATAATGAACCTAGGATAAAGGATGCATAATAGTGTTTAATGCTCATGTTGAATGATCAGGGAATTAAAGGGGACTAGTTATGAATTAGTCATCCTTATGATAAAAATATAATTATTATAGGTGGATACTCATGATTGATCATGTATAAGTAAACCTAGTGAATGGTTAATCTATTTAGTGGATGGATATTAATTATCTTGGTTTATGGAAATGGTTTAATGTTAGATGGAATGGGTTAATGATATGATCATAATGGTTAAAAGAGGAAATAAATGAACTTAGGAACATTTACCTTGGTGCTATAAAATGAATATAGACTTAAGGAACCTCTTGTTGTAATTTTTATGATGCATTTCATTCTTATCTTACATGAATACATCTATTAGAATATGTTGCTTAAAATAGAGATGTTAGGGAATGAAATGAGGACTTAGGTTAAATAATGAATTCTACATTCATGTAGTGTAGGCATTCATGTAATAAAATGATGAAATCTAAGTTCTTCATTCATATTATGCAATGTAATTAATGCATATCATGTCATCATGTTTATATGATTATAGTAATTGTCTTAGAAAAAATATATTTGTACCATAGAATGGTTAGTTAGTATTTTCCTCCTATCTTTTCTGGTGGGGCATTAAAGGACATGTGTGAAAGTGAAGGATTTGAAACATTATGGGAAATGTAGGGAGCATTGGAGTATGGAAGTTCAACATTGTAGTAAGTAGGTATCAGTGATGGTTGGGAAATAAATAGGATGCTTGTAGGAGGAATGATAAGATTAGGAATACTTTATGAGTCTAAAATGTGTAGGGTTAATGTTTGAAATATATATCACTGTGATAGGTGGAGTTTATGTAGGAACAATGGGTAAGGAAGTTGGAATAGGAAGATAAATCTCAACATGAGTTTCATGAAGAGAAATATTACGGCCTCAAGCACAAATATTTATAGTCTTCAGATTGTAATCAATAAAAGAGATATGCCCCATAATAAATTAACAAAATTCTCATCATTGTGAATGAATTTACTAAATCCTTCTACTTAAGAGATGGTGATGACCTCCCTATTAAAATATTCTTGACCTAAGTATTTCTTTTTTAGTTCAAAATCATGAGAAACATTTTGCACTTGGGTAGGAGACATTCCTAAGGATTCATTTTCATTATGAGAAGAATGGGAAGATGGATTTTGAACAATAGGAGGTATATCATTAGTAGGAATAGTGGTATTATCCACATTCTTATGGAACATATTAGGGGACTAGGGATCAAAGGGACTAGGGATAAAATAAACTCATAGCTCTACTTCTTCTTCTCATCAGAATGCTATATTTCTTCTCATTGAAATGCTATACGTAGGGCTCAAGTTATGACACTCATACACAAAGAAATTGAAGAAAGAGATGTCCAAATAATACAAAATAGTAAGCATTTGAATCATTTAAACATTTTATTAGCATGAAAATCAAATCTAAAATAAAAAGATAAAGATCATGCAACAATTCATTAAGATCATACAAGACATGTAAATGCATCAAACTTAATAAGGTAGATGAAATACATACAAATGAGATTGAAATACCAAATCAAAATAATGTTATGAGTCGGGTTGACCAAAATGTAACAAAGGAAAATGGATGGGGGGATATGGGATTATTGTTCACTAGAATGATAAAAAAAAAAGGTATGAAACATCACATCCCAAACTTTATCATTTTCTCTCCATTACATTGGAAAGGGGGAAAGAACCCATTAGGATCAAGATGGATGCAAGCACTGAATAAGTTCCTTCTACTAATATAGTAGGATTGATTGATTCAATTGGAATGAGAAGACAAAAATAGAATCCAATAGGAAGAAAGGAGGAAAAATTTGAGTACAAGGACAACAAATGGGATGATATGAATTCTAAAACCAAATTTAAGAAGCATACTGAGGCACTAACTTGTGCTAGAAGTTGCATCTAATTTTGTGGAAGGGGTGACTTGGATAGACAAGGGTGACTAAACTCACCTTTGTTTTACCAAAAAAAGATGTTGAGACCCAAGATCTAAAGCAAACTATTTGGACTTTCAGGATTTGAATCTAAATCTTCTATACATGTCACTTGCACACAATAAATAAGGAATTTATTGGGAGAAATGGTTTTTCCTTGGTAAAACCCATGTGTAGGAATTAACCCTAAAAATGAAATGAAATTGCATAAATGAAAGAAGCATTTTGTTAGTAGAAGAGTCTTGATAAATATTATACCTTCACAAAAGTTGCAAGACCCATGAAGATGCTTGAAATTTATTTTGATGTAGTCTTAAATTTGGATATAGGATATGAAGCACATGAATTCCTTCTAACATTCTAAGGTCTAGAAATTACTCCATATCTTCCACGCTTCAAAGAACTTGGTTCACTCCTTGGATTGTTTGGTGACTTGAATGCTTGATTACTATGGATTGGTTTGCATATGTAATGTATAGATAAAAATATACCATACTAAAGAGTAATAATCTATAATTAGATTCTCATTTTAGCCCCATTTTAGTATTTATGGGTTCCTATATTGATTCCACACTTTCCTAACACTCAACAAACCTTTAAATTAATATTATAAGTCTCGTGTTGACTCAATTTCTTAAAAACTCAATGTAAGCATTTATTTCCTAATGTGATCCTCTATTTTTCCTCTAATCACATAATTCATTTCATCACCTAAGCCCTATATTACCAATTATGGCATTTATATTCTCTCTCAACCCCAAAACTAGCTATCCCTATTTTCCCACATCCTCTCATTGCCTCAAACACATGGTCCTAATTTGGGTACTGGTTGGTGGTATAGAAATGTCACAAAAATTATATATCTAGGTATAGGGGATTTTAGCTACCTATGCCCTAATATTTGTGCTTAAATTATAAATGAAGGCTTATCTCAATCTCAAGGCTTTAGCAGGGCATTAGGAATTATAGTCAGACTAGTTGAGTTTTAACTCTTGAGATGTTGTGAGAGGTATATAAACA
The DNA here is from genome assembly GCA_027943335.1 of Chamaecyparis obtusa. Taxonomy (NCBI): domain Eukaryota; kingdom Viridiplantae; phylum Streptophyta; class Pinopsida; order Cupressales; family Cupressaceae; genus Chamaecyparis; species Chamaecyparis obtusa. Next base: position 345,332 of record BSBK01000250.1, read on the forward strand.
CCCTATCCCTCTACATTTTTGTGGCCATTACCACTCTCAATAATTCATGATCAAGAAGATATCAAGAAATTAGAATTCAAGATCTCTTCTAAAATTTTGCATCCATTCATTCTCCTTATTCATCAAGTATTGTGGCAAACTAAAACATCTATTTCACAAGGATTATCTTTCATGATTTCCTTTTGAATTTTTATGGATTTCAACCTATTTCATTTATGCTTGTGATTACATCCAAAGAGGCATTGCATCATCAAGGTATGAGGTAATTCATGATTCAGATCTAGCTTCTATTTCATCTGTCCTTTATGTCATTTCATTACATTTTCAAGTTTGATGCCTAAGTAGGGGTTTGACTAAGGAAAACCCATTTATCCAATCTTCTTGTCCATTATTTTGAATGTAGGAACATGCTATAGAGCTACCTAAACTTTTATGATAAGGTCAGGATCTGATGGAGCATTTTTTAAAGTTTCTATCAAATAACCAAGGTACAGAATGGATAAACCACTTTGTATTTGGGTACAAAATATTTGAGCCACCCTATACCCTCCAAATCCAACTCAAATTTGATAGGAAGATAGTTTACAACTTCAGGATCATAGAATAATAGTTACATGTATTTTTACAATTTTGTTTATTTAATATTTAGATTTGAAGAAACATATTTCCTATTTTGGTTCTAAGTGCATAAAAATATTCCCTAATCTACATTTCCTATCTCATTATTTCCAATTTTACATGTTTAGAGAAGGGTCATTAACCCATTTAGTGCTTGGGACCATCCTAGCCTATTGGGACATCTTCCTTCTAAATGTTAAACTTTGAAAAGGAGAAGTGATATACTTCCATGTATTGCTTCCCTTTTCCTATGGTACATTTTGGTGAACCCAACTCATAACATTTCCACTTTTAATTTTGTAGTCTTATATCTGATTTTTGCATCAATAATTTCTAGAAAAAGACATAAAATGTGTGCTTTCTTATCTCTTAAAATTTCAAGTTAAATCTTTTATTTTATGCATTTTTCTTACCTTTCATTGATTTGTATATATTATTTTCTTTCTTTTCATGTTCCAAAAATTGTTTAGGGCATTTTCGTAAAACCATTGTGTCAATTTTGAGATAAACCAACATCCTCCCATCAACTTGCCTTTATATTATGTTAGCACTAAAATGAATCAATTTAATAAACATGATCTTACTTTTTCTTCTCTTATATCACCATATCTGACCTATTCTCTTCCTCATAAGGACATATTAGTGTAAGAAGACTTTTTTTCAGATTTCTCACACTGATCTCATTCTAGGGGAGAAGCGTTCATGATTGATGTTAACTCTTCTCATAATATGTTCCTACCATATGAGAATATCTTGGTCAATAATTATGATTCCCCTTGTGATACCTCACCTTCTATTTATTTCAATGATTTCCCCTTTAGGGATGATTGTGATGCGCAAAAGTACAACAAAACACAACTACAATTTTTTTTAAAAACCTAATGTTTAACTAAAAAAACTCATTACACACACTAGTAGGTGCAAAATAACATGATATAGAAACAAAATACATCATCAATACTGTATGGTATGTAACTATGTCTGTGATTGAATTAAATAAACATATCATCAATTTCCTAAACCAATTTTCCATCACAATTACATCTAACACAATAATTCCCATATATGACATCATCATAAATTGAAACTGAATCAAAACATAAAGTATCTTGAGTGTACCCTTATTACATAACAAGGTACCAAACATATAACATGGGATTCAACATATCCTCAAATACAAGTCCAAGATAGATTATCATAAGAAGTTGATCGAATGCTTGGATGATGATGGCATTACTACTGTAATTTTTGGAATCCAGAGGCATGTATCCCTTCATGTGATTTCCGCTAGGTAGCTTAAGAAAAACATGTGGAAGGGATGTCATCTATTTTCCATTACCATCAACGATAGGTAAGATGAAGCAGAACAAGAAGCTTCACTGACCATCCCATTCTGCAGGAGTATGCATATGTGTTTCCTTTAGAACTACCTAGTATGCCTCCCTAGCTTGAAGGGAAATGGACTTTCATATAGATAAATTACCAGGGGAAAAACTAGTTTCCATAGCACCTTACAGGATGACCATTAATGAGCTTAATGAGCTCAAGTTATAGCTTGAGGAACTATTAGAGAAAGGACACATTCATCCTGATGTTTCTCCTTGGAGTACACTAGTGATCTTTGTGAAGAAGAAGGACTGGTCTCTTAGGTTATTCATGGATTACCTCCAGTTAAACAAAGTAACCATCAAGAATTAGTATCTACTTCCTAGGATTGATGACTTGTTTGATCAACTATAGGTTTCTAGAGTGTTCTCCAAGATTGACCTTAAGTCAGGATATCACCAGTTGAGGATAGTGGATAGTGATATCTACAAGACCACACTTCACAAAAAATATGGCCTCTATGAGTTTACTATGGTTCCATTTGGTCTTAAAAATTCTCCAGTTGTATTCATGAGCCCTATGAATGGAGTATTTTGTACATTCCTTGACAAGTTTTTGGTGGTGTTCCTTGACGATATCCTAATCTATTCGAGGGATGAGAGAGAGCACGAAGAGCACTTGAGACAAGTTTTACAGTGCCTTAGAGATAATCAACTTTATGGCAACTTGTCAAAATGTGATTTATTTAGATCAGAGGTCAAGTATTTGGGTCATGTGATATCTGGTGATGGGATCTTAGTAGATCCATTGAAGATTGATGCCATTATGAATTGGCCAGCACCTACCATAGTGATTGAAGTGAGAAGTTTCATGGGTCTAGCCAGTTATTATAGATAGTTTTTTGAAGTGTTCTCTTGAGTGGCACACCCTATTACTTATCTTCAGAAAAAGGGAAAGAAGTTTGAGTGGACTGATAAATGTGATAGAGTTTTTTAGGAGCTCAAGAGAGCATTGACAAGTGCATGCATTCTTGTTGTGTCAAAGCCTTCAACAGAGTTTTTAGTTTGCACAGATGCTTCCTTAGATGGTTAAGAGGCAGTTATTATGCAAGATGGATGATATATAGCCTATGAGTCCCAGAAATTGAAGACTCATGAGCTCAACTACCCTACCCATGATCTCTAACTTGCAACAACGGTGCATGCTTTGGTGAGATAGTGACACTTCCTATTAGGACATCATTTTGAACTTCATTCAAACCATCAGACTCTATAGTACATCATCACACATCTGAACCTTAATGCTAGGAAATGGAGATGGATGGAGTTCTTATGCGAATATGATTTTGATTTTCACTACATCAAGGGGAAAGAAAATGTTTTTGCAGATGCTTTGAGTAGGAGACGTTGTGAGCTTTCTTCTATGTCTACAGGCATAGATTTGAGAGATCTCATTCTTCATCACTTATATAATGATGAGTTGTATGTAGAAGTTAGTGAGTTTTTCAACCTTAGAGACCCCTTGAGGGGAAGTATGTAGATTATACCATGGAGTTAGATGGACTCTTATTTCATAGAGGACACATCTACATACCTTCTTTTGGAGGATTGCGAGAGTTTGTCATGCTAGAGGCCCATAGATCCCCTTATGCATCACATCCCAGAGTGAAGAAGATGCATGACAATTTGAGATAGTTATATCATTGGTCAAGCATGAGAACGTAGCTTACTGAGTTGGTAGCTAGGTGCCTAGAATGCTAGAGGGTGAAGGAAAAACACCGACATCCAGGTGGTCTACTTTAGCCTCATGAGATACCACTATGGAAGTGGGACACCATATCTATGGACTTCATTGTTGGCCTTCCTATGTCATCTCACCATCATGATTTCATTATGGTAATAGTTGACAAGTTGACCAAAGTGACTCACTTTTCACCAGTGCGTACTACCTTTACCGCACCATCAGTGGTACAATTTTTTTTTGCAAGATATAGTCAAACTATACAGTGTACCTCATAAGATCATCTCAGATAGAGATTCTATCTTCACTTCATCTTTTTGGAGAGAACTACATGTAGGAATGGGTACAAGGCTCAACTTCAGTATGACCTATCATCCTAAAATAGATGGACAAACCGAAAGGGTCAATTAGGTTTTAGAAGACATGCTTCATATGTATGTTATGGACCATCAAACCTGGTAGGAGGAACACCTACATTTAGTGGATTTTTCCTATAAAAATGGGCATCATACATCCTTGGGTATGTCTCCATACCAGGATCTCTATGGTAGACCTTGTAGGACACCACTCAGTTGGGATAGGATTGAGGATAGAGTTTCCATTGGTCCTAAGCTAGTCAAAGATATGGAGAATCAGGTAACCTTGATTAGGCAGTGTCTCAAAGAGGCTCAAGATAGGTAGAAGAAGTATGCCAATGCAAAGAGGATAGATCGAGCCTACTTAGTGGGAGACGAGGTCTTTTTGAGAGTACCACCGCATAAGATGCCAATCCATTTTGGAAAGGGATATAAGCTAGCACCTCATTTTGTTGGACCTTTTGAGATCTTTGAGAGGATAGAACCAGTTGCTTACTGTTTATCCTTGCCACTTATCCTGTCGTGCATCCATGATGTGTTTCATGTTTTAGTTTTAAGGAAGTATGTTTATGATGAGACTCACATGATAGATTGGGATGCCTTGTAGGTAGAGTCAAACGAACAGTTGGCTTTGGATCCCATTTGTATATTGGCTCGACAGACCTTGGCACTTCGAGGAAAGGCGTTGGACCAAGTTAGGGTCTAATGGGATCATTATGATGAGGTCATAGCTTCATGGGAGGATGCAACACATATGAGACCATATTATCCTCACCTCTTCAATGAACTCCAGGAGGAAGTTCATGCCTAGAGGGGGTGGATGTGAGACCTTCCTCAGACCGTCATAGTTTTACTTTTTTACTTCTATGCTTTTAGTACCTTTTACTTCAACATACTTAGACTAGAAACACTTATGTATTTGAGGATCTATTGAATCCTATGTTATATGTTCGGTACCTGGTTATGTAATTAAGGTACACTCGAGATACTTTATGTTTTGATTTAGTTTCAATTTATGATGATGTCATATATGGGAATTATTGTGTTAGATTTAATTGTGATGGAAAATTAGTTTAGGAGACCCATGATATGTTTATTTAATTCAATCACAGACATAGTTACATACCATGTAGTATTGATGATGTATTTTGTTTCTATATCATGTTATTTTAGACCTACTAATATGTGCAATGAGTGTTTTTAGTTAAACATTAGGTTTTAGAAAAAAAAAAAATGTAGTTGTATTTTGCTCTACTTTTGGGAATCACAATGATACTTTAGTGAGTTATGATTATCTCACTCCTAAAGTTTTTTATTCATAGAAATATTCCTACTCTCTATGATTCCCCTATTTGGAATGAAGCTCATACAATGATGTTGATTATTCTCTCCCCCAAGGAAGAAATTCCATTAAAAAATTGATATTATTATAGAAGAGACTAGTATAACTAACATTTCTTATAATCTTCCTTCTACTAATGAAGCATTAATAAGTTGATTTTATCTCTCTTCTAAGTTTTTTGGCCATCATGAAGATACCTTGAAGAAAGAGGATAAAACCCTTAATGCTCTCACTATCATAAAGGAAACCATCAAGAACAAAGACCCTTCACAAGTTAATGTTATACAAGTTTTGGGTAGTGAAAAAGATAAGGTTATCATCTATCTTCATCAAGATAGCCCTCTACCTCAAAATAAACCAATCATTTTGGTAAAAGGTGCTAAAATTTTAATTTCATATCGTTGCTCATACATATAACATAAGAAATAATAAGAAACCTAACCATTTAGTTGTTCCTCCTCTTCTTGCTTCTCAACTAGTGATTCCTCCTACACCATGTCTTGTTCAAAATCTTGGAAAGGAATATGGTTTAATAGACTAAGTTTTTGCTACTCTTGCCAAGATCTCCTATTGGGAGCTCCTTCAAATGTCACCTACATATCATGAAGTGTCACAACAAACCTTGATAAATATGACTATCCCACCTCTTGTGCAAGATAGTATAAATTCCATATTGGATTGCATGAATGTGACTAATAACAAGGCTCAAATTATGTTTTCTCAAGATGAGTTGCCTCCTAAGGAGATTCAAGGTCAACATGATTCTCTTATGGTTGTTGTCCTTATCAATGGTAATGCTATTTGAAGAACTGTCATGTCTCTAGTTAACCCCCTAATCATGGCAATAAAGATAAATAAGATAAAATAGTTATAATAATATTTTAATTAGTAAATAAATAGATTTAATATGTATTTTTATTGAATATATATGAAACTTAAATTTATAATAATAATTTATAATAAAATATATAATAATGATAATAATATAAATAGTTGAATATTATTGATATATACTATTCATAATATATATTATATAATAACAAAATTATATAATAAATAAATAATATTATTAGAATAAATTATTATATAAATTATAAATAATGCCAAACGGTGAAGGTGGAACAGTGACATCCGGGTGGTCTACTTTAGTCTCATGAGATACCAGTGTGGAAGTGGGAGACCATATCTATGGACTTCATTGTTGGCCTTCCTATGTCATCTTGCCGCCATGATACCATCATGGTGATAGTTGACAAGTTGACCAAGGTGGCTCACTTTTCACCAATGTGTACTACCTTTACCGCACCATTAGCAGTATAGGTGTTTTTGTGAGATATAGTTAGAATGCATGGCGTACCTCGTAAGATTGTCTTAGATAGAGATTATCTCTTCACTTCATATTTTTCAAGATAACTACAAGCAACAATGGGTACTAGGCTCAACTTCATTACGACCTATCATCCTAAAATAGATGGACAAACTGAAAGGGTCAATCAGGTGTTAGAAGACATGTTTCATATGTATGTTATGGACCATCAGACCCGGTGAGAGGAATACCTACATTTAGTGGAGTTTTCCTATAATAATGGGCATCATACATCTTAGGTATGCCTCCATACTAGGCTCTCTATGGTAGACCTTGTAGGACACCACTTAGTTGGGATGGAATCGAGGATAGAGTTTCCATTGGTCCTGAGCTAGTTAGAGATATGGAGAAGCACGTGACCTAGATTCGGAAGCATCTTGGAGATACTCAAGATAGGAAGAAGAAGTATGTTGATGCGAAGAGAATAGATCAAGCCTATTTAGTGGGATACATGGTCTTTTTGAGAGTGCGACTACATAAGAGTCCAATCCATTTTTCAAAGGGCTCTAAGCTAGCACCTCATTTTGTTGGACCTTTTGAGATCCTTGAGAGAATAAGACCAGTTGCTTACCATTTGGCCTTGCCACCTAGCCTGTCACACATCCATGATCTATTTCATGTTTCAGTTTTGAAGAAGTATATTTATGATGAGACTCACGTGATAGATTGGGATGCCTTGCAGGTAGAGTTAGACAGATAGATGGTTTTGGAACCCATTCATATATTGGCTTGATGGACCCTGGCACTTTGAGATAGGGAGCTGGACCAGGTTAGGGTCCAGTACGATTGTTATGACGAGGTCACATCTTCATGGGAGGATGCAACACATATGAGATCATAGTACCTCACCTCTTCAATGAACTCCAGGAGGAAGTTCATGCCTAGAGGGGGTGGATGTGAGACCTACCTCAAACCCTCATAGTTTTACTTTTTTACTTCTATGCTTTTAGTGACTTTTACTTGGACATACTTAAACAATTGAAACACTTATGTATTTGAGGATCTGTTGAATCCTATGTTATATGTTTGGTACCTGGTTATGTAATCAGGGTACACTTGAGATACTTTATGTTTTGATTCAGTTTCAGTTTATGATGATGTCATATATGGGAATTATTGTGTTAGATGGAATTGTGATGGAAAATTAGTTTAGGAAACTAATGATATATTTATTTAATTCAATCAAAGACATAGTTACATACCATGTAGTATTGATGACGTATTTTGTTTCTATATCATGTTATTTTGACCCTACTGATGTGTACAATGAGTGTTTTTAGTTAAACATTAGGTTTTAGAAAAAAAAATTTATAGTTTTTTATTCATAGAAATGTTCCTACTCTCAATGATTCCCCTATTTGGAATGAAGCATCAGACAATGATGTTGATTATTCTCTCCCCCATGGAAGAACTTCCATTAAAAAAATGATATTATGGTAGAAGAGACTAGTATAACTGACATTTCTTCTAATCTTCCTTCTACTAATGAAGCATTAATGAGTTGATTTTATCCCTCTTCTAATTTTTTTGGCCATCATGAAGATACCTTGAAGAGATAGGATAACACCCTTAATGCTCTCACTATCATAAAGGAAACCATCAAGAACAAAGACCCTACCCAAGTTAATGTTATACAAGTTTTGGGTAGTGAAAAAGATAAGGTTATTGTCTATCTTCATCAAGATAGCCCTCTACCTCAAAATAAACCAATCATTTTGGTAAAAGGTGATAAATTTTTTTATTATCATATTGTTGCTCATACATATAACATAAGAAATAATAGGCAACCTAACAATTTAGTTGTTCCTCATCTTCTTGCTTCTCAACTAGTGCTTCCTCCTACACCATGTCTTCTTCAAAATCTTAAAAAGGAATATGGTTTAGTAGACCAAGTTTGTGCTACTCTTGCCAAGATCTCACGTTGGGAGCTCCTTCAAACATCACCTACATATCATGAAGCATCACAACAAGGCTTGATAAATATGACTATCCCACCTCTTGTGCAAGATAGTATAAATTCCATATTGGAATGCATGAATGTGACTAATAACAAAGCTCAAATTATGTTTTCTCAAGATGAGTTACCTCCTAAGGAGATTCAAGGTCAACATGATTATCTTATGGTTGTCCTTATCAATGGTAATATTATTTGAAGAACTGTCATGTCCCTCATTAACCCCCTAATCATGGAAATAAAGATAAATAAGATAAAATAGTTATAATAATATTTTATTGAGTATATAAATAGATTCAATATGTATAATATACGAACTTGAAATTTATAATAATAATTTATAGTAAAATATGTAATAATTAGTATAATATAAATAATTAATAATAATTTAATATTATTGACATATACTATTCGTAATATATATTATATAATAATAAAATTATATAATAAATAAATAATATTATTAGAATAAATTATTATATAAATAATAATAATAATGTTCACTAGGATGTTCATTATCTTAAATTGTCCATATTCCATAGCAACATATCAGACTTTTGTATTATTGTAAAAAAGGTTTGGATAATTGCATATGTCCATCTTTGTATTTTTGTAGTGATAGGGGATTGATGACTATTTCTATCTAAATGTAATAGGCCTTTTATGGGATATGTGGGTAGGGACTTGAGGCTATGAATAACTTGCAGATTTTTCTGCTTTTTATATTATGGGTAATTAACAAAGTTTTTCTTCACTGGTTCTTTTCTTCAGGAACCCTTTTTTAACCATTTTTTATTAATATAAATATCAAAATTTCACCCCAAAAAAAAAGAATAATAGAATATTATAATATTAATCTTAACCTTTAATATAATATTAATCTTAATCGAAATAATGTTAATCATCAATATTAACATAAATTTATAATATCCATATAATATTAATCATTAATATTAATATTATTTTATCTACAACGTAATACTAATATAAAACCCTTAACATTAATTTATAATACAATAATAATGAAACATAAATCCATACGATATATATCAACAATGATACTGAACGATAATTTTAATGCCTTAATACTGATTGAAAATATTTCTATCGTCAACGCAGGATAGTCAATGAACAGAGATATGTACACGTTGGCCAATGGATGGAAAATCGTGTCTCATGGACGAGACACGCCCCTCATTCGGGCAAATATATGTAAGGAATGAAGAAAAACATTGGGGAAGGGGTTGATGAATTAGGAGAATCTTACGCATATACATATCGATAATTTGAGGAGAAATATGGCTAGGATGGTGATTATAGTGATATAAAGAAATATTAGAATACTTGTCATGATTTTCTAGAACATTGGAATAGCTATCTAAAGAAGTGTAAAATATTATGATTTTTTTTCCTTGACTGCTGAAAGCTATATATAGTCAAGTTGAAGCTAATATGAATGGTTTTAGAGCTTTTAAGGATTTTGTGAGGAATGTTATAGGGCTTGATTAAAGATGATAACTTTAGATACAATTGTGGGCTTTCATATTCCAATCAATATCTTCATGGGGTTATCAAAAGATATATTGGTGGAACATCCAATGATTAGACATCATAGACACTATTGTAAAAGGTCTTTCATAATCCGACCACACTTTGTCACTATTGCACTGCGTATTGGTCTTTCTTAAAGACTTCATATATTAAATAATATATTGTCATACCTCATAACAAGCGATGCAACTTTGTTGAGGATTTGGGTCGACACAAACACATTAAGACTCACTTGGTGATACTTGTTTATAGGATCATATCAGAACATCAATATTTATGTCCCTGTACAAAATCAGACAATGATAGGAAATGTCCAACAACATAATTACTTCATATAGAAAACACTCAAAGGTGAACATAGTATCTATCCACTATATAAAAAGCCAAGATGTAGACGCAGGAAGTACTCCAACTAGAGAAGGTGTCAAATTAGTGCATTCCTACAAGGAGATATAACAGATCCACAATGGTTCCAAATGCATAAAAATGAGATCATTATTCAAAAAGGGTGATTAGACTATTACAAGGTTATATGAATATATTGAGACAAATCACATTGAAGGAGACTACTAGAATGGAAAACACAAATAGCTGTAAGAGTCCAAGAGTTGGAAAAGGTACTCTACATAGTATGACAAATATCGATCCTACTATTTATGCAAGTGACCATTGGGACACAGAGGGAAAATTTATGGCAATCCTAAATAGGGTACATTACAAACTTTAGTTGATAATGGATTTGGTCTTAATGTGTAGCATTGTTTTGTTGTTTAAAATTAAGACGGATATTTCATCAGTTAAACTTGATTCTATTCCTATCTATGGCTTTGACAACGTTACTAAACAAACCTTAGGTATTATCACTTTCCCTATTAAAGTAGGTACTGTCATTTTACCTAGTCCTATTTATGTCATGTGTAGTGCTCAATTATAATCTTCTCATAGTATGACCATGGCTACATGCCATGCACGATGTTCCTTCAACACTTCATTAGAAAGCGAAGCTCATCTATAACAATATCATGTATGCCCTTGTCACTGATGATAAACCACAAATTTTTTTATGAACTTAATCTGATTCTCCATCCATTCCTACACCATTTAAACAATACATATATTATCCTCCTAAAGATACTTATTCTCCTACAAATAACCTTTTAGAAGATGATTGGGGGTTATTAGATTTTACGACATTTTTTGTGGGTGAATACAAAGTTCCTAATTTCAATATGGGACCCTTCAAAGGGCCTAGTATATCATTTGTTTAATCTGATTCTCCTAACATCTCAACTAATAATCTTCAACATGGTTTAGGATGTGTGAAACAAAGATTTGAGACACATGAGAAACCTATGGAAGCATTCGGTCTCAAACCCCCTCCTTTGTCAGCATCCCCTCCTTTATCATCTAAAATTTCTTCTATGCCTATATTTAATCAAGAAACCATTATGCCTAACCTTCTTCATGCTAAGTTGATTACTCGACCCCCCCCCCCCCCCCCAAAAAAAAAAAAAAAAGTAAAAAACCTTATGAATATTCCTTTCTACATGTATCATCAATATCATGACCACTATACTAATGAATGCCAAGCTTTATATTAAATTTTTTGAAACTCGTTGATTATGATATCATTCATATAACATGTTGTAATGAGATGTTTTTCAATTATAATTTCTTTGAATAACATTTAAGTTCGTATAATCTAACAGTTAGCAAGCAATAGGAAACATTTTTCCTCGGGATCTCCCGCTCCTACTTCCGCGCGGATTCCCGCTAAAAGTTTTGAATGCAAGGGCTTCGTGGCTAGATCTGATGCTAGGGCTGGTGTTCCTCCTTCATTGGCATTTGTTGGCTCTCAGCCTAGGTCTTCTTCTCAGGTGGTTTTGTGAGTTGTTGTTTATGTTGGTTTGGGAGTAGTTGTTCCTGTGTCTGTTGGTTTTGTAGTGTCCTACGCTAATGTGGCGGCCTATGAAGCGAGAATCCATGGCCCTGCCCCTGCTAGTAGGGGGTTCCTAGTCTCCTCTTGTGCAACTAGTTTCAATATGTAAAACCCATTATGGTTAAGTTGGATTTTGAAACTGTGGATGAGATTTTAAAAACTGCGGATGACTTCTCTTCCAATGCTATTATCTTTCATTTTAGGGGTTTATGTCCCTCGCTCTTTGATTTGCATGCTTGGATCTCCAAGCATTGGGAACCCATTCTAACTGATGTGGTTCAGATATACCCTGTGGCTAGGGGTTTTTTTATTGTTAAGTTTGAAAACGCTGATGATAGGAAAATGATTTTGTGTGACAGTTGTTTCACTTGGGAGGAGCATTTTCCCCTAATGGCCAAACCCCAGTATTGTAATACCCCAAAAATGGGCTATAGGTTCATTAACCTCCTATATCATCAAATTGAACGAAATCGACATCGAAGTCCTAACCTAAGGCACATTTGTACATCGAAAACCTAATTGATTATCCTAATTCTGCATCGGGGAATTTTCCTTGAAATATTCCTAAGTATCTCAATTATCTTTAATTTAATGATTATTTGGTGATAAATCATAGTTATCCTAAAGTTTGATTAATTGAATATTCTAAATATTTAAATAATTAGATTTAATTCTGCCACTTAATTATTTGATTAAATTTAATTCTATTTGTTCCTAAATTGTATTATTTAATTCTGATAATAAATCAAAAATCTTATGACTAATTGATTAAATTCCTATTTAATTAATTAATGTCAATTGTCAAATTTAATGATATAGTTTTCGAATAAAAGTTTGATTTAATAATTGATTAACCCATAAATCAGTTATTCTTAAATTTAAAATTAGTTAAGTTGAGAATAAATCACTTTATTTATTTAATTAATTCATAATTATCTATGCACATTCAAAGAGCAGTTAAACTTTGAATCATAAAATCAATTCAATTTGTTATAAATTTAAACTCAACTCTCTTTTGAGCTGAAAGTTGATCTCAACTTTTGATTCAAGTTAAAAAGTTGTTCTTGCATGATTTTGCATGATTATGTGAGTTGATGTAATTCTGATTTCTTGTTGACTCAAAAATCAACTTGAGTTCATCAAGATTAATTTATGACTTTTCTTTATGCACCCTCAAGCCATGGATTTCTATAAAATCAAGGCTTCAGCTCTTCTAAAAAGATCCACGAAATTGCATCCTCATGCTGGCGAATTTGTGACTGAAGAATCCTTCTTTTGCGAATCTAAGCTATTGTGAGATTTTCATTTGTTTTGAGCATTCATATCATTTTAGCATATCATTCTTAGATCAATTGCATATCATATCAATTTCATCTAGATTAGATTCATATCCAGTCTTTCATCTTATTGCATAGAAAATACAAAAATATAGATTAATTAGCATCCATTCTATATTCATCTTCTGCATTCAAATACTTCATTTAGGTGTTTCATTGTCACTGATCTCAGCCTAATCTGAGAATACCATACTCGCACCTACTAGAAGGTAGTAAATCACCTAGTTAGCTTAGTTTCCATTTCATTGCATATTTTGATTTTTGCTAACCTCTAATGTTTTACTGAAGTGTTGTGTCCACAACTAGGTACAATTTTCACACACATTTTTGGTGCCCACCGTGGGGCCCTGAAATGGGTTTCTATTTCACTTCTACCAATTTCTATCAATTTCTTGTCATTTTCTGATTAAAACTGCAATCTTTTATTTTATGTTCGTACATTTTTCATACGACTTTTGTTAGAAAGTCATACCAGGAAGACCCAACTATCGTATGACAGTTGATAATATTGAGGCTCATATCAGAAACTATGCATTGTCATTTGGGAGCTTGATTGTCGTATGAGAGGACACCCACTGTCATACGAGTTTCCCGATTGTTGTGCGGGAGGTAACCCACTATCGTACAAGTTTTGACACCAGAATTCAATTGTCATTTCAAATTTCCAGGTAGTTTTTCAGATTTGGACTGACAGCTAACCCTAACAATTGAGATCTTCTATTTTTTATTGGTATTTGCTGATTATGATTGGGAAAAGCACAATAAATTGCTAAAACAGGTAAACATCTACTAAGCGCGTTGTGATGAATTCAGGTATTTTGTTCAATCTGATAACACTTCAATTTTGGATATAAAATGAACCCTCACTTGTCAAGCTTGTGTGACTTTTCCTGCTTTCATATCACAGACTTCATTTTGGGCTATTAAAATGAACATAGATTTGCTTTTTGCATATCTGTTACACATAGTAAATAGGCCCTATGAACACTATTTGCAGATGATCTTGAGAGAGTAGGCTTCATTCACTTGTTTACACATACGAAGCTCTTCTTGACGAAGGATCCCCTTGTAGGTAGGGAGGTTACTGAGATTGTCTCACGTTCACTTGATTTGCATCCTCAACTTTTGATCGATACATTCCCTCTCCAGAGAGATTGATAGACCATAAGTTGTGGACATCATAGATCATTGGGAGATAAATTTTGGTCTTAGCGTGTCAGATTAATTTGTCTTCTTTGTCTTGGTGAAGTGAAGAGGTTAGGGGATTATGCTCTACTTCCTTTTTGGATAGTACCAGAAACCCAGATCCTTGAATCTGATCTAGTCTCCATGTGGTATCTTTTGTGAGCCACCTTTAGCGAGGGTTAACCATAGTGGACATTCCATTAATTGGGTCAACCACATGGATGGAACCTCAAGTGGTAATAGCCATTTTCATCATGGTAGAAACAACCGCTATATAAATGTCCTTGTGGAGGAAATCTTCACAGGTGTGATCTCTTGTTGGGCTGTCAGATCTCCCTAGAAGCTCCTGATGTATTAAATTCTCAGACTGTGTCAAAACCCCAGTGTGCCTAGATTGGAGTTCACCCTCTTGAGATCACAAAAGCTGCAAAGTTAGACCATTACTACAAACCCTAGTGAGGCCAAATTTTTCATTTTCTAGGACTATGTGCGTTATTGAAAAACTTTTTGGAACATACACAATTAGCACTCCTAGGGATTAGCACATTCAATCACTTGATTGTTCATGCTTAGGGTTTCTTTGTCCCCTGTTCATTATTTTTAGATGTACTTAAAATCACTTGCCTATTGTTCTGCGTGCTTGTTTATCTACTTGGTTATTGAAAATGAACGATCCTGGTACAATATTCAAATCTGGACAAAAAACTTTGCAAACACACTGATTCTGAAAACTAAGAAAATTATAAAATCTGACGCAAAATCCCTTTCTAGAGTCAAAATTCAACCCACAGGGTCAGAAAGTCATACGAGTTTTGAGCAACTGTCATTTCATAACCCCTGGATTGTCATATGATATCTTATATAGTGTCATACGAGTTTTGTCACCAGTCAAAAGAAAAAATTTACAATTCGCTATCAACTATCGTACAAGTTTCTCAACTATCATTTCAGAGCCTACCCATTGTCGTATGAGCTTGCAGAAAGTCATATGAGAATTTTTGAAAAATTGCCAGAAAATTGTCAAAATTGCCAACAATCCTATTTTTACAGCCTATTTCCAGATTTTTTCAAACAAATCATTATGTCAGGAACAAAGCAGAAACTAGAAAGACTTCAATCATTTTCCTAAAGTGGTCTCTTGAGTTTGATTTTAGCCTTATGTTTAATCGATTTGAGTCTTTTTCATCTTGTGTCAAAATCTTGTTAACAATCTTCAATCAATTCAATCTTTATCAAAATGGCTAAGTGTTGTGAGCTCGTGTCCGCTATCTTTTGGGCATCTACCCATACTACCAGGGCACAGTATCCTTTATTTACATCCAATCTAATCTTCAATCAATCCAATCTTGACAAGGTTACATCATTTGATCTTTTTGAATCAGTTCATTCTTTAGTTGTCTTCATCTTGCTCTCTTGCTTCACCAAAGGTTAATGGTAGAAACTAGAGCTTCATCACAAAGAAAAGGAAGAGAACAACCCAGACCCTCTTTGATATCATCTTCTATGATTTTTGACACCTTTCATAAACCTTACAATGCTAACAAATTTGGAGAAGACGCTCTTGGAAATCTTTTCTTGAAAGGTGGTTACGTCACCCCTCCTGCATCAATCCATGCAGGTAATCAACCAACACCTCCTATATCAATTCACGGAATTTATCAGACAACTCCACATCAATCTATCCCTAGTAACTCTCATAACATCACGATGTCTCAAGGAGGAGTGAATCAAGGATCTCAAGGACAACATTCTCAACATGGTGCTGATCAAGAGCCCACACCTTCTGAAATTGCTCAATACCAAAATGATGATAACTTCAAGAAAATGATGAGGCATTTCTTGAAGGAAGATAGAGAGGCATATTTCCTAGAGTTATCTCGTCAAGGAGCTAAACTTCCTCCAAATTTTAATGTTGAAGATATCATTACGCATAAGGAAGAAACTCCAATCACCACTATGATGAAAAAAATGCACGCCATGCAAGTCAAAATTAACAAAATTAAAAAAGAAAAGGAACCTAAGGAGTTCTCCATGGAGGCACTATGCCCTTTTCCATTTGACAAAGACTTGTACATGCCATCATTCCCAAAGTGCATGGAGATGCCTAAGTACGATAAGTACAATGGAAACTCTAACCCTCAAGATCATGTTAGGGAATTCTATACTCAATCTATGGAGTTCATGCATGAACCAACCTATCTAATGCATCTCTTCCCTCGATCTCTGGGAGGAGCATCCATTCATTGGTTCTCTAGAATGCCTCCTACGATCAAATTTTTTGAGGAGTTAATTAAATTTTTCTATCAACAATACTCCTACAATATTCAACATCTAGTCACTATGATCAACATTTGCAATCTGAAACAATATCCAGGAAAACCATTCTTGACTTTTCTCAAAAGATGGAGGAAGAAATTTTCTCTATATGCTAGGCCTATTCTAGAAACTGAGAAGCTGGAAATCTTCATCAACAATCTTGTTCCAAAAATCAACTATCTCTTACAAATGCAAAATCATACATCTTTTGATAAGATGGTAGATAATGCGATCAAAATTGAAAAAGTACTTGTGAAAAAGGGAGATATATCACTTCAAAAGGACAAGTATGAATCTAGATCTAGTTCTAAAGATAAGAACAAAAAACTGGAACAAGAACAAAGGTGTTGTTGATACTATCCATGCCCCATCCAAGGCACCCACTTTCAATCTCACTGTTGGTACCCAATCCATCAAAGCTTCTGAAGCTAAAACAATAGAGTCAAACAAAAAGCTAATTGAATATAAACCTTGGGCTACCGATCCTAAATGCAAGTTTATTCCTCTTGGAGAATCCTATGAATCTGCTATGAAAACTCTGTTGGCTAACAACATCATCACATTGCCTAAGATAAAGGTGTTTGACCTCAAACCTAAACCAAAATGGTGGAGAGAGAATGAATTCTGTGACTTCCATCGCAGCAAGGGTCATAAAACTAATAACTGCATACGCTTGAAACATCTCATTCAAGACAAAATTGATAATGGAGAGATCGTGATTGACAATCATAAGAGAAATAATGATCATACAATGTTCATGGAACCATTTCCGAAACATGGTCAAGGAGATTCATCTTCCAAGCCTAATGTGGGTGCTAAAGTCAATTATGCTTACTCTAGAAACAATGTTTTCATAACCATGGTTGAACCATGCCCATCTGAAAGTTGCAATGTCATCACAATTGTAAGAAAAGATAGAGACAATCAATCAACTAATGTAGTTACTCAATCACAAGCTCAAGCACATCTGCAAGGACAAAATTTAGATTCATCAAATGTCTCTAAGATCCCTTTCAATCTATCATCTGCTTCCAAACAGAAGGCTGCTTCTAAATCTTCAAATCCTAAAGACACGAGACCTACTTCATACAATATAGTCCAACAACTCCAGCATACCAATGCTAAAATCTCCATGTTTGAGTTGCTTTGGATATCTCCATCTCATAGAGCCATTCTAGACAAAGCTCTACTTGGATCCAATGTTCCTGACAACCTTGATTTAGATAGATTCCAGACTATGGTTGGTCATCTAACGTCTCTGCAATATTTCTCCTTTTTAGAGGAAGATGATAACTCTTTGATTCATCCACATAACCAGCCCTTACACATCGAAGTCTTGATCCAAAATCATCATGTCAAATGCGTGTTGATAGATGGAGGCGTTGGTCTCAACATTTGTTCTTACAACTTGATCACACAATTGGGATTATTTAAAGCTGTTATTGATCCTAAAAAGAAGATAACTATCAAGGCATGTGATGAGCAAGAAAGATCTTCCAAAGGCACAATTGTCTCACCTATCAGAACAGGTCCTGTTATAAGAGATATCACATGTCAAGTTCTTGATTTACCTTTGGCTTACAACATTCTCCTAGGGGGACCCTAGATACATGAAATGAGAGCTATTCCTTCCACATACCATCAATGTGTGAAATTCCCTTATGAAGGAGTAGAGGTAACCATTCCAATTGACTTATCTACAACTTGCAATGCCTTGAAGGAAAGTGTAGACAAACTTGTTCCTAGTAACAAAGAATCTTCCACTAAGCAACCAGACATTGCATCAACATCCAAGGTAGAAGAAATTGCTAAAGAAGTCAAAATTAAGGACAATGGTATGGAAGAATACATGATGGAACCTATTTTATCACTCACATCTCTATCGTTGTCCCCAAAATCTTATGGACAACCTTCAGACAAAGTGAAGCCTAATGCTAAAGAATCCCAGGTCAAATTCAATGGAAGCTTTGTCACAGAACAAGTATCTAAACAAGAGTTTGAGGAAGATGAGGTCATGCTTGCATGGTTATACAAAGATGAATCTCAAACTTAATCAGTCCAAAAATGTGACACTTCTTCAAGAAAAATTCCTCAGAAGTCATATGGACCAGGAAATAAGCTGATTGCTAAAATTGGATGCACTGGAAAAGGACCCCTAGGATTATAGGGTAAAGGTATTTTATCACCTCTTGATCACCGTGGCCAAGAAAACAAGAATACAATAGGTCTAGGATATAAGAAGAAGCCTTTTATCTTAGAAACAACTCTCCTCATGTATTAGAATAGATTGAACCATCCACAACAATTCAACTACAAGAGGGAACACAACAATCTGACAGTGATGATTCTGACACCACCACTGAGCTCATTCCTTATGAGCATTTGCCTAAAGAAATCAAAGACCTTCTTGAAAAAAATGATGATCTAATCAAAAGAATTAATGTAGTAGACACACAAGAACCTACTATGGAACAAGAGATAGTTGCACCACAAGAACCAGCTAATCTTGAAGACAATCAAATAGACAAGGAGGAAGGTGGTAGCTATTCTGAGATAGATTCTCATGGGTATGAATTAAAATCTGAATCGGAGGGTAATCCTTCTTGGGGTATTCACCCTAACTTTACTCATGTTCTTAATTTTCCTAGAGGCATTGATGGAGAACAGAGATAACTTTAGTGGCAAATCTTCGCCTTTTGGCGATCCCGTCTGACGGGTCAATCATCATTTGGCGAATAGAGCACGCAACGCAGGTCAACTACATCGCCGAATATTTATTAGATTTGGGTCCAACGCCCGGGGTAGTCGCCCATTAGTTATCACATGATTGGTCAAAACTATCGGTGCAATCGCCAATGCAATATACGTTTTGGATACATTTATTTTAAACATATCGCCAGCTTTTGCATGCTGTTTCTTATTGGCCCACGTTCTTTCACCATTACTACAACCAAATAATTTTCCCTTGGGTTGGGCGTCGCCAACCATTTTCCGAACGTGTGTCGACCACCAGCCCCGTTTAGCCAACTGTTTCCTACTATGGGCTTGCATAGGAAGGTGCGTTTCTCCTGCATTTGAAATTCCCGCTTGTTAATCCCGCCTAATTCACCAACCTAGATTGGACTATAAAATATTATTATTCTACACAGTTCGCTCTTTTCTAGTCTGGAGACTGGCATTTCTTATTGCTGCCGAACTTTCAGAGTGCTGAGTGCATTGGCCATTGACTCGTGGACCCTGGTTTTTTTAAAAGGCAAGTGCTTTTTAATTTATTTTTTATGTCAACAGCGGTACTGGACCACTACTACAATGGTAATGGTTATTTTTTTAGTTTTACTATCCAATGTAATGCTAAGATAGCCTATAGGTTTGCGAATTATATTGGCCCTTGGGTAGTACCGTAGACTGTAGTACCATAGCAGTAGAACCCATTTTTTGAGAATGAATCATATTATTGTTATTATATGTAGTTTAAGTAGTTGAGTCTTTTGTTCAACAACTAAGTTGATATATTTTTTGCAGCCTTTATCGGTTTGCCATGTCAAATAAGAGGGGTAACAGGGGTTCCGGTAGGATCCCTGAATGCCAAGAGAAGCCACCATTACCAAAACGCAGAACCATAGCAACATATTTTGGTGGTGGAAATGTTGGGAAGCTACAAGATTCACAAGTTAGATCTCCAGTTGAAAAAGGAGATTCATCACAAGTTGGACCCTCAGACCATATTGAAGTTCAAGTTGGTGAACCTGATATCTCAGTCGAGGACGAACTTGAACACGATTTGGAGGCACTTCCCCTGAGTAGGGAGTCACAAACTGAGATTATAGAGTTGGAGTCGGTCCTGGACCAGTCGGGTGAGAAAACAAAAACTGATTCCATAAATCATGCTCATGCACAAAACGGGAAAAGAAAATTGGGATCGACGAAAGATCGATCTCGCTGGGATCTGTCCCAAAGGAGTTTTCAGTTAGAATGGGTGGAAAAGTACTGGTTCATTGAACCAGTGCCCAATCCAATTGATGGTGCACCTCCTACTGAATGCAGATGTAACATTTGCACAAAGATAACAAAGAAGGAGAAGAGGTTGCAGCTTAAAATTGATACCATAGAAAATCATGTCGGTAAAGTTTACAAGAAGGAAATTATAGATGGAGTTGAAAAATCCGTGCTAACTTGGAAAAAAAAGGACAACTGTCTGCATATCAGGAATGCCGAAAAATATGAGTTACACCAGCAATTACGGGATAAGCGTTCTGCAGTAAAAGGTTCCATTGAAGATTTCATTGGGAAAGCAACGGAAGTGCAAAATATGGGAAAAGTAGTTCAATTAAGTGTGGTCTTTTATTTATTGAGTAGAGGACGTCCTATGACAGACTACCCTTCAATTCCTGCCTTATATCACTTTTTGAAAACTCAAAACTATCCGAACAGTCACTGGTCAGTAAACAGCGGATGGGAATGGGCTAGATGTCTTGCACAGGTTGAAAAAGAAGATATGAAGGAAAAAATAAAAGACTCAAATTTCATTGCATTGTCTCTAGATGAAGTTACAGCAATTGATAATACTTCCTGGGTGTGCATGCATGTTTATACTGTAAACAATCTTTGTCGTCAACCATTTATACTATCTGTTGCTAAATTGAATTGTAGTGCGACAGCTGAAAATTTATATGAATTATTAAAGACTACTCTAATTGAATCTGGAGGTTTGGATAGCATGGAGATTGCCAAAAAGTTGGTGTGTGTTGGAGCAGATGGAGCTTCGGTTATGCAAGGTCATAAAGGTGGTCTTTGCAAAAAGATCAAGGATGATTTGGCACCCTACGCTATTCCCATTCATTGCATGGCCCATCGAATGAATCTAGCTTTTGGAATTGTTAGCAATTTTGGTTGTGTAAGTAAAGTGGAATCTCTAATCAAAGAGATTTACCAATACTTCTGTCGAAGTCCAAAACGAGTCCGGGAATTTCAACACTTTTCTCAAGGACTTACTGATGGGAAGAAGCTTCTTAAAGACAATGATACCAGATGGATCTCTTTGGATGGACCGGCACATCGAGTAATGTCTGAATACCTGTCATTGCTTGGACTAATCCACTCTGTGTGAGACAGATTCCCTCGGCTATATTCAAGCCTAACTAATGTTAAGGTACTCTTAACTTTAGCAGCTATTCTCCCCATGCTATAGGACATGAGAAATATTATAAAAAAGGTTCAACAAAGAGGTATGTACATTGCAGAATATAATAAGCTGCGTAAAATGACATGTAGTAGCCTGGATACTCTATATCGATTACTACCATTAGATGAATCAAAGTTTACAAAGTGGATAGAAATCACAGATTTGAACAATCCTGGGAACTTTTTACATATTGGTGCAAACGATGAGGTATATGCCAGGGTACGTGGAGTTGACATACCAATGCAGTACTATGCCCGCGTCAACCCCGACGAAGCAGGAAGTGAAGTTGAATCAGAACCAGAGAAGGTACTTTCACGTGTTACAAGTGAAGACTTCAAGAAGATCAAAGACTCTGTGCTTGACTCTGTCAAGCGAGTTTGCTACAATCTTTCATCAGAAATCAGAGACAGATTCCCTCCAGAGGAACTGCTCGAAGCAATGTCAATTGTTTTTCCACAATATTGGTCTCTAAACTGTCCGACTGATTTTTGAAGAAGGATGACGACTCTGATTCAGCATTTTTGCAAACCTAAAGTAATCAATGGAATCACTATAAATGGAATTTTAGATGAATCTCGACTGAGAGATCAATCATATTCTTTTGCAAACATAATGAGGGAACAATATGCTCTTATGGAGAACCCAAATGAAGAGGGAGCGGTAACAAAGCTTTGGAAAAACCTTGGTGAGAGCAATCAGTTGAGAGAGGCAATACCAGAATATTTCAAGCTTACCGATTTATGTTTGACAATGATATTGGGTTTAGTGGAGGATGAGAGAGTTTTCAGTACTTTGGGCTTCCTGAAGTCAAAGGTTAGAAACAAATTAGACAAAAATTTGGATAATTGTCTGAGGCTCTATAATTCTAGGTATAAGGTAGAAAATTTCCCTTATGACAGGGCTGTTAGCATTTGGAGAAAACGATGTCAAAGAATAGGGATTGCCAACATTTCAAACCCAAGTGGCAGTGGTAGTGGTGGTGGCAATGGTAGTGGCAGTGGTTCATATCCTGATATTGGAAGCAATGAAGATGATGTTGACTTTGGCATGCATAGTGAGTCTGACGCTGACAGTGAATCTGAAGAAAACACAACGAACAATCAAATGTTGTATGCAATAAATGAGGAGGATTCTGATGATAGTGATGCTGAGCCGGTCCAGGCGGAATGGCAACTATAGCAGCTTCTCAACCTCAAGTTCTAACTTCTGTGAGTCAAGTAGTAGGCTAGAAGTAGTAGCTCTGATCTAAGACTCTATCTACTAATTTATTATGTTTGTAGAAGTCAATTTATAGCCTTCATTCACAGTTTCACTGTCCTTTTATAGATGCTTAAATGTTTTTTTTGAACATGTTGATAATACAAACTTACATGTTGAGATTTTCATTGATTGTATTTTTGTAACATGTTGAGATTTTCATTGATTCTAGTTTCTTTAAGAAATTGTAACATAATGCATTTAACAGAATAAGCTCTATTTAAAAAAAATTGTATTATAATTTATAATTATAAATCAGCCTGTAACATAATACATTTAACAATTGTCAATTACAAACAATTACAACCCTTTGCAAATGACTCAACGTCAAATTGAAATGACCCTGAATTCCCTTTTGCAGATATAAGGGAGCAACAATAGCTGTAGGTCGGTTTGTAATTGTATATATAATCAGATTATTACTACATAATACATTATGTGTGTACAATCACATTGCCAATTGTACAATTTTTTCTAGTAGGGAAATTTTTTCCATCTGCTGTGTAGTAATAGTATGCCAGTGCCTGGCTGCCCAACTATCCTGATATGCTGGCTCTTGATTCCTGTAACAATTAACATTAAACAAAGTTGAAATTAAATCCAAAATTTGAAATTAAAGAGAAACAAGTAACAAAATGATTATAGTACTATCACTTACTGAGTTGTTACTTCTTAGTGCTATCAGCTATGAGTCATGACTGCCAATGACAGCAACAGTAACAGCTTCAGTTTCAGAAGATGACCCAGCTTCTAAGAATTTCTTTAGGGCGCTCCATTCTGCATCATTTGGTGGCTCCATTTGTTTGAGGTTGTAGCTAAATAGTTGTAACCTCGTCAACAATAAATACTTCTGAGAGATATTTTTAAATGAATCAAGGAATTTATCTACAACTTCATTCATTGTTGACAGTGGTTTGATGCAACTTGCAATTCCTTCTGGAGTGGTATCCTCAGGCAAGTTGCCTAAATCATGATTCATGCTCTCCTGCAACCTTTTCATGTAATTTTCATTTCCAATGAATCTGGCATTTGAGTCAGCTGGATTTGGTAATCCAGCATTCAGCAAGTTCAGTATGATGTTATTCATCTTCTTCAATTCTTTGGAAACAGATTTGAGAGCTTCACCCATTTCCGTTAGTTGTTCACAATGGTGACCGACATCAATGGTCATTACAGAGGCATCCAAGCGGCTGTTTATTCCATGCTTTTCCAAATCCCTATCACTGGATATCTTTACTTTACTCAAAATTTGGTCAGAAACATTTTTTAAGGATTTGGTGAAGATTTGTCTTTTACCAAAAAAATCACTTTTTACATTTTCAAAGAGAAGTCTGATATTGCTATTTAAATCAAGCCATTCAAACAAACTATCAGTGTTCTTCATTATTTTGTCCCAATTTTCTTGTTTGATAAGCTTAACCATGTTTATTATAGTATCCTTCACATGATGGTCTTCGGAAGAGGTCGCTCTATTTTCTGCCATTACATTCTCCATCTTTTTCTTCATTTGAGACATCTCTTTTTCACTCTTTTTATGTATTTCCTCTACTTGCCCTTGCAAATTAGTTGCTCTCTTCCTCTCATCCTCCAATTTCTTCTTCAAATCTTGGATTGTATTTGCAGCAGTTACCTCTTTTTTCTTCTCATCCCCGAGCTCCCTTTTCAAATCATGGATTGCCTTTGCAGTGGACTCCTCCTTTTTCTTCGCATTGTCCAATTCCTTCTTCAAATCATGGAGTCTTTGAGTAGAGTCAGTAGACTCCTCTTTCTTCGTGTTCTCCAATTCCTTTCTCAAATTGAAGATTTTCTTTGCAGCTGACTCTTCTTTTTTCTTTGCATTCTCCAATTCCCTCCTCATTTGGTGGATTATGTTAGTGTTTGCAGTAGCACTAGACTCTGTTTTCTTCACATTCTCCAATTCCTTCTCCAAATTACTGATAGTTTTTGCAGTTGACTCCTCTTTTTGTTTCATGTTCTCCAATTGCTTATTCAAATTGTTGATTGTTTTTGCACTAGACTCCTCTTTTTTCTTCTCATTCCCCAATTCCTTTTGCAAATTAAAAATCATATTTTCCCTAGACATCGACTGTTTCTTTTCATTCTCCAATTCAGTCTTCAAAATATTATTTCCCTTGACAGCATAGTCCAGGTCAGTTTTCAATTTATTGTTGACCTGTGCACTACTCTCTAAAGACTTGAACAACTGTGCACTAGAGGCTTGTTCATCTTGAAGTCTTTTTTGGCACTCATCCAATTCTTTAGTCAATTTTTCCACTTGTTCATTCATCTTTTCTTGCTGGACAATTGCCTCTGTAGGAGAAGATTTCTTTATCCTATTTTGCAAATCTTTGAACCTATTGTCTGCTGCTTTCTCCTTCGCCTTCACATTATCAAGGTCTGCCTGTAACTTTTCTATTTGCTTTGTAAGCCTTTTGTTTTCCCTCTCCGCTTTCAGAAGTGTAGAGTAGACCATTTTGTTGCTCTCTTTAGATATATTGATTTTGTCAATATTTTTCACTTTTGACAAATCCATTTGAAGACTGGTAACTTGTATATCATTAGGATTTATTACATTTTGTGGTGGAATATTATCTCTACCCAGGGGCATAACAGCCATGAAGTTCATCATTTCATTGTTTGGATCATATGTTGAAAATATTCTGTTAGTAGATCCCTAACATTTAGCAACTGCATCACTTTTCAAAGTCTTCATAATTTGCCTATTTCTTTCGCTTGTCTATTCAAACTTTGATGCAAATTCATTCAAACTAAAATCTGGGTTTGCTGACAGAATTGAGTGTTTGAAAGGTGAATTATCAGTTGTATCCTTGTGTGCTCCTCCAACTCCAGTTAAACTTACTCCACCTACAATTGTATTTTGAGGATTGCCAACAGACTGAAGATGGCCCATTCCAAATCCTGGCGTTTTAGGACTGTTTTCTGGGTTTTGTACAAAAGCTACTGGTGCATACATTGGTGAAGTAACCACTGACATTGTTGGCAGTGTAATTGTCATAACTTTTTGCTTTTTTGCACAAGGTTCATCCATGCTAGTGCCAGTGCCAGTGGGATCAACTACAACTGGATTCGAAGATTTAACAAATAATGTTTTGGGATGACCTTCAGAAGCAGAGACATAATGTTTTTTGCCCTTTCTAGATGAATCATCTTCATTGTCAGAGAGTCCAATGATTGGTTTACATCCTCTTTTGGGTGGCTCTGGTACTGGAAGTGGATTCCAAATCCCTTCACCACTTGCACCAATGGGCCCTAGACCTGCATAACCCATTTTTTGTATCATAGTTGCCCCTCTACCATACGTTTGTTTAACATAATCACTCATTTGAAGTGTAACAATATCTCTGCCCCTGGTTGACCCGGAATCCTGAATACCTTGAATGTCAGCATCAGACCGGAGGTCCTTCTGCCTTTCATTATCACCGTCACTGCCAAAATCATATAGTATAGTTGGATGCTCTTTATTCCAATAATTGCTGAAAATTTCATCCTCCTCAATTTCATCAAAAATAGCTGATGTCTTTGGTTCACCCAAATTTTGCCTCATTTTCCAGAAATCAGTCATCTTGGTTTGACACCACATTTTAGCTTTACATGCCTCTTTAATTTCTTTAGGCATAGACCTCGTAGAAGGTTGAGATGCTTTCTTGTAGAAATTTAAGTATGTCAGAGGCTCTGATTTGTGCAATGTCATAATTTGGGATGACAATTCTTGCATTGAAATATTATTCTCTGTTGCATGTTTCTCCATCTCTTTCTTAACCTCATCCCATGAATCCTTGTTTTTAAACTTTTCTATCAATGGCATCTCCTGATGTTGATATTTGCTCGCAGAGTTCCCATTGGCAATAAGTCTCGTTTGTATTATGTTCAGTGGATCATAATTCCAGTGACTGACAAAATCAAAGCCAAAAAAGTTACCAATTCATTTGCCAGTTTGAAAGCCTTTCTCTCAAATGTGAGGCCTCCAATTGCGAAAGGCAAGGAAGGAAATATCATTTTCTTTTGTTGTCCACTGAAAAGTTCATCTGCGCTCTCCATCTTTTTTACATATTCCAGTGTAAAAACCCTTTCTATAACATGCATTGGAAGTTTGCAGGGTTCAACCGCTGAACCGTAAAACCTTAAGAGAGTGTACTCTTCCATAAAGAACCAGTCAGCCAATTGAATCTGACTTCCCAGTTGAATGCAATCTTTACAAGACACAGGAAATCTAGGCATCGAAGTGCCTATGATTTTTTGGTAAATAGGTGCCAAAAAGAAGTCTACAAAATGGTTGTAGTTTTTATTTGCAGCAGTCATCCTCATCTTATGTGTCCACTCATATACTGGACTTGGAGTCTCTGATTTCTTCTGGGTTCTCTCATCAAACTTATAGACCTCAATACCAAGCTTGTTGTTCTCTGTCTCAAATATTGGGCGATGCTTTGCTAAAAGAAGGTAGCACAAGTAACTTGTGAACCTAAATGTCTTGGTCTTGCCTGTAGTTGTACTTTGTTTAATCATCAGTAATTGTTGTTGCATAGATTCAACAATGTGCTGAACAAAATTATATCTTACATCTACCTGCTCAACTGACTGCCCTCGACAATGGATATTATAAATCATTTCAAGAACACTGGCCCCCACTTCCTTGTTACTGTCCAATCCCAGACAAAATGATAACAAAGAAATAGTATTCTGAACCCATGGCACAAAAATATCATACTGATAAGGAGGCTTATGGTCTTTGTCCAGTGTAACACTAGTAGTGGACTCTGAGGGTATTAAACCCTTAATATATGAATCTTGAAAAGATCTTTCCAGCTTGTCATAAGCCTGAGCTAGTTTATCCAAGTCAATGCGCTCCTTAGAGCTTTCTGTTCTAAACCCTAACCCTAGGTCTAACAGAGTCAGAAATTCACTCTCAGTTATTGATAAAATTTCCTCCTGAGTGTTTTGGTTTACAATTGCCTTTCTATTTTCATCATAATTCTGAGCGCATAGCATTACAATTTCAGGGCAAGGGAATACTTCGGGTACAGCGAGGTTTGCTAATCCAGTAACCACAGCAGCTAGTTTATTTGTATATGCCCCAATACTGCTGTTATATTTGTAATAAATTCTCCCCTTCTGTGGATCTTTCCATTTACTAAACAATGAATGTCTAATTGCCATGATTTCAGAATCTCCATGGATAACAGGATCAAAAATATCATGACACTCATCGGTGAAACCTGGGGTTTGTAGCACTCGTCTGAGTTCTATAATGGTGTTCTTTTCCTTTATGGGTGCACTCATTTGGGAGGTTTTTGACTTTGTTTTGCCCATGCCTGGCGCTACTAGTTATTAGACTTCAGGCCCTATTCAAAATAATTTTAAAGTGCAAACCTAAGACAATTAAAATCAAGATTTCTATTGCTGCAAATTGCAATGGAATTTTTTTGAAAAAAATTAAATACCTGGAATTGAGATTGGATAATTGGTGTTGTCGGCTGATAACAAAGTTTCACAGTGTCACACTTTCAGACTTCAGTCTTCAGAAATCAGAACACAAAATGGAATTCTGCCAGTCTTTGAAAATTTAAAATTTGAAAACCCTATGGCTATCGTATCGGACTCTCGTAAATACTTGAAGTTATAGTTAAAATGAAAGTAATATGTAATTAATGGTTTTAACTTTAATGTACAATGTACATCTAACAGTAATAAATTGTCAAGACTCAATAATGTACATAAGTTACACGTGTCACGATTCCAGATGAATATTGGCAGATGGGAAAGCATTCCCCGAATCGGCCCGAAATTCATCTTGGGCCGTCGATCTATAGACTATCAAATGTTTATTAAATTTATTATTATTATTATTATATTTTATTATTTAATATTATAAATAATATTAAATAATACAATATAATAATAATAATCATAACCTATAATATAATATAATATAATTATAATTTATAACCATATAATCTAATATAATATAATATAATATAATATTAAATAATATTAAATAATACAACATAATAATAATAATAATCATAACCTATAATATAATTATTATTATTATTATTATATTGTATTATTTTATATTATTTATGTAATATTACATTATGATTATTATTATATTATATTATTTAATATTATTTATATGTAATATATTATTACATATAAATAATATTAAATAATATAATATAATAATAATTATTACATAAATAATATATTATTTATGTAATATATATTTACATAAATAATATTAAATAATATAATATAATAATAACATTATTATTATTATATTATATTACATAAATAATATAATATATTAAATAATACATAAATAATATAATATAATAATAATAATAATAATAATAATAATCATAAGTTCATAACCATATAATATAATATAATATAATACAATCTGAAGACTGATAGATCGACGGCCCGGGATGAATTTCGGGCCGATTTGGGGAATCTTTTCCCATCTGCCCAGATTCATCCGGAATCGTGACACATGTCACGATTCCGGATGAATCTGGGCAGATGGGAAAAGATTCCCCAAATCGGCCCGAAATTCATCCCGGGCCGTCGATGACTCAGACTCGATGGTCATTATTATTATTATTATTAATTATTATTATATTATATAAATATTATATGGTTATAATTATATTATATTATATGGTTATGATTATATCAATGTATCATATGGTTGTAATTATATTATATTATATTATAGTATAAATAATTATATCATATGTTCTATTATTTTTCTATTATATAATATAATAATAATTAATAATAATAATAATAATTGTATTATAATAATAATTAATAATAATAATAATGACCATCGAGTCTGAGTCATCGACGGCCCGGGATGAATTTCGGGCCGATTTGGGGAATCTTTTCCCATCTGCCCAGTTTCATCCGGAATCGTGACACGTGTCACGATTCCGGATGAATCTGGGCAGATGGGAAAAGATTCCCCAAATTGACCCGAAATTCATCCCGGGCCGTCGATCTATCAGTCTTCAGATTGTATTATATTATATTATATTATATGGTTATGAACTTATGATTATTATTATTATTATTATATTATATTATTTATGTATTATTTAATATATTATATTATTTATGTAATATAATATAATAATAATAATGTTATTATTATATTATATTATTTAATATTATTTATGTAAATATATATTACATAAATAATATATTATTTATGTAATAATTATTATTATATTATATTATTTAATATTATTTATATGTAATAATATATTATATATAAATAATATTAAATAATATAATATAATAATAATAATAATGTAATATTACATAAATAATATTAAATAATACAATATAATAATAATAATAATAATTATATTATAGGTTATGATTATTATTATTATTATGTTGTATTATTTAATATTATTTAATATTATATTATATTATATTATATTAGATTATATGGTTATAAATTATAATTATATTATATTATATTATAGGTTATGATTATTATTATTATATTGTATTATTTAATATTATTTATAATATTAAATAATAAAATATAATAATAATAATAATAAATTTAATAAACATTTGATAGTCTATAGATCGACGGCCCAAGATGAATTTCGGGCCGATTTGGGGAATGCTTTCCCATCTGCCAATATTCATCCGGAATCGTGGACACGTGTAACTTATGTACATTATTGAGTCTTGACAATTTATTACTGTTAGATGTACATTGTACATTAAAGTTAAAACCATTAATTACATATTACTTTCATTTTAACTATAACTTCAAGTATTTACGAGAGTCCGATACGATAGCCATAGGGTTTTCAAATTTTAAATTTTCAAAGACTGGCAGAATTCCATTTTGTGTTCTGATTTCTGAAGACTGAAGTCTGAAAGTGTGACACTGTGAAACTTTGTTATCAGCCGACAACACCAATTATCCAATCTCAATTCCAGTTATTTAATTTTTTTCAAAAAAATTCCATTGCAATTTGCAGCAATAGAAATCTTGATTTTAATTGTCTTAGGTTTGCACTTTAAAATTATTTTGAATAGGGCCTGAAGTCTAATAACTAGTAGCGCCAGGCATGGGCAAAACAAAGTCAAAAACCTCCCAAATGAGTGCACCCCATAAAGGAAAAGAACACCATTATAGAACTCAGACGAGTGCTACAAACCCCAGGTTTCACCGATGAGTGTCATGATATTTTTGATCCTGTTATCCATGGAGATTCTGAAATCATGGCAATTAGACATTCATTGTTTAGTAAATGGAAAGATCCACAGAAGGGGAGAATTTATTACAAATATAACAGCAGTATTGGGGCATATACAAATAAACTAGCTGCTGTGGTTACTGGATTAGCAAACCTCGCTGTACCCGAAGTATTCCCTTGCCCTGAAATTGTAATGCTATGCGCTCAGAATTATGATGAAAATAGAAAGGCAATTGTAAACCAAAACACTCAGGAGGAAATTTTATCAATAACTGAGAGTGAATTTCTGACTCTGTTAGACCTAGGGTTAGGGTTTAGAACAGAAAGCTCTAAGGAGCGCATTGACTTGGATAAACTAGCTCAGGCTTATGACAAGCTGGAAAGATCTTTTCAAGATTCATATATTAAGGGTTTAATACCCTCAGAGTCCACTACTAGTGTTACACTGGACAAAGACCATAAGCCTCCTTATCAGTATGATATTTTTGTGCCATGGGTTCAGAATACTATTTCTTTGTTATCATTTTGTCTGGGATTGGACAGTAACAAGGAAGTGGGGGCCAGTGTTCTTGAAATGATTTATAATATCCATTGTCGAGGGCAGTCAGTTGAGCAGGTAGATGTAAGATATAATTTTGTTCAGCACATTGTTGAATCTATGCAACAACAATTACTGATGATTAAACAAAGTACAACTACAGGCAAGACCAAGACATTTAGGTTCACAAGTTACTTGTGCTACCTTCTTTTAGCAAAGCATCGCCCAATATTTGAGACAGAGAACAACAAGCTTGGTATTGAGGTCTATAAGTTTGATGAGAGAACCCAGAAGAAATCAGAGACTCCAAGTCCAGTATATGAGTGGACACATAAGATGAGGATGACTGCTGCAAATAAAAACTACAACCATTTTGTAGACTTCTTTTTGGCACCTATTTACCAAAAAATCATAGGCACTTCGATGCCTAGATTTCCTGTGTCTTGTAAAGATTGCATTCAACTGGGAAGTCAGATTCAATTGGCTGACTGGTTCTTTATGGAAGAGTACACTCTCTTAAGGTTTTACGGTTCAGCGGTTGAACCCTGCAAACTTCCAATGCATGTTATAGAAAGGGTTTTTACACTGGAATATGTACAGCAGATGGAGAGCGCAGATGAACTTTTCAGTGGACAACAAAAGAAAACGATATTTCCTTCCTTGCCTTTCGCAATTGGAGGCCTCACATTTGAGAGAAAGGCTTTCAAACTGGCAAATGAATTGGTAACTTTTTTTGGCTTTGATTTTGTCAGTCACTGGAATTATGATCCACTGAACATAATACAAACGAGACTTATTGCCAATGGGAACTCTGCGAGCAAATATCAACATCAGGAGATGCCATTGATAGAAAAGTTTAAAAACAAGGATTCATGGGATGAGGTTAAGAAAGAGATGGAGAAACATGCAACAGAGAATAATATTTCAATGCAAGAATTGTCATCCCAAATTATGACATTGCACAAATCAGAGCCTCTGACATACTTAAATTTCTACAAGAAAGCATCTCAACCTTCTACGAGGTCTATGCCTAAAGAAATTAAAGAGGCATGCAAAGCTGAAATGTGGTGTCAAACCAAGATGACTGATTTCTGGAAAATGAGGCAAAATTTGGGTGAACCAAAGACATCAGCTGTTTTTGATGAAATTGAGGAGGATGAAATTTTCAGCAATTATTGGAATAAAGAGCATCCAACTGTACTATATGATTTTGGTAGTGACAGTGATAATGAAAGGCAGAAGGACCTCCGGTCTGATGCTGACATTCAAGGTATTCAGGATTCCGGGTCAACCAGGGGCAGAGATATTGTTACACTTCAAATGAGTGATTATGTTAAACAAACATATGGTAGAGGGGCAACTATGATACAAAAAATGGGTTATGCAGGCCTAGGGCCCATTGGTGCAAGTGGTGAAGGGATTTGGAATCCACTTCCAGTACCAGAGCCACCCAAAAGAGGATGTAAACCAATCATTGGACTCTCTGACAATGAAGATGATTCATCTAGAAAGGGCAAAAAACATTATGTCTCTGCTTCTGAAGGTCATCCCAAAACATTATTTGTTAAATCTTCGAATCCAGTTGTAGTTGATCCCACTAGCACTGGCACTAGCATGGATGAACCTTGTGCAAAAAAGCAAAAAGTTATGACAATTACACTGCCAACAATGTCAGCGGTTACTTCACCAATGTATGCACCAGTAGCTTCTGTACAAAACCCAGAAAACAGTCCTAAAACGCCAAGATTTGGAATGGGCCATCTTCAGTCTGTTGGCAATCCTCAAAATACAATTGTAGGTGGAGTAAGTTTAACTGGAGTTGGAGGAGCACACAAGGATACAACTGATAATTCACCTTTCAAACACTCAATTCTGTCAGCAAACCCAGATTTTAGTTTGAATGAATTTGCATCAAAGTTTGAATAGACAAGCGAAAGAAATAGGCAAATTATGAAGACTTTGAAAAGTGATGCAGTTGCTAAATGTTAGGGATCTACTAACAGAATATTTTCAACATATGATCCAAACAATGAAATGATGAACTTCATGGCTGTTATGCCCCTGGGTAGAGATAATATTCCACCACAAAATGTAATAAATCCTAACGATATACAAGTTACCAGTCTTCAAATGGATTTGTCAAAAGTGAAAAATATTGACAAAATCAATATATCTAAAGAGAGCAACAAAATGGTCTACTCTACACTTCTGAAAGCGGAGAGGGAAAACAAAAGGCTTACAAAGCAAATAGAAAAGTTACAGGCAGACCTTGATAATGTGAAGGCGAAGGAGAAAGCAGCAGACAATAGGTTCAAAGATTTGCAAAATAGGATAAAGAAATCTTCTCCTACAGAGGCAATTGTCCAGCAAGAAAAGATGAATGAACAAGTGGAAAAATTGACTAAAGAATTGGATGAGTGCCAAAAAAGACTTCAGGATGAACAAGCCTCTAGTGCACAGTTGTTCAAGTCTTTAGAGAGTAGTGCACAGGTCAACAATAAATTGAAAACTGACCTGGACTATGCTGTCAAGGGAAATAATATTTTGAAGACTGAATTTGAGAATGAAAAGAAACAGTCGATGTCTAGGGCAAATATGATTTTTAATTTGCAAAAGGAATTGGGGAATGAGAAGAAAAAAGAGGAGTCTAGTGCAAAAACAATCAGCAATTTGAATAAGCAATTGGAGAACATGAAACAAAAAGAGGAGTCAACTGCAAAAACTATCAGTAATTTGGAGAAGGAATTGGAGAATGTGAAGAAAACAGAGTCTAGTGCTACTGCAAACACTAACATAATCCACCAAATGAGGAGGGAATTGGAGAATGCAAAGAAAAAAGAAGAGTCAGCTGCAAAGAAAATCTTCAATTTGAGAAAGGAATTGGAGAACACGAAGAAAGAGGAGTCTACTGACTCTACTCAAAGACTCCATGATTTGAAGAAGGAATTGGACAATGCGAAGAAAAAGGAGTCCACTGCAAAGGCAATCCATGATTTGAAAAGGGAACTCGGGGATGAGAAGAAAAAAGAGGTAACTGCTGCAAATACAATCCAAGATTTGAAGAAGAAATTGGAGGATGAGAGGAAGAGAGCAACTAATTTGCAAGGGCAAGTAGAGGAAATACATAAAAAGAGTGAAAAAGAGATGTCTCAAATGAAGAAAAAGATGGAGAATGTAATGGCAGAAAATAGAGCGACCTCTTCCGAAGACCATCATGTGAAGGATACTATAATAAACATGGTTAAGCTTATCAAACAAGAAAATTGGGACAAAATAATGAAGAACACTGATAGTTTGTTTGAATGGCTTGATTTAAATAGCAATATCAGACTTCTCTTTGAAAATGTAAAAGGTGATTTTTTTGGTAAAAGACAAATCTTCACCAAATCCTTAAAAAATGTTTCTGACCAAATTTTGAGTAAACTAAAGATATCCAGTGATAGGGATTTGGCAAAGCATGGAATAAACAGCCGCTTGGATGCCTCTGTAATGACCATTGATGTCGGTCACCATTGTGAACAACTAACGGAAATGGGTGAAGCTCTCAAATCTGTTTCCAAAGAATTGAAGAAGATGAATAACATCATACTGAACTTGCTGAATGCTGGATTACCAAATCCAGCTGACTCAAATGCCAGATTCATTGGAAATGAAAATTACATGAAAAGGTTGCAGGAGAGCATGAATCATGATTTAGGCAACTTGCCTGAGGATACCACTCCAGAAGGAATTGCAAGTTGCATCAAACCACTGTCAACAATGAATGAAGTTGTAGATAAATTCCTCGATTCATTTAAAAATATCTCTCAGAAGTATTTATTGTTGACGAGGTTACAACTATTTAGCTACAACCTCAAACAAATGGAGCCACCAAATGATGCAGAATGGAGCGCCCTAAAGAAATTCTTAGAAGCTGGGTCATCTTCTGAAACTGAAGCTATTACTGTTGCTGTCATTGGCAGTCATGACTCATAGCTGATAGCACTAAGAAGTAACAACTCAGTAAGTGATAGTACTATAATCATTTTGTTACTTGTTTCTCTTTAATTTCAAATTTTGGATTTAATTTCAACTTTGTTTAATGTTAATTGTTACAGGAATCAAGAGCCAGCATATCAGGATAGTTGGGCAGCCAGGCACTGGCATACTATTACTACACAGCAGATGGAAAAAATTTCCCTACTAG
The DNA here is from genome assembly GCA_027943335.1 of Chamaecyparis obtusa. Taxonomy (NCBI): domain Eukaryota; kingdom Viridiplantae; phylum Streptophyta; class Pinopsida; order Cupressales; family Cupressaceae; genus Chamaecyparis; species Chamaecyparis obtusa. The sequence goes on from BSBK01000250.1 coordinate 381,771, forward strand.
AAAAAATTGTACAATTGGCAATGTGATTGTACACACATAATGTATTATGTAGTAATAATCTGATTATATATACAATTACAAACCGACCTACAGCTATTGTTGCTCCCTTATATCTGCAAAAGGGAATTCAGGGTCATTTCAATTTGACGTTGAGTCATTTGCAAAGGGTTGTAATTGTTTGTAATTGACAATTGTTAAATGTATTATGTTACAGGCTGATTTATAATTATAAATTATAATACAATTTTTTTTAAATAGAGCTTATTCTGTTAAATGCATTATGTTACAATTTCTTAAAGAAACTAGAATCAATGAAAATCTCAACATGTTACAAAAATACAATCAATGAAAATCTCAACATGTAAGTTTGTATTATCAACATGTTCAAAAAAAACATTTAAGCATCTATAAAAGGACAGTGAAACTGTGAATGAAGGCTATAAATTGACTTCTACAAACATAATAAATTAGTAGATAGAGTCTTAGATCAGAGCTACTACTTCTAGCCTACTACTTGACTCACAGAAGTTAGAACTTGAGGTTGAGAAGCTGCTATAGTTGCCATTCCGCCTGGACCGGCTCAGCATCACTATCATCAGAATCCTCCTCATTTATTGCATACAACATTTGATTGTTCGTTGTGTTTTCTTCAGATTCACTGTCAGCGTCAGACTCACTATGCATGCCAAAGTCAACATCATCTTCATTGCTTCCAATATCAGGATATGAACCACTGCCACTACCATTGCCACCACCACTACCACTGCCACTTGGGTTTGAAATGTTGGCAATCCCTATTCTTTGACATCGTTTTCTCCAAATGCTAACAGTCCTGTCATAAGGGAAATTTTCTACCTTATACCTAGAATTATAGAGCCTCAGACAATTATCCAAATTTTTGTCTAATTTGTTTCTAACCTTTGACTTCAGGAAGCCCAAAGTACTGAAAACTCTCTCATCCTCCACTGAACCCAATATCATTGTCAAACATAAATCGGTAAGCTTGAAATATTCTGGTATTGCCTCTCTCAACTGATTGCTCTCACCAAGGTTTTTCCAAAGCTTTGTTACCGCTCCCTCTTCATTTGGGTTCTCCATAAGAGCATATTGTTCCCTCATTATGTTTGCAAAAGAATATGATTGATCTCTCAGTCGAGATTCATCTAAAATTCCATTTATAGTGATTCCATTGATTACTTTAGGTTTGCAAAAATGCTAAATCAGAGTCGTCATCCTTCTTCAAAAATCAGTCGGACAGTTTAGAGACCAATATTGTGGAAAAACAATCGACATTGCTTCGAGCAGTTCCTCTGGAGGGAATCTGTCTCTGATTTCTGATGAAAGATTGTAGCAAACTCGCTTGACAGAGTCAAGCACAGAGTCTTTGATCTTCTTGAAGTCTTCACTTGTAACACGTGAAAGTACCTTCTCTGGTTCTGATTCAACTTCACTTCCTACTTCGTCGGGGTTGACGCGAGCATAGTACTGCATTGGTATGTCAACTCCACGTACCCTGGCATATACCTCATCGTTTGCACAAATATGTAAAAAGTTCCCAGGATTGTTCAAATCTGTGATTTCTATCCACTTTGCAAACTTTGATTCATCTAATGGTAGTAATCGATACAGAGTATCCAGGCTACTACATGTCATTTTACGCAGCTTATTATATTCTGCAATGTACATACCTCTTTGTTGAACCTTTTTTATAATATTTCTCATGTCCTGTAGCATGGGGAGAATAGCTGCTAAAGTTAAGAGTACCTTAACATTAGTTAGGCTTGAATATAGCCGAGGGAATCTGTCTCGCACAGAGTGGATTAGTCCAAGCAATGACGGGTATTCAAACATTACTCGATGTGCCGGTCCATCCAAAGAGATCCATCTGGTATCATTGTCTTTAAGAAGCTTCTTCCCATCAGTAAGTCCTTGAGAAAAGTGTTGAAATTCCCGGACTCATTTTGGACTTCGACAGAAGTATTGGTAAATCTCTTTGATTAGAGATTCCACTTTACTTACACAACCAAAATTGCTAACAATTCCAAAAGCTAGATTCATTCGATGGGCCATGCAATGAATGGGAATAGCGTAGGGTGCCAAATCATCCTTGATCTTTTTGCAAAGACCACCTTTATGACCTTGCATAACCGAAGCTCCATCTGCTCCAACACACACCAACTTTTTGGCAATCTCCATGCTATCCAAACCTCCAGATTCAATTAGAGTAGTCTTTAATAATTCATATAAATTTTCAGCTGTCGCACTACAATTCAATTTAGCAACAGATAGTATAAATGGTTGACGACAAAGATTGTTTACAGTATAAACATGCATGCACACCCAGGAAGTATTATCAATTGCTGTAACTTCATCTAGAGACAATGCAATGAAATTTGAGTCTTTTATTTTTTCCTTCATATCTTCTTTTTCAACCTGTGCAAGACATCTAGCCCATTCCCATCCGCTGTTTACTGACCAGTGACTGTTCGGATAGTTTTGAGTTTTCAAAAAGTGTAATAAGGCAGGAATTGAAGGGTAGTCTGTCATAGGACGTCCTCTACTCAATAAATAAAAGACCACACTTAATTGAACTACTTTTCCCATATTTTGCACTTCCGTTGCTTTCCCAATGAAATCTTCAATGGAACCTTTTACTGCAGAACGCTTATCCCGTAATTGCTGGTGTAACTCATATTTTTCGGCATTCCTGATATGCAGACAGTTGTCCTTTGTTTTCCAAGTTAGCATGGATTTTTCAACTCCATCTATAATTTCCTTCTTGTAAACTTTACCGACATGATTTTCTATGGTATCAATTTTAAGCTGCAACCTCTTCTCCTTCTTTGTTATCTCTGTGCAAATGTTACATCTACATTCAGTAGGAGACGCACCATCAATTGGATTGGGCACTGGTTCAATGAACCAGTACTTTTCCACCCATTCTAACTGAAAACTCCTTTGGGACAAATCCCAGCGAGATCGATCTTTCGTCGATCCCAATTTTCTTTTCCCCTTTTGTGCATGAGCATGATTTATGGAATCAGTTTTGGTTTTCTCACCCGACTGATCCAGGACCGACTCCAACTCTATAATCTCAGTTTGTGACTCCCTACTCAGGGGAAGTGCCTCCAAATCGTGTTCAAGTTCATCCTCGACTGAGATATCAGGTTCACCAACTTGAACTTCAATATGGTCTGAGGGTCCAACTTGTGATGAATCTCCTTTTTCAACTGGAGATCTAACTTGTGAATCTTGTAGCTTGCCAACATTCCCACCACCAAAATATGCTGCTATGGTTCTGCGTTTTGGTAATGGTGGCTTCTCTTGGCATTCAGGGATCCTACTGGAACCCCTGTTACCCCTCTTATTTGACATGGCAAACCGATAAAGGCTGCAAAAAATATATCAACTTAGTTGTTGAACAAAAGACTCAACTACTTAGACTACATATAATAACAATAATATGATTCATTCTCAAAAAATGGGTTCTACTGCTACGGTACTACAGTCTACGGTACTACCCAAGGGCCAATATAATTCGCAAACCTATAGGCTATCTTAGCATTACACTGGACAGTAAAACTAAAAAAATAACCAGTACCACTCTACCAGTGGTCCAGTACCACTGTTGACATAAAAAATAAATTAAAAAGCACTTGCCTTTTAAAAAAACCAGGGTCCACGAGTCAATGGCCAATGCACTCAGCACTCTGAAAGTTCGGTAGCAATAAGAAATGCCAGTCTCCAGACCAGAAAAGAGCGAACTGTGTAGAATAATAATATTTTATAGTCCAATCTAGGTTGGCGAATTAGGCGGGATTAACAAGCAGGAATTTCAAATGCAAGCGAAACACACCTTCCTATGCAAGCCCACAGTAGGAAACAGTTGGCTAAACGGGGCTGGTGGTCGACACACGTCCAGAAAATGGTTGGCGACGCCCAACCCAAGGGAAAATTATTTGGTTGTAGTAATGGCGAAAGAACGTGGGCCAATAAGAAACAGCATGCAAAAGCTGGCGATATGTTTAAAATAAATGTATCCAAAACGTATATTGCATTGGCGATTGCACCGATAGTTTTGACCAATCATGTGATAACTAATGGGCGACTACCCCGAGCGTTGGACCCAAATCTAATAAATATCCGACGATGTAGTTGACCTGCGTTGCGTGCTCTATTCGCCAAATGACGATTGACCCGTCAGACGGGATCGCCAAAAGGTGAAGATTCGCCACTAAAGTTATCTCTGATAAATATTATATGGTTATAATTATATTATATTATATGGTTATGATTATATCAATGTATCATATGGTTGTAATTATATTATATTATATTAGAGTATAAATAATTATATCATATGTTCTATTATTTTTAATTAAATTATTAAATTATTATTGTTTTTAAATATTTTTAATTTTTTTTAATGTAACTGCATTGGTTTATATTTTATATTTTAATAATGTATTTTTTATAAATTATAATATGTTTTTTTGGCATTCAATTAAAAATAATATTACTTATATTATGTAATCATTTAAGATTTATTATTATTATAAAAATAATATTATTTTTATTTATAATTATTTATTATATAATAGAACATATAATATAATTATTTATACTATAATATAATTATAGCCATATGATATAATCATAACCATATAATTATTAATAAAATATAAATATAACCATGTAACAGTAATACAATCTGATAGATCGACGACCCGTCACCAGATTTATTATTATTATAAAAATAATATTATTTTTATTTATAATTATTTATTATATAATAGAACATATAATATAATTATTTATACTATAATATAATTATAGCCATATGATATAATCATAGCCATATAATTATTAATAAAATATAAATATAACCGTGTAACAATAATACAATCTGATAGATCGACGGCCGGGGATGAATTTCGGGCCAATTTGGGGAATCTTTTCCCATCTGCCCAGATTAAACAATTTTTCAGTTTACCACTGAAGATTAGCCAAGACCATTATTATTCATTTTCCTACAAAACAAGTAATTCGCCTCTGAAATTATTAATTCATTTTTGGCAAGGGAAAAAATAGCCATCATTTATATATCCGTCAGTGAAAAAAAATATTAATTCGCCACATTTAAAATGATTTTTGCTAGGGCAAGAAAAAAATCGCCAACATATAATATTTTATTTCCCTATATGGAACAAAAAAATCGCCCTCGATATTAAAATTTTCCTGCCCACAAGATGTTGGATTCGCCAGCATTTTAGGCTTTTTTTTCGGGAGGGGTTTCTTAAAGTTATCCCTAATGGAGAATCCAATGATTATGAATGGGGAGTCATTCTTGAGGAAGATGAACTTATTATAGAAAAACATGTTGATGTTATCCACCAATATGCGCCTAAACCCAATGTGAGTCTAGAGCGAACTGACAGACATAACGAGTTTGATCCACCTATAGATGAAATGCACTCCCACAATGACATTGAGCCTATTCACAAATTAAACATCTTAAGTTGTAATATCACCTTCGAACTTGAGAGTCAGGTTGGGACCAATGATGACAAATCCATATCCATAAATACTATTTCCCAATCCTTTCCAACTTTGACTATCCAACATCCTGAACTTCTTGACCAAACTTCCACTAATCCGAGCCAAGATATCTATACTTTTCCTAATGACTACACTCTTGCTTACTATCTAAATGCAGTTGAGCCTATGGTGACTTCCATCCATGAACCAAGTGTCAGCATGATGAAGTTGGGCATCAAGTATCTTTGTCAAAAGAATAAGAATAAAAATAAAAAGAAGAGTTCTGAGGGTGAAAACCACTTTGTGGCAGTCTCAAAACCTACAAAAGTAAAAATAAAAGACATATTTGAAGGTGAAAAACTCTCAGAGGCACCTAAGCATGAGAAATTTGATGTCCTTCTGAGTCATTTACATGATAGATCTCCAGTACTAATAGAGCCTACTCAGTCAATCAACTTGGGAACAAAAGAAGAGCCACAGTTGATCCATGTAGCACAATCCTTATCAGAAGAAGAAAAGAAAGCATTTACTACATCTCTAACAGAGAAAAAGATCAACTTTGCATGGAAATACTCATATATGCCAGGGTTGGATCCTGATCTTATAATGCACCATTTATCTATCTCTCCAGGTGTCAAACATGTTAAGTAGATGTTAAGAAAGATGCATCCACACGTCGCACTCTTGGTAAAAGCTGAATTAGAGAAACTAGTAAAAGTTAGATTTATCCAAGTCATTGATTATGCAGAATGGATCTCTAATATTATACCTATTTCAAAACCAGACAAATCTATCACAGTGTGCATGGAATTTATAGATGTAAACAAGGCATTCCCTAAGGATGATTTTCCGCTACCTAATATCGATATGATAGTGGACATGACTATGGGTTATGAGATGTATTCTCTTATGAATGGATTCTTAGGCTACAATCAAATAAAAATTGCTCCAGAGGATCAAGGGAAAACTTCTTTCACATGTGCATGGGGTACCTTTTGTTGGAATGTCATGCCATTTGGACTTTAAAATGATGGTGCTACATATCAGAGAGCTATGACGTCTATTTTTCATGACATGATGCATCACACTATGGAGGATTATGTTGATGATACTTTGGAAAAATCTATGATAAGATCTACACATTTAAATGATTTGAGAAAGATACTAGATCAAATGGAAAAGTTTAGTCTCATACTAAACCCTAAGAAGTGTGATTTTGGTGTCACTTTTGGCAATCTCTTAGGCTACATTGTTTCAAAGAAGGGAATTGAAGTAGATCCAGCAAATGTTAAAGCTATCATGGAGATGAAACCTCCTAAGAATATTAGTCAAATGAGAATATTGCAAGGGAGATTACAATCTATTAGATGCTTCATATCTCATTTGGTGGACATCTCACAACCTTTCACAAGAACATTACATAAAGGTGTGACATTTGCATGGAATGAGGATTGTGAAAAGAATTTTAACCATATCAAGCAATATTTGGTGAATCCTCCTATTTTAATGCCTCCTATCCAAGGGAAGCCATTGATCTTATATGTCTTTGCTACAGATACATCACTGGGGGCATTGCTAGCATAGCATGATGAGATCAAAAGGGAAAGATCTATATACTATATCAGTATAACATTGGTAGCATATGAGAAGAACTATTCAATGATTGAAAAATCTTGTCTAGCTGTGATCTTCGCATCACAAAAATTGAGACATTACATGTTAGCTCATACAACACAGCTAATAGCTAAGATTGATCCACTAAAGTACCTACTAAGCAAAGTTGCCCTCATAGGTAGACTAGCTAAATGGGTAATGCTATTGAGTGAATTCGACATTAAATATGTTGAAAGGAAAGATATAAAAGGATAAATAATTACAGACTAGTTAGTTGATGCACCAATGTTTGATGATACACCAATGCAAATGGAATTCCCAGAATCCTCTATCATGAATCTTTCTTCTAGAGCATGGCAATTATTCTTTGATGACTCCTATACACATAATGGATTTGGAGTAGGCATATTATTCATTACTCCTCAAGGATACTCAATCCCAAAAGTATTTAGAATCAAGTTTCCTTGCACAAACAATATTGTTGAATATGAAGCTCTTCTTAATGGCATGAAGATAACAATTGATTGGAGAGTTATAGAACTACACATTCATGGAGACTCGCAACTTGTATTACACCAAGTCAATGATGTGTATCAAACTAAAGATGAGAATATGATCCCATACAAAAGAATGGTAGATGATCTAAAGAAATACTTCATATCTATCACATTTGAACAAATTCCTAGAATAGAGAACAAGGTTGCTGATGCTATGGAAACTTTATCCTCTTTACTACAACAGCCTGAACATGAGCTATGCTATGAGTTCTTGGTGGAAGCACTATCTTATCCTGAATATGATTCCCCCAAAACCCACATGATCTGCATTATTTTTGGTCATGATTCATCCAGCTATAAAAACATTTTCTCCTATCTCCAAGACCAAATCATTCTCAATTCCTTTAATGGTATGAGAAATGAAACCTTATCCGCACTGCATCCCGATATGTCATCATTGGTAATGATCTATACAAACAAGGTCTAGATGGTACGCTACTTAGGTGTTTAGAATGGGAAGAGTCTCAACATGCATTAGAAGTCCACGATGGTATATGTGGATCACATTATAATGGTTTAACACTAGATCAAAAACTTATTAGGGCTGGGTACTATTGGCCTAAAATGGAAAAAGAGGCTATCACATATGCAAAGAATTGTCAAAAGTGTCAAGTACACAGAAATTTGATTCATGCACCAAGGAGAGATCTAATTCCCTTTACAACACAATGGCCTTTTCAGCAATGGGTTTTTGATCTTATAGGTGCTATCTATCCACACTCTTCTAATGGACATACCCATATAATCATAGCTATGAATTATTTTACAAAATGGGTAGAAGTGGTTCCTTTGACACAAGCAACTGGCAAGAAAATTTCTATGTTCATCCTGAACTACATTATATGTCAGTATGGAATTCCACACTCTATAGTCACAGATAATGGTGGCCAGTTCAAAAACAAAGACTTGGATGATCTATGTGCAAAATTCAAGATTACACAACATTGGTCATCTTACTATCCTCAAGGGAATGGACAAGCAGAGGCTTCAAATAAGAATCTATTGAAAATCTTGCATTGCATAGTTAATAAAACAGGAAGAGACTGGCACCTCATGATCAATCTAGTTCTCTGGGCCTACAAAACAAGTATCAGAATTCCCACTAGGGCTACACCATTCACTTTAGTTTATGGGTCTGAAGTGGTACTACCTATTGAGGTTGAAATCCCATCATTAAGAATCAGAATGCATGGTCTCGTAACTGATGATGACTACAGAGTGTCTAGGTTGCAAGAACTTGAACTACTAGATGAGCGCAGACAAAAAGCATATGATCATCTCAGAGTATATCAAAAGAGAATGTCTAGAGGCTACAACAAGAAAGTCAAACACAGAGAATTTTGGGTTGGCGATCTAGTCTTGAGAGAGAATCCTAAAAATCAATCACATAGAGAGCGTAGGGGGGAGTTTGAACCCAACTGGTTGGGTCCCTTTGTTATCACTTCTACTTTTGGCTCTTGAGCCTATCAACTCTCAACAATTGAAGGAGAATAGCTCCAATAACCAATCAACGTTCTCCATCTGAAGAAATTCTAGGCCTAAGGCATTCAATCTATGCTAAAATGTCCTAAAAAATCTTTAAAATCAGAAAAAGTCCTAAAAAATGAACATCTTGGTGAAAACCTAACAATGGGCGCCTTGATGATTCACAAAAAAAAATGAGAAAAATGAGAAAAAGTACAAAAAAATTTGAAAAAATGAAAAATACAAAAAAAAGAAGAAAAAGAAAAAGTGCCTTGGTGAAAACCTGGAAACAGGAGCCTTGGTAGCAAAAATAGAATCTTTGCCAAGATGGTGAAAACCTAGCAAATGGGTGCCACTTGTTCAAAATGCTCCATCTATCAGTGCAATCTTGGTCTTTCCCAGCTTTTAGTCTTTCTTTAGTTTGTACATATCTCTTGGTTTGTTCCCGCATTCCTTTTTCAATAAGTTAGTTTGTGCACCAATCAACAAAAATGTTTGTATCCTATCAATGCTTAACACTTGGGGGCAATCAATGTCATATCCTATGGTCTTTAGTATTCCTTAGACATGTCATATCTAGTCAGAGTCCTTTGAAGCTTCATTCAAGTTAGTCAGTCAGTCTCCTCTCCAGAAAGGATTTTGCATCTACAACAATGCAATCAAACATCAAAAGCAAAATGAAAACAAACTATGCTTCACATGCTTTTATCTCCTTGTATGCTTACTGATTCACATTGAGATTTATGCATATTTTGTCTCTCTGAGCTCTTCGATGATGTCCTTTATCGGATTTAGAGAGTAATGATTGGGGGCATAATCTTTTCTTTGTCTTCTTCTTGTATGTGAAAATATAACAACTTTGGAAATTCTGGATTGAAATGGTGTTCATTTGTAAGAGCCTCCATCTCGAATTGGATGGCCATGAGTACCTCGACCATTGATACTCAAAAAATTCAAGGAAGTTTGATCTAATTATTATCTTTTTGAGTACATTCTTTCTCCTACTGTGAAACACAATCTTACCTAAGGATGTGAACGATAAAGGGTCACTATGGGTAATTCACATTGGATTTAGAATGATCTCTTGACTGCTTGATGTGTTTTTTATGCAAGGTGTATTCAGGTCATCATGATGGTTATGTTCTGATTCTTATACAAATTTCTGTCTCAAAATGGACATGATATTTAGGTCATCCTAGCATTTTGGCCTTGGTTCTTATATCTAATTTGACATTCTGAAAACAAAATCAATATTCATATGTCTATGGTTGTCTAGCTAGTGGGAATTGTATTGATTCTTGTGCATACAAATCGATATTCATATGTATATGGTTTCATAACTAGTGGACATTGTATTGATTTATCTAGTTACCTAAAAATTTAATGATGAGAATGACCAACACATTATCAGTGACTAGGTCCTAGGTCTTAGGTTGCATCTCATTTTACATTACTCTTTTCATTTTGCATGTTTGCATGATCTCACAATGGCTGAATAAATTTCAATGATTAAACGATTCTTCAATCACATCTTCAAATCTAACAAGAGTTGAAATCTCACACGAAGGTCTCTTCACAGAACCACAAGTAGTTACCATCCTGGGTTAAACATCCTTTTTGACATAAGACTGAGTACTTGTCTTCATCAATACCTGCAAAACATATCATGTGTATCGTTGCATTTACATTCCATATCATAATCATCATTTCATTACATTGCATCACATACATGTGCAACTATCATTGCATAATCAAAAGCATACATTTACATACATCATTTACATTTGCATAGATCCATACATTTGAAAGAAATCATTGCATTGCATAAATCCATATATTATACACTACTCATAGCATATATACATCATATGATAACATCATAAATCAAATATGACAAGTACACGTGAAGTTATAACCAAAATCTTGATCTCATATATATATCATATAACTTGAAACTAGTCAAGGGTGCACTATTGACACAGTGTACAAAATAATGATCCCATGTGAGCTGTTAGAAGATCAAAACAATATATCTATGGACAAAAGAGAAAAATATATCAGATTATCTAGAAAGATTAGATGTCGGCCTGCTCCTATGCATCTGGTGGAGGTGGTGGTGGTGCATCAGGTACTGCCTCGGCTCAGGGTGCTCTAGCTCCCTCTGAAGCTATCATATACTTAGAGTAGGTAGGAACTCTCTGACCAACAAGAATAGTAGCATAGTAAGCAGAAACATAATACACAGCTCGAGAGGTCTGATGTGTCACCTCTGTCTGTAATCTCCTATTCTCCTCTTGAAGCTTAGAACGATGTCTGTTAGCCTCTAAAAATTGCTCCTCCCAACGAGTACTCCATAACTTTAGGTCCCTGACCTATAATCTGAGCCGTCTAATAACCCCCTAAGGAGTCTATGGTACACTAGGATCTACATTTTCTATAGGAATTTCAATGTCTCCAGCTGGCTACTCAATAGTCTCTGCTTGTTGCACCTTACAACGTCTAACCTCAGCACCAAGATCAAACCTAGTATCACCCTGTAAAGGATCTGGACTAGCACCTACATCCTGCTCTGCGCCTAATACCTCATTTGTGCTACCAACACTACCTAAAGTGCCACTCTCCCCTCTAGTCAATCTCCTCCGCAAAACTACAAGTCTACCTATTGTAGTTCTAGTAGGGTGAGGTGCTCTTATCTAACTAGATGGTCTCTGTGGTATCAAAACTACTCTTGGCCTTAGAGGTGTAGGCTGGGGCATCTGTACCTATGTACGTCTCTATCCTTGACCCATCGGAGCATTTGTAACATCCATGGCCTCCTCCATCAAAGGTATCAGCTTTGTTAGATCTGAAAATCTATATATAGGATGCTCTACCAACCAAGCTCTGAAACCATCAGTAACCCCAACATCTAGAACATCTACCCAGTAATCCTAGTCTCTACCAACAATACTAGTTTACTCCTATGTACAAAGAGCATAAGATAATCAAGGACCCCATCCTAATCAAAGCTCTCTTAGAATCCGTGCATAAGCAACATGCTCATGTGGTGCATCCTAAATGATGTCATATGCCTCCATACTCTAGTGATAAGGAAGTTCTCCAGAACTATGGTAGACCACCCAATCAATATATGACTCTGGCAGAAATAACTAAACTGCTCCCTCGCAGTAGGCCATGCTTTTGTCAGCAAGTAAGGCCTCCATACTACAAATGTCATATCATCTAGACAGTGTCTCGAGTACTCTACATGGCCCATGCAAACCTGTCTAACATATCTAGAGTATACATAAATGATTGGCTCCTACAACTGGCGTTGTGTCTAACACATTGGTCTACATACTGGGATGTGTTCCTAGGCCCATATCTGAAGTACTAATGCACCAGAAGAAAATGACTTTCTCTCCTAATACACAATCTCATGCATCTTGGAGAACATATGTGCCAACATGCATTGACCCCAAGCTAACTCAGAAGGATTAGCTATTAGTCATGCCACCATTGGGGCCCAACCCATCAAAAGACCGTTCTACGGACGGTCGAACATGATGATACCTCCTATCATGCCTGATATAATACACTCTAATCTATCAGTCTGCCCATAGTGCTACACTAAAGTCTCCCAAGATATCAAACCAGTGGGCTGAGTGTCATCTCCAAACAACCCTCTAAAGGCATGTAATCCAGAGTTCCCCGAACTCACATAATCTGGATGAGGACCATGGAACAGAATACACAAAATCCTGTACATGTCCTTTGGTGTAATAGTAATCTCTCCGGTAGGGAGATGAAATGTCTAGGTCTCTGAATGAAATTGCTCAATCAATGCAGTCAAAAGTCCATGGTTTACCCTAATCTCAGGCAATCGTATCAGATACTCAAACCCACAGGAAGCAAGATGTACCCTCATAGGGTTAGGCAGTGAAACACAGAGTCTCTGAGTCGCAGGATGTGAAATGTGAATATGAACATTAGGATAGATGACCTACACAGCATAGAAACAAAGAATCCTATCAGTAATTTGGTTGAAAAATAGGCTACAAGTATAGAAATTGAAAAGTTCACTATCTCAGAAGGTGCATTAAATGCTCAGCAATCAGTCTAAGAAATTAAAAAATCAAGAAATTTGACCTAAATAGGTTTTTTTTGGCTCGTTGTTTCCCATATGATAATTTAGAATGGCATCAAAACTCGTACGAGTTTCAGTAAGGTATCATACGACAAATCATGGTCATATGAGTTTCTAAGTCTTCCCGTACGACAAAGGAGGGACCTGACGAAATGTCGTACGCCTCTTGGGTCCCTCTCATATGAGTTTTAGGGGGTTACCAAATGACAATGGAAAGGAAATTGGAAAATCATGAGTCACAAAGGATAGTCGTACGAGTTTCCATGCATGCGAGAATTGAAAATTAAAAACGTACGAAAAATGACCTAAACATGCAAAAATGAAATTTTCAAAGAGGCGCAGAGGTCCACTTACTGGATGTCCATACTATGAAGGTCGTTGATGCCTCTAGCTGTGCTCAAATCAGTGGGAAGAGATAGGTACCTTCATCTCAGCCATTTTCTCGCTCAAAGGGCTCTACAAGGTTTCAAAAGTCAAATGAGAATAATGAATTGAAAATAACCCTTTTGGCCTTTATATAGCTTTCGACCTAGTTTTCAAAAGTGCTATGTTTTCCTCAAAAATTGCACCCCTGGCTAATTTCGACATTCTAAACTCATTTTCAGGATCAAAATCAAAATCTGAGATCATTTACTATGTCAAAATCATGATTTAAAATTTTTAGACCCAAGACGTCTGACTGCTTGCATAATCGACCTTCAATCATCACAGAAATCTAGAATTCAACTTAACTGATTATCTCACATCAAACTATCAAAGTTTCAACTTGGTCAACCATGGTCAACTCATGGTCAAACCTAGTCAAACTTGGTCTTCTGGACCTCCAAATGATGTAGAATGCATTCTCAGACATGTATAACCACTTCTCAAATTAATTAACATGCTTCTAAACTATAACGCTGACTTTTCTTGTTAGATTTCAATTTTCATCCCGAAGGGGGCATGGTATTGCACATCATTAAAGTTTGTAAATCAAATATTTCTTTCAGTAATCAAGACAGCAACCACATCTAGTTAGTAACTCACCTCGTCACTTGGGGCATATTAGATTCATCGAGATCCATATCAATTTGGTATCCTAATCTATCTTGTAAACTATATCAGCTTTTTGTAACCATCGGTTCATTAGTGTTATTTCCTTATTTCTTCGTAAATGAAGGGTTTAGATGTGATACCAATATGATTCCTTTGACGATCAGGTCTGGAATTAGGTCACTCACTTCTTTGTAATCATAAGGTTCAGAATCAGGTGTTTTGATACTTTTTAATAATCATCGGTTCATTGTTGTTATAGTTGACATCATCACAATTCTTGGTCAACCAGGACCTGAATCAGCTTTTCCAAATCTTTCAATTGGTTTCTGTCTCAGAATCGGTTCATCTTTCAAATCAAGTTCTATATCAAACACAGACTAATCTTTGAACCACTACGCTTTGCACAGTTATTCAAGGAGGGGCAAAATGTAATACCCCAAAAATGGGCTATAGGTTCATTAACCTCCTATATCATCAAATCGAACGAAATCAACATCGAAGTCCTAACCTAAGGCACATCTGTACATCGAAAACCTAATTGATTATCCTAATTTTGCATCGGGGAATTTTCCTTGAAATATTCCTAAGTATCTCAATTATCTTTAATTTAATGATTATTTGATGATAAATCATATTTATCCTAAAGTTTGATTAATTGAATATTCTGAATATTTAAATAATTAGATTTAATTATGCCACTTAATTATTTAATTTAATTTAATTCTATTTGTTCCTAAATTGTATTATTTAATTCTGACAATAAATCAAAAATCTTATGACTAATTGATTAAATTCCTATTTAATTAATTAATGTCAATTGTCAAATTTAATGATATAGTTTTCGAATAAAAGTTTGATTTAATAATTGATTAACCCATAAATTAGTTATTCTTAAATTTAAAATTAGTTAAGTTGAGAATAAATCACTTTATTTATTTAATTAATTCATAATTATCTATGCACATTCAAAGAGCAGTTAAAATTTGAATCAGAAAATCAATTCAATTTGTTATAAATTTAAACTCAACTCTCTTTTGAGTTGAAAGCTGATCTCAACTTTTGATTCGAGTTAAAAAGTTGTTCTTGCATGATTTTGCATAATTATGTGAGTTGATCTAATTCTGATTTCTTATTGACTCAAAAATCAACCTGAGTTCATCAAGAGTGATTTATGACTTTTCTTCATGCACCCTCAAGCCCTGGATTTCTATAAAATCAAGGCTTCAGCTCTTCTAAAAAGATCCATGAAATTGCATCCTCACGTTGGTGAATTTGCAACTAAAGAATCCATCTTTTGCGAATCCAAGCTATTGTGAGATTTTCATTTGTTTTGAGAATTCATATCATTTTGGTATATCATTCTTAGATCAATTGCATATCATATCAATTTCATCTAGATTAGATTCATATCCAATCTTTCATCTTATTACATAGAAAATATAAAAATATAGATTAATTAGCATCCATTCTACATTCATCTCTTGCATCCAGATCCTTCGTTTAGGTGTTGCATTGTCACTGATCTCAACCTAATATGAGAATACAATACTCGCACCTACTAGAAGGTAGTAAATCACTTGGTTAGCTTAGTTTCCATTTCATTGCATATTTTGATTTTTGCTAACGTCTAATGTTTTATTGAAGTGTTGTGTCCACAGCTAGGTACAATTTTCACACACACAGGTATCAAGGGTTTGATCCTCTCTCAAAGTCATTTAATAAAATACCCCTATGGGTAAGATTGTTGAATCTCTCCCTTCATCTCTTGCTGGATTCAGTTTTGGAAACTGTGGGTGAGGCTATTGGGGATTTCCAAATGGTGGATTCAGACTCCTCTAAAAATTTTAAGACTACTTATGCTGGTATTCTTGTGGAGGTTCATGTTTCTAAGGGTCTCCCTGAGTAGATTACTTTGGCTTCTCCTTTGGCCTCTTGGACTCAGAATCTAGATTATGAGGGTATTCTGTTCAAGTGTAGGATTTGTTAGAAGACTTGACATCTTGTTGCGCGGTGTTTATCAAATAAGGTTAAATCAAAGAAATTGCCCTCTTGGTGGTTGGGGGCATCTGACCATCATTATACGGTTCAAAAAGCCTCTAAGGAAGGGGGATCAATTTTGAGCCCTATTCATAATGATCATGCTTTGGATGGAGCTTATGTTGATGCTTCAGTTGCTTCTGAAGCTGTCTTTGATGCTGCTGGTGCTGGCTCTGACTCAAAATGTTTATCTTGTCCCTTCTGGTGTTGCTACTACTGCCCCCGTCCAGACTGCTGGTGTTGTCTCTAGTTCAATGGTCTTCTCTACAAACACTACTGGTTTTACTACTCTCGATGGTGTCTCTGGTTCCGAAGTGGGTGATTCTTTCTTTTGTCCAGTCGTTCTCTCAAGTGCTGGAGTTGCGAGCTCTTTTGTGACCTACCCTTTAGTGGGCTTGTCTAGCTCTTCTATAGCTTGGTAGAAGGATGCTAGTAAGGTGGAGGATGGATGAATAATAGTGAAGGGAAAAAATTTTAAACCTTCCACTCCTTTTGATATGAACTTATGTTCACATAAGGATGGGAAAAAATGTAAATCTTGATCGCCCTTTGTTGTATCCAGTGTGGGCTTCTATCCATTTGGTAGGAAATCTGGTTTGTTCCTTTGGTTTGTTTGGTGGGGCACCACAATTGTATTGGTCTTTAATTGCCATATCATTTTATGCTCTTTTATAAGGTTTTGAGTCCTTTCAAAATTTGATTTTACATAATCAAAACATTTAAGTTCGTATTATGTTGCTCCACACTATGTGACATTGTTCGCATGTCCTTTGGGGGTTCAATTTTATTCATAATGGTACAATTTTAGGTGCGAGAAACATAATAGTCCTCCTTAATATTATTCTTATCCCTCCACTTAGGGAAAGGGTACTATTTCAATCTCTTTCATCATTTCTAAGGATCCACTTTTCCCATAGTTAAGTGACATTTCTTATCTTGTGATATATAATCTTACATAAAATTATTTGTGTACATTAAGGATATTCCCTTATATAAGAGATATGTATCCTTAATCATAACATCTTCTTTGTTCATAGTTGGGTATTCATCGTAAAAAAATCCATTAACTTGGAGGCTAAAATTGTGACATTCGGACTTAAGAATTCCTTTGACGAGAAATGGGGAAGGTGTGAATTCTTCCCTTCTTGTTCAAGATCTATTTTAAACATCCTTCAAAAGCTTCTCTTTACACTTCTTGCATGGTGTCTCTTTTCATTTGTAAATTTTTTGACCTCATAGGAGCTGTGACCTATCTAGCTTGGACTGGGTGTTACTTTTGGGATACCTCCTTGGTGTTTAAGGTTCTTTATTCTTGTTCATCTTTTCCTTAATATGTTAAAAGAATCCTCTATTTCCATCTTAAGGGTGGAGGGGCATATATGTCCTTTTTATTGCAAATATTCTATTTATTAAGCATGTCAAGTAGAGTACACTAGCATTATATGAGATTTCCTTGGATGCAATTATTTCCTTATTTATCCTTAGGATTGGTTGAACTAGCATATCACAACTTGCTAGCCCATTTTACCTCTCCTTTGCATATATTTTCAAGATTGGTTGACTAGCATAATACAATTTACTAGACCATTCAACCTCTCACTTGCATAGATTTTCACTAGTTGACTAGCATACACTAGACCATCAAAACCCTCTTTACATTATCTTTGATGGGTGGAACTATCATAACACAATTTTCTAGACCATTTCCTCCTCCTCTCTCTTTCTTATCTTTCTCATGGATCACCTAGAACAACACAATTGGATAGCCTATGTCATCCATAGTTGTCTTTTTCTCTCCTCTATGATTCCATAGCACAATACACACTTTTCTATTTCATTGGATCATGGAGTCTTGCCTTATCTTTGATGTGTTCTTTTTCTCTTTTCAAGTGAACACTTTTTCTTTTGTAATAGCTTTTCGAGTTTGATGCTAGTGTTCCAAATATTTTCTTTACAAAGTTCTTTTCAACTAGTTGACTTGGAACCTTATAAGTAAGACTTAGGATTTTGTATTTGTTTTATGTGTCCTTACACATGGATGATTACATCTTTATCTCTTTCTCTCTCTTTCTTCTACTTTACCATGAACATGAGGTAACTCATACTCCTGCTAAAGTGGGGGCTAAATGTATCATTCTAAAAATTAAGCATCTATAATTAGATGCTTATTTTAGCCCAATTTTAAAATTTATGGTTTTCAGGATTGATTTCACACTTTCTTAATGCTCGTCATACTCTTAAATTAATATTATAAGTCATGTGTTGATTCAATTTCTTCAAAAGTTTAGGTGAGCCCTTATTTCTGAGTGTTCTAATCTAGATTTTTCCTCCAATCCCATTATTCATTTCATCACCTAAAACTTGTATTACTATTTATGGCATTTATATTCTCTCTTGGCCTCGAAACTAGCTATACCTTGTTTTCTCACATCTTCTCATTTCCTAGGACCCATGGTCCCAATATGGGCCCTAAATGGTGGGTCCAAAATGAATCGAACATTTTGTAGCTGTGTATAGGGAATTTTAGTTGCCTTATACCCTAAGGTTTATGCTTAACTTGGACTTGGAGACCTATCTCATATTTTTAATAGAGTATTAGGACTTACATTCAACCTGGTTGAGTTTTAATGCCTAAGATGTTGTGAGAGGTATATAAACACCATACCTCTCTAAATTTTGGTGGCCATTACCACTCTTAAGCATTCATGATCAAGAAGCAATCAATCAATTAGAATTCAATCTCTCTTCTACAATTTTTCATTCAAGCATTCTCCTTCTTCATCAAGCATTGTGACAAACTAAAACATCTATTTTATAAGGCTTATCTTTCATGATTTCCTTTTAGTTTTTTATGGATATAAAAATATTTCATTTACACTTGTGATTACATCCAAAGATATATTACGTTGGCAAGGTATTAGGTAATTCATGATTTAGATCTAGCTTCTAATTCTTCTATCCTTTATTCCATTTCATTAAATTTTCAAGTTTGATGCCTAAACAGGGCTTTGAATGAGGAAAACCCCTTTATCCAACCTTCTTACCTTTTTTTTCTATGTGTAGGGACAAGTTGGAGAGATACCAAAATATCAAGACCTGACAAAGCATCCCTGAAAGTCTCAATAAAAAACCCAGGGTACAAAATGAATTAATTTCTCTATACCTAGGTACAAAATATTTTGGCCTCCCTATACCATATAGATCCAGCTCAAATTTAATAGGAAGATATGTTATAGCTTTATAATCATAGAATAACAATTACACGGTATTTTTAGGATTCTATATGTCTGATATTCAGATTTGAAGCAACATATTTCCTATTTTGGTTCTAAGTGCATAAAAATATTCCCTAATTTGCATTTCCTATCTCATTATCATTTCTTATTTCAATTTTACATATTTAGTAAAGGATCATTGACCCATTAAGTTCTTGGGACCATCTTAGCCTATTGAGACATCTGCCTTCCAAATGTACAACTTGAAAAGGAGAAGTGTTCAACCTCCTTGCATTGCTTCCCTTTTCCTATTGTATATTTTTTTAGCCTAACTCATCACATTTCCACTTCTAATTTTGTAGTCTTAGATCCAATTTTTGCATGCATCATCATTCATTTCTTAAAAATACATAAGAATTGTGCATTGCTATTTCTTGAAATTTCAAAGTACATCTTTCATTTCATGTGTTGTTGTTATCTTTCATTGGTTTGTATATATTACTTTCTTTTCATGTTTCAAAAATTATTTAGGGAATTGTCATGAAACCATTGTATCAATTTTGACATAAAACAATATCATCCCATAAAGATGCCTTTACATTTTGTTAGAACTAAATGGAATCAATTTGACATATATTATGTTTCTTTGGCTTCTCTTATATCACCATATCTGACCTATTATCTTCCTCATAAGGACTTATTAGTGTAGGAAGATGTTTTTAATGTTTCTCACAATGATCTCTCTCTTTGGGGAGAAACACTGAGGATTGATGTTAAATATTCTCCTAATATGTTCCTCCCCTATGATAATATCTTGGTCAAGAATGATGATTCCTCTTGTGACACCTCATCATTTATTTCTTTCAATGATTCCCCTTTAGGGATGACACCTTACTGAGTTATGATTATCCCACTCATAAAGTTTATTTTATTCATAGCAATATTCCTACTCGCAATGATTACCCTATTTGGGATGAACCATTGGACACTGATGTTGATTATTTTTTCCCCCATGAAATGAATTCCACTTAAAAAGATGATATTGTGGTATAAGAGACTAGTATAACAGATATATCTTCTAATCTTCCTTCTACTAATGAAGCATTAATGAGTTGTGTTTTTCCCTCTTCTAAAGTTTTTTTTTCCATCATGAAGTTACCTTGAAGAAGGAGAATAACACCCTTGTGTAGATGCCTAAAATCATCCCTTAACATTATAATTATTTAGTTAATTATATTTGTTATATTCTTCTACTTATTTAATTAAATTGGGTTCAATATTCTATAGTATTTTTAAATTTAATTTAAATACCTCCATTTTAAGTGTATTAAATTTTATTTAATACCTTTCCTCCATTTAATCCCTCTTTAAATAAATTTTAATTTATTTATTTTCCTTCACATTCTATTATTCTCCTAAACCATGATTAGTCTAAATTTTAATTAATACTAAATCTAGACCTAGATCCTACCCTACCCACATTTTAATTTTTGGATTCCTACACCCATTAGTCCTAATTATTTGCTCACACATGTGTACTTGAAGTACATGTTGACCCATCACATCTCAAGTTGCTCACACATGTGTGAGAAAACTTGAAATCTTGCATGTCTTGTGTGTCCTTCATGTGGTACCTATGTGGATGCCACATGTGATCCACCTCACCAAAGCCCTCCAAAATCCTATAAATAGGAGCCTTGCCAAGAGTAAATCATCCATCATTTGCATATTAGAGTTGTCGTGTTAGTTTGTTCTTAGAGTTATTTTTCTTGCATTTAGAGTTTTTACTAACTTGTTTGGTGTTTGTTTGCATTTATCATGGTAGTTAAACATTGCATTCATATTTCTTACTTTTTGGTATTCAATACTAGGATCTTGCATTTAGTTTCCATTCCTACTTCTCATCTTGGCATTGAACACTTGAGACTAGTTCTCCATAACTAGTTCTTGAGTTCATTCAATTTCACTTTCATCTAGTTTTGATTTAGTATCATTCATTTATCATTTGAACAAAGTGGGATTTAATATATTGTGTTGGGAGAGCATGCTCACAACCCTCTATAAGATCAAAATAACAAGGCTTGGGTGCACTTGTTTAGCTCATTGAAGGTTATGGTGGAAGCTTTTGTGTGTTACAAGTTTATAAACTTGTTAAATTAGGAATGAATATGATTTTATCTCTAACATTTGCATGTCTAAGCTTGTTCCCCAAAGACAAGTTTGAACTATATATATTTTGGCACACCCGGTGGGACCCATGTCCCTAAAATTTAAAACTTTTTTCAAACTTTCTATTATTTTCTGGAACCCGTCACGCAAAGTCATCTTTGACCTAGAATGTTTGTCTATGTAGAATAGACATCTGCACAGATTGTAGTGTATGCATTGGTTTAAAAAAATTAAATTTTAATGTTGTGAAAAAAAAATTTGAGATATTTTGGGTTTTTTAGCTCTCGGGTTTTTGTTAGGACGCTAATTTTACAAAGTTAAATGTTGGTAATTTTTTTCAAAAACTTAATTTAATCACAGTAGATTGACTCAAATTTATAAACTCTCATCTACACAGGTTGCCCATCATCTCCATAGATCATCGTCTACGCTTGTGTTTGGTTATTTGTGTTCCTCTAAAATCGCATTGTCAAATATACTATTTTTTTTGAGTTTTCACTAATTGTCATCTGCACTTTTTGACAGTTGTCTATGCTTTTTGATTGTCATCTACACTTTTTGACAGTGATCTATAGTTTTTGACTATCATCTATGCATACTATCATTTATGCTCTTTAACAGTCATTGCACTTTTTTACTATTGTCTGGGCTTGTTGACTGTCATCTGCACATATTGTCATCTACGACCTGGAACTTTCATCTATGCTCTGTAAAAAAATATTTTTAGTTTTCCAGCAAGATTTCATGTTACTGATTCATCTGGTTTTTTTAATCATTTCAAATCTAAAAAATTAAATATTTAAAACTACTGATATTTTGGGTTGTGACGTTAATAGAAGACATTCACAAACATCAAACTACTCACTTTTTCTCTTGCAGGTTGCCTAGAAGATACAAGAAAATGTTGTATTTTTCTTAATTTATTTCTTCAACACATTAACAAAGGTTCACTTTTAGTATTTTATCAAGTGATAGGAGATTATGCTCCTATCTTTATGAGACAATTAGAACCTAGACTCATTTGATAATATACTTAGAAAGGAACCTTGGGAATGAACAATTTTTTTGATGTGTTTGGAGAGTATGTTCTTTTCTTCTTGTTGGAAAATTAGAAATCTAGACTCCTTTCATTTCCAATCCATGCTTTTTATTTTATCCTATATATAGGTCTTTCGGTTGAGGTAAAAAATTCCTAGGAATGACCCACATGAGAAAGAGGTGTAAGTCACACCACTCCAACTAACGTTAATAATTTTTTCTTCTTGAGGCCAAAGCCTCAGAAGTCGAATACCATTTGAGCTTATACTCAACTCTTGCCTAATACATTAATAGGGCCTTACAGTCTCGTTCACTTTTACATGACTACTTGTGCTAAGATTCTTTGTGAGGCTATAGGCCTAAATCATGCTTATGCAGACATAAAGAATGTATTCAAACAAACACCCTCTAGAATAGAAGCTATTCAGTTCACTCCTAAAAGTGTGATAATCCAATTGCAAGGAGGATAGTAACCTCCCCAAGGAACTTTCCATATCATGCATTCCTAAGCATTTGGAGTTGACTAATATGATATTTTTAACCCATTGTGTGGTTGGTAGTGGTCACATTATGATCAGCTCTTAAAGTGTGCCTAAGTGAGCGAATGAGGATTTTCATGCTCTATTGATTTCTTAGGATAGCAACTATGTTTGGTTGTCTGCATTAAGAGTTCCTCAAGAATGTACACACATGAAAGAGATTACTTTTTATCAGCTTCATTGTCACTACTACTTATCTCCTACAAGGTTTCTTTATCCCTTGTCAGATTATTTTTAGACATATGACTATTATTTTTCTAGTTTGAATTCTTGAAAATTGGTTCTTTCCATTGAAAATATTGACCAAAAATCAAACTGTCATCTCTGACCTAGGACTGACATCTACATCTGAGAATTGTTGTCTCTGACCTAAGACTGTCATCTGCCTCTAAGAGTTATCATTTCAACCTGGAATGGTGATCTTTGAAGATCGTCATTTACATTTGAGAATGATCGTCTCCACTTTAAAATAGTGAGCTATCAGACCTATCAAAAATATCAAAAAATTGGTTTCCTAGAGGCCCTTGAAATCATTTGTCATGAAACACAGATCTACCCATTTAAAATCAACATTATTTCTACATTATTTCTATAGGACATGACCGATTCAGGAAAGAATAAGAAAGTAAAACTTCCAGTTTCTCAAGTCTATAGAGAAAAGAAGATCACTGATAGAAATGCTAGATCCAATGAATCCTATTCTAAATCTATCCAAAAGACTCTAGAAGCTAATGAAATTTTTGATAAAATCAGCTATAACAATCGGGTTGCTAATTTTATTGCCAAGAACAAAGTGAACATGGTATTTTTCACTTGGGAATCCTATGTTTAAGTACTATTGACCTTCATCCTTTTTCAATCACTCATCATCCCTTCACCTTAATCAAATCTTTCTTCAATCATCATTTTGAAACATTAGGAGCATTAATCAAAATCTTGGACTTCAAATCAATCCATCTTTCACACCTCAATCAAGTAGTAGGTTGAAAGACTCAATCCAATAGTGTCACATAGACCTTTAATAAAATAAAACAATTAATACCTCGCTACTTTGAGAACTGAGCCTTTCTCAAGCTATTTAATCTGATCCTATTTTGTTTGGGGATCATTAGTCTATCACCCAAATAAGAGAAGATTTTAAATCAAATCCAATCCTTTGTTTACACAATTGCAAGGTCTTGTTTCACCTATATTTGTTCCAAATCTTTAAATCAAATCAATCTTTGATGCTTAGTTCCTATCTTATCCAAATCAAATCTTTCTCAAATCAAATCAAATCAATCACTGAGGCTTAGTTCCTCTCAAATCGAAACCAATCAATCCTTGAATCATACACCTCTTAAACCAATCCAAAAATTAGTCTAACTTGATCCTAGTTCATCAACTCCTTTCTCCTTCTCATCATCTTCCATCAATCTTTCATCATTCTTCAATCCAACCATTCTAAGTTCACCCTTGTATGGTACTTACTCGATCGCAAGCAAAGTTAAGACAAGAATCTCTAACCATGGATAATGATCAAGAGACTATCTATCAAGAAAAATTTAATGAAGACAAAGAACTACAAATAGAATCTAACATGATCATACCTTAAAATGTCAATGCAAATCCATGAGCTAAAGAGATCTTCAAAGATCCTAACAATTTGAGCCTAGTGGAAGATCTAATCCAAGCCAATAGTTCTAATATCTTCCTAAACCTTATTTAGAGGGGTATCAAAGTCCCTGATAACTTCGATGAGACCTTTCTTGAGAAAAATCTGATTTGATCTAATAAAGGCAAGGAAAATAATGTTATGCCTTCAACATCGGATAACATGAATCAACCTTCCAATAATATTCTTGAAAAAATCTGACAGCTCTTAAGCATGCCCAGCTCAAATGACAACACCAATATCAATGGAGTGAACAATAATGACTCAAACAAGGGTTACAAACTTGAACATCCACCAGAGTCATTAAGATGACACTCTGCTTCAATTTTTTGAAAGCCTAATGGAGTCTTGAAGAATCAAAATTCTTCAAATGCAAAAAAAACCAACCACATTTTCAGTAGATACAACATGAATCCTCCACCTCTCGAAGGACATAATACATCATTGGGAGGAGGAAAAAATCAAGACCATACAATCATCTGCAAAAATCCTATTGTGTTAGTGCAACTAATCAATGAGATTAAGAGCATGATGGCAACTATGCAAAAATGTGGGAAGAAGGAATTCTCTTTCACAGAGATATGTCCTCATCCATTTGATAAATCAATTAGTGTCCAAACATTCCCTACCAATTTTGAGATTCCTAAATTTGATAAATACAAGGAAGAGTCATTCCCTATACAACATCTCAAATAATTGTATGTAGCAGCTCAAGAAGTCACCCATGATGATAATTTCCTTCAAAGACCCTTCACTAGGATTCTTCGCAGCCCTGCCCTTAAGTGGCTAATGAATCTTGTTCCTAGCTCCATATCAACTTTTCCTGATCTTGTTGAGAAGTTTGTTTCACAATACTCTTACAACATAGAACACCAAGCATCACTTAGTGATTTATACAACACAAAGAAACAAAATGGGGAAACCTTTTCCAGCTTTCTTCAAAGATGACAACATCTTGTAAATCGTATGCCATGGAAAATTACAAATTCACACCTTGTCGATATCTTCACTAAGAATGTGGTTATAGAAATGTTATTCCAAATAAAAATGGTTGTCCCATACTCATTTTAGACACTTATTAAAAATGGAAATTCTATTGAAGATGGACTTTTGATGAAAAAGGGTCATTAAACATTATACCTCTAATTCATGTAATAGCACAAATGATAAACCCAAGTTGTGGTCCATGAACAATGGTTTGTTAATAATGGAGTGAAAGATGCTAAGCATATCCAAAATGTTCAAGCATCCAATAATAACAACCAAGGAAATCATAATAGTGATGATCAGAATAATCATAATCAAAATAATAACCAAAATAATCAAGGTACCTAGACCAATTCAAATAATTAGAATCAGAATCAAGGATCTAGTTATCGTGGTTCCCTATTCTCATGTTACAATGGCAATAAGAACAATAGACCACCGTAACGATGACAATTCACACAACTAGTAGACTCCCTTGATGTCATCTTTTGATGTTTAGTTGATCAGGGGATGATGGTCTATCCTAACACAAGGAATTTTGATAATAACCAACCAAAACCAAACTGGTAAAGGGATAAGGAATACTATGATTATCATCACATTTAAGGGCACAGAATCAAGAAATGCGTGAATTTTTTCCATTTTGTTCAAGATTTGATTGACAATGGTAAAATTGAGGTAGAAGATCAAAATGCCTCTACCTCCAATGCCTAATTAAAAATATATTCTAAGCCTTTTCTAGAACACAATCAAAATAGTACCTCATGATCATCTTCTAAAGGCTTTATCGAAGATTACACCACAAACTAGATCTCAGGAGATGAACGCACTTGTGACAGCCTAAAGGAAAATGATGCATATGGATTTGATTTACTTTGTGGCCACATTGAACAATATGAAACCCATGTAAATACACTGACTCTAAAAAGTGTTGATTGTAATGTTACCACTCATTGTCCTTGAGTCACTATAAAAGCCATTGTAAATCCACCTACTATAGATATACATGCTGCACCATCAACATCAACACAACTTGCATCATGTTATGACCTTCTTTCCAAATTGAAGAAGACTCTTTCATAGATATCCATCCCAGAGCTTCTACATACATCCCATATCCACAAAGAGGTTCTTGAAAATGCACTGACTGAGTCCCATGTTCCACAAAATATCAATGCATCCCAGTTTGAAGTGATGATTACAAAATTTAGCTACCCAAAAACACCTGGTGTTTACTGACAAATATTTCCAAGGTCTTGATCCTCACCACAATAAACATTTGCATATACAAGTCACAATTCATAACACCCAAATCAAAAGAGTCCTTATAGATAATGGATCCGGTCTAAATTTGTGCACTTTAAGTATGATCTGTAATATCAATCTTTTTGAAGACCTTATTGATGTAAACTAGAGAATCACAATAAAAGCATATGATAAAAGAGAGAGAGAGAGTGAGTAAAGGTATTATTGCACTCCCCTTACAAGTGATCCCAACGCTTATTGAAATAGTTTTCCAAGTGCTAGACTTAGATCTACCCTATAACATTCTTTTGGGTAGACCATGGATACACACTATCTTAGATGTCCCATCCACATTTCATTAATTTTTGAAGTTCCTGCACCATGGGTCAAAAATAAAAATCCCTAGAGATCATGAACCCTTCTATTATTGCAAGAGACTAGAAGGTAAGAAATCTAACTACTTTCCACTAAATGAGTATGTCTATCCCACTGAACAAGAGACTCGTGTCTAGCTAAAATCTTCTAAAGGAAAGGAAAAGATGACTAACCAAACCAAAGGAAACAAACAAGATACTCAAGAGAAGAACATTGAATCTAAAAAGAAGGTCAGATTCATAGATCAAGGTATGTAGAGTTTAAATTTGAAAACACCATATGTATTGGTCATTTCCCCCTCTCCCCCAAGTCTTATGGTAAACCTTCATAACTCTTCCATAAGAGAGATAAGTAAACCATTAAATGCAAGAAGACCACATTTAAACATTGGGGATCTCTTTCAGATGAACACATGAAACATAATATTCTATCCTGGGTATTTGATGATCAAGAAGATAAATCTGTAGACACCCCTAAGGGGAAATATGTTAAATCCATGCCTATTGTCAAAAGCATGGGATGTTATGGTATTTTCCTTGGAGAAAAAGAAATTGGAAGGAAAAATCTCATCAAAGCAACTAGGTATCCCTGTGGAAAAGGAGTGGGTTCCATAGAGACTAAGAGAACTTTTACCAAGAACTATTGTGTGATCGTATCTGATTCACACATTGGGGAAGAGTTATTTAAAGTCCCTTTCTTGTACATTAAATACAATCTTGATACCCATGTCCTCCATATCACCAAATCTGACCTATCCACAACTAATCTTCCCCTTACCAACCCTGAGCTAATCGATTAGGCCTGACAAGATTCATCACTTGCCCTAGATATATGTGATTCAAACAAGGAAGTTATAGCACTTTTCAGACTAAGAAATATCCAAGACAATGAGCATCAGATCCATTACAATGAGAAATCCTACTTTGGTAGCCAAGTCAACTCCCTTAGTCATAAAAATGAAAAAGGAGATAAAAATCCAAAAAATGATAAAATATCCTTGTGTGAAAACCTTTCTGAGGCACCCCTAGATGAAGAAAAAGATAAAATAAAGGACATGTCCTCTAGTGAAAACCTTTCCAAGGCGCTAAAGGAAGGGGAAGTTGACTTTCATTTTATGTTATCATCGTTGGAAAAATCCTCTATTCTCATCGAAGATACTATAGCAGATAATCTTGGCTCTGAAGATAATTTAAAGATCATATACAGTGTAGCTTCCCTAAATGAACAAGAAAAAGAAGGCATGATTGCATTTTTTAAGAAGGCACAAATCAACCTTGAATGGACCTACAAATATGTGCTTGGATTAGATATTGATCTAGTCATGCATCATCTTTTTGTGGATACAAAAATTGAACCTATGAAGAAAACATTACGTAAGATGCATCCAAAAGTGACACTGTTAGTAAAATATGAACTACAAAAGATGCTCAAAGTATAATTCATCAGGCCCATAGATTATCCTGAGTGGGTCTCCAACATTATACCAGTGGGTAAACCCTTGGTCATCTGAATCTATTCTTATTTTAGATATCTCAACCTTGCTTGTCCTAAGAATGATTTTACACTTTCTAATATTAACATCATAATGGATCTGATTGTTGGGCACAAGATTTTGTTCCTTATAGATGGATTTTATGGTTACAATCAGATTCATATATTATCAAAAGATCATCACAAAAATTTCATTCATCACACCTTGGGGTACATTCTTTTATCAAGTCATGCTCTTCACTCTAAAAAATGCAAGTACCACATATTAGAGAACCATGAAAACTATCTTACATGACCTCCTTCATGTGATTATGTAAGACTATATGGATGATATCTTAGTAAAGTCTAAGACACAAGAATCACATGTAGCTACCCTTACCACAATCTTCGAGAGATTAGAGAAGTAAAAGGTTCGGCTGAATCCCAAGAAATGTATCTTTGGTGTACAAATGGGAAATTTGTTAGGCTACATTGTCTCCCTTAGAGGAATAGAAGTGGACCTAGAGAAGGTGAAATCCATCTTGGAGATGTCACCTCCTAAGACTCTAAAACAACTGTGTAGATTTCAAGGCAGGCTTCAATCCATCCGAAGATTTGTGTGACAATTGGCTGACAAAGAGCATCATGTTGTCCTGCATTTTGTCACCACAAAATGTAGGTAATAGTATGAAACTTTTGAACTTAGTTTCATGTTTCTCTATGATTGATTCACTATTTAATTATCCAATATTGATCAATCATTTGATCTCAATTTGATTAGTGAATCCTTATGCTAAAGGTTTTCGTCAAGTATTTTTTGTTTTTTTAGTTTGTCTTCCTATACTTTATTTTTGAATCCTTCGGCATCCTTTGCTGTGTTTTTGAGTGTGTTTTTAGTTGTTTTTAGTCTTTTTGTTTCGTCCAATCTCTTTCTTTCAATTTTCCCTTTGATTTGATCTATTGCATGGCTTAATCAGACTTGTCAATCAAAAGTTATGGTCATTTAAGTACCCGAAAAGTGGACTCTCCGAGCTTAACTGCATATTTTTTTTAAAAAAAGATGTTATTTTCTATAGTTGAGTTGCACTTTGGAAAAATATAACATAAAATCAATTTATGTTATATTTTTAAGTTACTTTATCACTTAAATTTATAACTTAAGTGATTAAAGTGCATTTTATGATATATTTTTATGTTGAGTTGCTTTTTAATTTTTCACTTAAGTGACTATTTTACTCTATTGTTCTATTTAAATGTTGAGTTTTACTTCTTGTTTTAAATAACATATAAGTTAATGTTACTTTATAAAATAGTATTTGCACATTATGTATTTATATATTTTGTGTTAATAGTTATTTTGGACCTTTTAAGTGATATTACACTCACATTTTAAAATAAACATGTGCTTAATTATTCACTTAAGTTGTGTATAGCAACAACATGTCAACAATTTCCTACAAAACATGCATTTGCATCTAGAGAGTGAGATTTGCATGTAAAGTGAAAAAATAAAACATGCATTTGCATCTAGAGAGTGAGATTTGTATGTAAAGTAAAAAAATAAAACATGTAATTGCATCTAGAGAGTCCACTTAACATGCAAAAATGGTAAAACTTGTTTAAAATATGTCTTTTCATATATGTAATACCTCTCCAAGGGTCCACTTTACATGTAAATGACTTTTACATGTCTTTTGCTTTACATGTAAATGTCTCTTTAGAGTGTGTTTTACACTTAGGTTATTTTTAAGTGTTTTCAAAGTCAAAAATAAAACATGTCATTGCATCTTGAGTGAGAGCTTTTCATTTAATACCCAAAAATTTGACATGTTATTGCCTCCCAAGAGTCCGTTTTGGCTAGGAAGTGTTTTCAAAGTATTTTTATGCTAAAAACTTGACATGCGCATGCACTTGCACTTGGAGAGTTCATTTTGGTTGGGAATGCATTAAAGAAGTCAAATACAAGTAAAATTTCACATGTGCATGCACTTCTAGAGTGCATTTTGGCTGGGAATGTCTTTCCAAGACAAAATCATGAAAAAAGAACTCATGTAAATGCATCCCAAGAGTCTGTTTTTGCTTTGCAACATCATTCAAGTCAAATACAAGTAAAAACATGACATGCAAATGCATGTAGAGGCTATGTTTTTGCTTGGAAAGGTTAGTTAAGTCATTTACATGCCAAAATGTTACATGTTATTGCATCTAGAGACCATGTTTTTTCTTGGAGTCCCTTTCTAAGACATTTGCATACAAAAATAAAACATGTATATGTATCTAAAGGCTGCATTTTAGATGGGAATCATCATTTGGGCTATACACACTCAAAAATAACTCATGTTATAGCATCTTTTTAAGTGCATTTTTACTTGGAGTCTCAACAAAGGGTTTCATTTGTAAAATAAACAATGCATATGCATCTCTAGAGCCTGTTTTTACTTCCATATGCATTCTTCATCCTTCCAAGAACAAGTTTTGTGCATTCTCAACCCAAAACAACTCATGCAAGGGCATCATTTGGATGCATTTCTCATAAAAAATGCCCAGCAAGATTGTTCTTGGTAAATCTTTGTGCTTTGGAAGGTTTTTGCAAGTTGTTTTTTTATCAAATGCAAGTAAAAATGTGGCTTGTTGTTGCATCTTGAGATCATTCTTTGCAACTTGGAAATGGTCAAAGGTTTTTGAGTTGTTGGATGCAAATACACTTTAAGAATCTATTTTTGGACAAGACAAAGACATTTCAACTTCCCTTTCTTCCATTTTTGGCTCCTTGAGTTCCAAGTAAATAAATGTTTTTGTTTTTGCTTGTATTTCTCACTTGTTTCCTACATTATTGCATTTTATGGCTCCTTTGTATCCATTTGTTCAAATGTAGCCCATGTATTTCACATTTTTTGTTTAAATAAGTTGAAATCTTCTCTTCACCAATGCATAATATTACCCTACACTCAAAAACGAAATTACATGTGGAGATTAGTTTCAATTTTTGACATGTTTGAGTCAATAACAAGAGGTATGTTTTGTGTTCTTTGTTTTGTTTTGTTTGCTTGTTTGTTGTTTGAAGAAAGTTGAAATCATTTCCTTAAGAATGCAAGTGAATTCAATCATGACAATTCATCCTTCATTCTCTGGCATATGTAATTGCATCTCCCAAGCCCATTACATGTAAAAAAAAATGTCATTTTCACTACATGTAATTACCTCTAAAGAACTCGATTTTAATAAAAGGTCACGCTTTTAGATACCCAAATTATCATTTACACATGTCCATATGCTTCCAACTTACATTCTTGACCATACAAACAAAGTCCCATATGCAATCCATCTTTAAAAATCCTATTTTGCCCTTTTTTCCCACATACATATGCTATTTGTTTCACTTCTAGCCAACACATGTGTTCTATGAGTATCTAATCAATACTTTGAACACCTTGTTCTTCATATATATATCATTGAAAACCAAAGCCTAACCCTCTCATAGATATAATCTCCTCAAATGATGTATCTACCCTTTGGAATTTCTATGTTGTAGCACAGAATATGTCAACAGCATCAAAAGTCAAAGGAAAGATGAAATATCAATATGACAAAGAGCTGGCTCATATCACAGCTTCACTTGTTTCATCAACTCTTGATCAAATCTCATGATATAAATATTGGGTATGTTGACAGGACCAATTTCTTGCAAAGGCTTAATAAAGTCTAGGGATTAAATTTTTTTTGGCAAAGCTACAAGGGGATCTAGAGAGCTAACAAATAGTAGAAGTGGACATCACCAACAATCTCAGGCAAATAGGATGCAAGGTTCTTACTAGAGATGATAACCTCTTCACTGAAGAGGAAATGATTACAAAATTGTGAACTTAGCACATACCAATGCAATCAAGGTTGAAGCCATTTCAAAAACAATAAAGATTCTGAATCTTCTTATGGTTCATAATTGTATTGTGAAATATAAGGCCTTCCTTGATAGTTTCAAGGATTGCTTCTCCTTTCTTCCTCTTTCTACTTTAGTTATCATGCTTTGTAGATTGGAGAAGATGAATTGCATGCAATTCAATTACATGTCCTTATGACATGTAATCCAATAATTCTTCTCACCTAGTTTGACCGGGTCAAAGTGGTTGAGTTTCTTCCACTTTTTCCTGCTTTTTTTTCTCATTTCTTTTCCTATAAAAGGAATACTTCTCTAATTGTAAAAACCATCTTTATTTTATGTAAGAGAGCTCTGCCAAATTTTTGCAAGCATAACTGTGATTGTGTAGTACTATTTTGGAGAAAAATAAATAGAAAGAAATAATTGAAGTTGAATTTGTGACTAAGTACAATTGTGGTAAATCAAATTGGAAGTTGTGACTACAATTTGGGTTTACTATGTTTTTTTTTTAATGTGATTCTTTTTTTTTAAGAGCAAATTGAAAATCAGAAATAATCAGAGCTAAAGCTGTGATTGGGAGTGATTGTGGTAATATAAAACTAGAAGATGTGATTGTAGGTTATATTACCATCTTATTTTCACACTTTGTTAAAATAGTTAGAAAATCTCTACTTCTGGAAGTTTGTGTGCCCCAATGGTAGAGTTATTTCTTATAGAATAGATAAATAGGTCTTAGAGCCAAGCCGATACGCTTTTCAATCAGCTTATGAGTTGGTGTTGGTTTATCGGTATCATTGTTTCCATCTTTTAGATAGAAGTGTAGTTTAGAGATTAAAGATTTTCCCATTACTCAAACTTCGGGTAAGTGGATTCCTTCTTGAAAGATAAGAAGAAGGAATATTTGTAACATCCTATTTTGATAATCTCTTAACTTCTTTCTTACCTTGAGTTGATCCAAGGGACAGTGAGAAGGGGGAGCCTTCTCTTTAAGGTAGGAGAGACACTGTCTCATACATTGTGGTTGGTATCCTTATTTCATAACTTGATTTTTCCTCAAAACTGTTAGTTGCAAAATATCCACCCAACACATCCTTTCTCCAACCTACTAAGAAAGAATATCAAATTCATTTGGCATTTCTTGTGCCAAAAGGCATTTGAACAACTTTAGGAATATCTAGCTAATCCACTAGTGCTAGTCCCACTTATTCCAGGCTGACCTTTAATCCTATACATCTCAACAACTACAATAGCACTTAGTGCTCTCCTAGCATAGCTAGATGATAATGGAAGGGACTGTGTCATCTATTAACTTAGTATAAATTTAGTGGTTTATGAGCTCAACTATACAACTATTCAGAGAACTTGTCTAGCTATAGTCTTTTGCACACATGAGCTATGTCATTACATGCTCAATTATAAGATCGATTTGATAGAAAAGATTGACCCACTCAAGTATTTGTTATCTAAATCTACTCTGACATGCCACACAAAAAAATGAGTCATGATACTCAGTGATTATGATATTGTATACATTGAATGCAAGGCAATTAAAGGGTAAGAAATCATAGATAAACTTGTAGAAGCTCCCATTCTAGGAGATCATCCTATTATCACAGATTTTCCAAATGAGACCATCATGACTATAACCTCTAGCATTCTATGGAAGCTCTACTTTGATGGATCTTCCACTCAGAAAGGATTGAGGGTGGGTGTTGTATTTGCTACACCACAAGGGGATTTAATCCCTAAATCATAAAAATTGACATTTTCATGTACAAACAACATAGCAAAATATGAGGCCTTGGTCACAAGGCTTCGCCAAGGTGTTAAATGGAAGATCATGAGTTTTCTTATTTTTGGTGACTCCCAATTAGTTATAAGACAAGTAACTGATGAGTATCTGACAAAGGATGATAAGATGCTTCCTTACTACCTCATGGTCAAAGATCTTAAGAAATATTTAATAGATATCATTTTCTAGAAAATTCCTAGAGCAAACAATAAAGTGGAAAATATCATGGCTACTATCGGTTCCTTGATATCTATAACAGAGACAAGTACCCGATGTGAATTTCTTGTTGAGAATATTATGGTCTCTACCTATGACCAACCAAATCCTGAAATGGTTTGTGAAATTGTTGGTCCCAAATTTCTATGGTACCAAGAAATCTTTTCTTACCTTCATGATAAGATCATCCCCCTCACCTTTACTCCTAACCAATAAAAAACCTTCATCTATTGTACATCCCTCTACACAATCCTTGGACACACCCTATTTTGGAAACACTTTGATGGAACTCTTCTTCGATGTTTGAATTTGAAGGAAGAACAAACAACCTTAGAAGAAGTACATCAAGGAATCTGTGGAGAGCATTCTAGTGGCCTCACTTTAGCAAATAATTTTCTATGTACCAGATACTACTAGCCAACAATGGAGTAGGATTCTTATCACTTTATAAGAAAATGTCTTCCTTGTCAGTAGCATGGCAATTTGATACACACCCCTACTAAATCCCTCTAACCTACCATCATGACTTAGCCTTTCTCCCACTAGGGTTTTGACCTTGTGGGCCAAATATTCCCCAATTCTACTAGTCACCACAAGTACATTCTAGTTGTCATAGAGTGCTTTACCAAGTGATTCAAAGAAATTTCTCTCACCTACACTACCAACAAAAATATTTCCATGTTCATTCTAAACTGCATCATTTATCACTATGGCATCCCAAAAAATCTCCATATTGATAATGGTTCACCCTTCAAGAATAATAATGTTACAAACCTTTGTAAGAAATTTGGCATTACCCAGCATTGCCCATCTAAAAAATTCCCACAAGACAAGGGTCAATTAGAGGCTACAAATAAAACTATATTAAAAATTATCAAGCAGACCGTCGATGATGTTGGCTATGACTGGAACCAGCAACTCAATCCCACCCTTTAGGCCTATCACACCTCTATTTGTACTCCCACTTGAGCCACTCTATTCACACTTTTCTATGGTACTGAGGCTATCCCCCCATTGGAATTGGGCTCCCTTCCCTCGATTTATTCTCTCAAGAACCTGATGTTCAAAGAAGAATATCGAGTTTCTCACTTGCAAGAGCTAAAACTCCTTGATGAGATATGCCTCAATTCCCTCAAACACCTCTATGTGTATCAAGATTGTATGTGCTTATAGTTCAACAAGAAAATCAAACCTTGTGAGTTTGAGGTTGGTGATTTGGTCTTGCAACACAACATGAAGAATATCCAGAGCTGAGAAAAGAAAGGAAAGTTCAAACCTAATTGGTCAGGTCCATTTATTGTTACTGCCAAGTTTGGTTTTAGTGCATATCAAATAGAAACACCTAAGGGATATCTTCTCCCTGATCCTATAAATATTCTTCCTTTAAAATGATTCTATGTGTAGTCTAGCATTCAGATCTTGTATAATGCTTATTCAGTGAAAATCCTAAAAATTAGAAAAAGTTATGCAAAAAATCCAAAAAAATTAGAAAGTCAGAAATTTCCAAAAATAATACATATGGTACTGAAAAAAGCCTAAAAAATAGAAAAGTAGAAAAACCTAAACAATACAAAAAGTTCCCAAAAAAATCATTATCTTGGTGAAAACTTGGTAAATAGGCACTTTGACAAAAAAGAGAAGAGAAATAAAATCATCCAACAATAAAAACTTGGTAAAAAAGCACTCTGGAAAAGCACCATGGTGAAAAACTATTTTAGGCACCATGTGTAGCACATTTGGATCCATTACCTTTTCCTTCCCGTTATACATGTCCATATCCTTCATCATCTTTCTCTATCCATGTAACATTTCTTCATCCTAGTCCTTGTTCCAAAGCCTTGTTTCACACATCGCAATAAAGATCTAAGCAAAATCCTAGCAAGATGAATTTAACCATATCGTACTGAGATTTTATGAGATACGGTGACTATAAAATTGCTTATCAAAATCAACATTGAGATTGAATCTCTGAGATATTGTTCCTTTCACATCTATTACCAGCAAATATTCATCTATATCAGTCAACCAATCCTTTCCCTATAGGATGCATCCTTCCAAAGTTGAATCAAATCAAATTCATCAATTGAATCTCATTCATGGAAAGAACTGTGGACTGAATAACTACTTGTTCATGAGGCCTTCTTTTTTATTTTATCTTTTTGTGTCCATGGATCCTAGCTATGATTGCCTTGATCTTTCATATCTTGGTATATAGTGAATGGTGAAACTTGATACATGCTTCATTTGTAGTATAATCTATTTTCTGATACTTTAAGAGCATTCTTATTTATTTCTAAGCTATGATTATTCATATCTTACTAGGGCAATAGGTTAGCATATTTACATCACTTCAAAGACTTGGGTGTGCCTAGACCTCTCCAACAAGTATATGCCATTGGCTCCATCATGACTATGAAATCTACATCTATGTTCCTAAAGCTATCTAGTGTGTTTGAAAGTCTAGTCCACACAAAGAAACCATGTCACCTCATATTACAAAATCAAACTAGGGTGTTCTCTCTAACATAAAAACAATATAATTCTATGAAAATCATGTAGATAGGATGCATTTTACTTAAGGTCATATTGTGTTTCTCTTAGCAATATTGTTGTTTATTCCCTTTCCCTAAGGCTAGTTGAATGATCCTATCGGTTATTATTAATACACACAAAAACAATGTCCTAGTTTGAGTCCTCATTAGTTGCATCCCCTTAGGATATTTTATTTAATGCATTAGTTATATTATTATATTAATGATGATTTTAAGCATTGACTTAAAATTTGATGTAATATAATCACCTAATCATAATCATTTAGATGCATTTTAGGTTTATTATTCATTTATTATCTATAGCATTAATCATTACAAATCCATTTACATACATCATATATATATATATATATATATATATATATATATATATATATATATATATATATATATATATATATATATATATATATATATATATATATATATATATATGTCCCATAAATAAATCCATAAAACACATATAAGCATTATCCATCCATGACCTCAATAAATCATCACATGTGCACATCCCTTCATCATAGATATGTTAGAATCCTCACATAATCACACATCCTACATCACACATGTTAGTCAATAAAATCATCATCCATTAACATATGCATATAGGAATTAAAAAGCACACACATCACAAAGGACCATCAAAATCATGTATAAATACCCTCATCAAAGAATAAAGTGTCCAAAGTCTACAAATACATCAGTATCCATCACATATACATGTATACATATATATCAAAACACTGCTATACATCTAAAATACTCAAAAAAAATACATGTATATCAAAAATAGCAGGCATAGATCATGAAGTTGACTGAGCGAATGGCCCTGCCCCTCCTATCCCATATCCCCCTCTATCCTGAGGAGGTCTCATCCCTATTAAGGCCTATAAATCCCCTCCACCTATTGTGTGTTTCATTGATATCTTACTATAAATTGCAACCCTTTGATCCTCAGGGACAGCTTCATAATACAAACAATAATATTACTCCATGTCACGAAGCACTCTAGTCTCTCATCTATGTGCATAAAAGGCCTCCTGTACGACCCACATCACACTAGGTCTAGTCACATCTTGTATAGTGATATCTCACTATCCCATGTAGTCCTCTACCTTGTTTTGGTAGGTATCCCTCTCCAGTGTAACCCCCTACAACTCTAATCTCAAAGAATCTATTTGTTGTTGCATCTGATCTACCTGTTGTTTTCCTATTATCACCCATGTATGAGTCTCGATGATGGTAAAATCTTCGACATCAATTTGGGCCTGCAATGTATCTAGAGCACCTTGAGAACTATCTGCTCTCTCCCTATCTAACACCCCCTGAACCCTATCCAACTCTATTTGTAAGATTCCCTCTAATGCCTGAGCTATAGCTAAGAGTCCTTGTAGTCTCCTCACCTCTATCTATAGGTTGTCTTGCTCTGTGACTACTGTAACATGCACATCATGTGCAATGTACCTTGGAGGTGGTCCTTGTACCTATGTAGGTTGTGTTCATTTTCCCTATATCGGTGTGGGTATAAGTAGAGGGGCTCTATCTATAGGTATCTAAATTGGCCTTCAATGTCTCTCTGTCACCACCCTCAGTTGTCCTCTCTCACCTCCTACTCCCCTCCCTCCTCCATATCCTCCTCTATCTCCCCCATCATCTCCTTTGTCCTCCCCATCCACACCAACACCATCCTCACATCTTGTTGGTTTCTCATCCACCGGTATCACTCCTAGAATAGTAAATCTAATGGGCCTATGAATCACCATCCACTGAGCATATGTAGGTGTCACTCCCACATCATGAACAAAATCATGTCCTTACTACCATGGCAGTACCACCATCCCCAACCAAGATGCTCTTGCACTCCTAAAATCTACCCCAATCCCGCATAAGATTATGACCTCTCATGTGACTAGCAAATGAGGAAATGCATTAGGGATTGCATCTTGTACTTGATCAAACTATCACAATACTTGAGATGGCATATACTAAGAAATCATATATGTTATCCTCCCAAGGATCCATAAATTAGTTTACACGAACTTGAGGAAGTAGTAGTCCTCCCACTCATCCTCTAAGTAATCATATTGTTGTAGGACCTTATGTCCCCATGCCTCACACCCTACATAAGGTGTCCACTCAAACCCCTACAACTCATCTAGTGTCCTCTACCAATGGTTGATAGAATATATCAACTCATATCTAATTGGTGATTTGTATTTATGCGTATACAAATCATAGGCCTCATGTGTCTCATGCAGTCTGATGGGGTGTATCACCATGATATGCTCTCATGACCACATTGTAGTAGTGTCACTCTCACCCCTAATTTTGTGCCTCTTAGGTAGGCACACATATGAAATTCATAGTACAACTACTCAAGGATAGTATATCCCCAATAGTATCTCTCCCTCTCATCCTCCAACATGGCACTCAATATTCGTATCCACCCCAAAGAAAATCCATGTCTTGCATAGTCCAATATCAGTTGACCTCCAATCAGCCCTGCTAGGTATAGGGCCACTCATCGCAACTTCAGTTGTCCTCCTATCACCAATCTCCATGGTAGCCAATGTCTCGTGCTTGGTATATGATCAAATGGTGACCCAAACATTGTTTATGCATATGTCTCTAGGCCCTCCTACATATACTCTAGGATCAACCCTTGGATGGAGATGTGCTATATCTGCCAAACATAAAAAAAGGTGATGGTCACCTCACCCATTGACAAATGGAAGCTAGAAGTTGAGTTTTTCCACCTCTCAATCAATGTGGTCATGAGCACACT
Organism: Chamaecyparis obtusa; assembly: GCA_027943335.1. Lineage (NCBI taxonomy): Eukaryota > Viridiplantae > Streptophyta > Pinopsida > Cupressales > Cupressaceae > Chamaecyparis > Chamaecyparis obtusa. The sequence goes on from BSBK01000250.1 coordinate 422,056, forward strand.
ATGTGCTCTCAACTGTAGCCATAGATGAACATGCTCTAGGTTGCATAGTTCAACTTGTCCCTACTCTGTTAGAGTTAACTAATTCGCTAATCCCATCATCTCAAGCCAACTCTCTCATGATTGAAACACTACCACCACCTCCTGCATTCATAAATTCATGCTTGTCAATCCTTGTTAGTTAGTCTAGGGCATCCTATAACCCTCTTCATCCCTATTTTTTCCTTCCCAGCCTTCTTCCCTACATCTTTTGGGTCAATCGGTGGAGATGCCAATTTCCCTACATAAATGTCAATCAACAAAGACATTGATTCATGATCAGCCCCTCTATTGTCTACCCACAGACAACCTCATTGACTGTTATTTGCACAGATGACAATTCATGAATTGTCATATGTGTTCCCCCAATTTCATCCTCGTAGATGACAATCTTGGATTGGCATCTTTGCAAATGACAATTGATTGATTATTATCTCTAGAGACTACGATCGTAGATTTTTCATCTCCATAGATGATGATTGGTTGATCATCATCTATGCCATGATGAATTTTCCTCCCTATTTATTACCCCTAGCTAAGCAATAAGTGTAAAATTAAACTTTTGACTGGGCTCGGTTAGGGTACTTAGCGGTGGTCCCACGTCTACGGCCTACTAGTGTGTCTGGACACGCTCTCTAATCTGCATATGGTCTCAAGGGCCATACATCTCTCTCTCTCTCTCTTCGCATCATCTTTTTGTTCGTTGAGGGTGAAAATGACTCATTCTAGGGCCCTTGTGGACTATTTATAGGCCTGCTGGGACCCATTCTAAGTTCCAAACCTCATTTTTTGCCCCATTTTTTCTTGATCCCCTTATAAATTATGCAATTATTCTATTTTTTCCTCTCTTTTACCTCTTTTCAAGAAAATTACCCAAAAAATAAATTTTTGCATTATTTCTTGAAGGGGCACACTCCTTCACCATCATTGCCTTAGGACCTTCTTTTCTCTATAGGGCATCTTTTTTTTTCCTTTCTTTGATATGACACCATTCTTGACACCACATCAAAAAGGGGTAAAATGTAGACACCTAAGATCATCCTTAACATTATAATTATTTAGTTAATTATATTTGTTATAATCTTTTACCTATTTGATCAAATTTAATTAATTAAATTTGGTTCACTATTATATAGTATTTAAATTTAATTTAAATACCTCCCTTTTAAGTGTATTAAATTTTATTAATACCTTTACTCCATTTAATCCCTCATTAAATAAATTTTAATTAATTTATTTCTTTTCACATTCTATTATTCTCCTAAACCATGATTAGTTTACATTTTAATTAATCCTAAATCTAGACCTAGATCCTACCCTACCCACATCACTCTCATCAAATAGACCTACTTTATAATTAACTAAATTTAATTAGACTAATGTTTGGATTCCTACACCCATTAGTCCTAATTATTTGCTCACACATGTGTGAGCAAATTTCCAAAAATTACCTTTTCAAAAAATTCTAAAAATGCTTAAACAAGGTTTCTTACAACCTTGATGACACCTTCTTACACTTTTCCAAAAATGTTTCATTTGACCAAACCTATGACATCTATGACAAAATCTCTTACATGTGTCCTTGAAGTACACATTGACCCATCACATCTCAAGTTGCTCATACATGTGTGAGTAAACTTGGAATCTTGCATGGCTTATGTGTCTTTCATGTGGCACCTATGTGGATGCCACATGTGATCCACCTCATCCAAGCCCTCCAAAATCCTATAAATGGGATCCTTGCCAAGAGTAAATCATTCATCATTTTCATGTTAGAGTTGTCATGCCAGTTTGTGCTTAGAGTTATTTTGATTGCATTTATAGTTTCTACTAGCTTGTTTGGTAGTTGTTTGCATTTATCATGGTAGTTACATTGCATTCATATTTCTTAGTTTTTGGCATTCAATACTCAGATCTTACATTTAGTTTCCATTCCTACTTCTCATCTTGGCATTGAATGCTTGAGACTAGCTCTCCATAACTAGTTCTTGAGTTCATTCAATATCACTTTCATCTAGTTTGCATTTAGTATCATTAATTTATCATTTGATCAAAGTGAGATTTAATATATTGTGTTACTGTTGGGAGAGAACATCCACAACCCTTTCTAAGAGAAAATAAACAAGGCTTAGGTGCACTTGTTTGGTTCATCAGAGGATATGGTGGAATATTTTGTGTGTTGCAAGTTTATAAACATGTTAGATTAGGAATGAATATGCTTTTATTCTATAACATTTTCATATCCAAGCTTGCTCCTCATGGGTAGGTTTCAACCATATACACCTTGATGCTCTCCTTACCATAAAGAAAACCTTTGATAACAAAGACCGTACCCAAGTTATTGTTGTACAAGTTGTTGGTAGTGAAAAACTTAAAGTTGTCCATCTTTGTGAAGATACCCCTTTACCTCAAAATAAGCCAATCATCATGGTAAAAGGTTCTCAACAATCAAATTATCATGCATTTTTTCATACATATAACACAAGAAATAATAGGAAAACTACCAATTTAGTTGTTCCTTCTTCTCTTCCTACTTTTTCAACTAGTGCTTCCTCCTCCACCCATCTTCCTCAAAATCTTGGAATGTAATATGATTTAGTATACCAACTCCGTGGTACTCTTTCCAAGATCTCCCTTTGGGAGCTCCTTCAATCTTCACCTACATATCATGAAGTAATACAACAAGACTTGAGAAACATGAATTTCCCACCTCTTATGTAAGACAATATAACTTCCATATTTGAATACATGAATGAAACCAATAACAAATCTTTAAATGTGTCTTCTATAGATGAGTTGTCTACTAAGGATATTCAAGATCAACATGATTATCTTATGATTGTTTTCCTTATCAATGGTAATAATATTTAAATAAATTTAGTAAAAAATGAGTTTGGTTTTAATGTGTGTAGCATTGATTTTTTGTATAAAATCAAGGCGAGCATTTCATCAATTAAACTTGACTCTATTCCTATATGTGGCTTTGATCATTTTGCTAAACAAACCTTGGTATTATCACTTTACTTGTTGAAGGGCCTATAATTGTACCTACCCCTATTCATTTCATGCTTGATACACTTTATTATAATCTTCTCTTAGGATAACCATCATTGCAAAGTGAAGTTCATCTATAACAATATCATATATACCCTTTTCACTAATGATAAATCACAAAGTTGTCCATGAAATAAATCTGATTCTTCATCCATTCCTACACCTTTTAAACAAAACACATCTTCTCCTAAAGATACTTCTCCTACAAGTACCCTTTTAGAAGATGATTTGGGGTCATTATATTTTACACCATCTTTTGTGGGTTAATACAAAGTTCCTAATTTCAACATGGAACCCTTCAAAGGGCCTAGTGTTTCATTTATCCAACCCAATCTTCCTAACATCTCAATTCATAATCTCCAACATGGTTTAGGTTGTGAATGCCCCCCTTGAATTTGTGTAGATTTTGTAGGAATATTTTTTATTATGTATCATGATTGAATGACAATGAATCTTCTATAAAAGAGTTATAATCAAATATCAATTAATTTTTAGGATTTTAATTTTTAAGATAAAAAAGGGTTTTATGTCATTTAGTTGTGTTTAGTGGGTGAAAAGGGAAGAACAAGTCTAGAATAAAGGTCTTCTTTATACAAATTATATTGAGTTGTATTGTGTTGGTTAAAGGTTTTATTGAATTCTTTAGTGTGCTTAGTATGCTTAGTCATCACTCGAGTTGAGAAAAATTATGTCTTTTGTATGAGGAGTCTTGGTCATGCATGCTTAGTCTTGTTTATGCGCCATGGTTTAGTGATATTGACTCTTGTGGGATGGGTCTAATGGAATATTAGATATATGGTGTGTATTAGGGTTGAATGACATATATGGAATAGTATCCTATGAGTGTTGATGGATTTTATGTTAATCAAATACAACATGGCTAGTGTGACTAAAAATCTTATGACATGCTTATTAATACACCATGATTTTTGATATTTACTCTCATGCATAGTGTCTTATTAGTGTTAATAGCTTTTTTGAAGCTTTCATCACATATATTATGCATATAAATCATATAGTTTTTCAAAATGCTTGTTAATGCACCATGTTTTGTGACATTCAATCTTATGCATGATGATTATATGACTTTTTAGTGGGGTCACATGGAATATTTCATGACATTATATGTGGATCTTGGTTGAAGGTTGTGATTGCCCTTCAATTTCTATGGATTTTATAGGAAAATTTTTTGTTAATGCATCATGATTGAATGGAATTGACTCTTCTACATGATGATTATATGACATTTGTGAAAAATTTATAATTAAATATCAATTAATTTTTGGGTTTCTTATTTTTTAAGATTCAAATAGAAATTATCATTGAGTTGTGCTTTATGGGTGAAAGAAGAATGAAAAAGTATAGGACCAATACCTTCTTTTAGCTAAACATTAGAATACAAAGCCATAAAAAGGTAGTATGATTGACTAAATCTTTTTGAAGTGAGTCAATCAATATCTTAGGGATTTGTATTCCTTTGTCACTCTAAAAGATTGTTTGAGCAAGTTGAAAGACTATACAATTTAGATCTAAGAATAAATGAATAATTTTATCTAATGCAAAAAAATACAAACTACAAAGAATGTACACAAATGGAATAAGGGTTTTATGGTGCACCTATATTTGAAATCTAAGACTGTGATGCAAGAGTATCCAGGGTACAAGAGCAATCTTGCATCACCAAAAAAAAAATTGTTTAGTTTTTCAATAAGGGCTATTTTTTGTAGGGTTACTATTTTTGCCAAGGTTACTATTTTTAGTAAGTTTTCATTTCTGCATAGTGGAACCTAAAACCTAGACCCAAGGATCATAATGGGAAAATATAATGACTGGTAAATAATCATGTCATTGTCCTATATCATTTAGGAGATATTAATGTTTTAGGGTTTGAAAATACTATTAAATGTTTAAATTAAATTTTGGACCTTTAAATGATTGAATGAAACGTCAACAAGGTCTAATCATTTCATGATATGGGAAAAACATGGTGTAGATATTTTCAAGATCTTTAGTTTTAAAAAAATGGCTCCACCTAGTTCTCAGATCAAAAGTTATGGCCTCTGGAAGTTGCACTGCTTTAGTGGGGATATTAAAAAAAATTTTAAATATTCTAGTGGATGTCAAACCCATTTTAGACATAGCCCCATAATGGTAGTGTTATATTTTATCAAGCTTTATTGTTGATCATATAGTATAGGGTGTCTTGTTGGTGTAATGCCTCTCTTTTTTTCTCCTCTACAATGAGTTCTTATTATAGGGTGGCACTATGCCTATGCTTGTGTATCCTTGCATATGAATGTGGATTATTTGTGTTGCTTTGATTGGGTTTTGGATAAATCATTGTTGTTGTAGGTGATTTTGGGTGACTACCTTATGCTTGGATGGATATATGTATTATGATCATGTTGGACCCATTATGTGTCAGCTTCCTTCTTAGTTCTGAATTTTAATATTGCATTGGTATGTTTCTTCTATCATTGTGCCTAGTGATAATTTCTGTGTGGTCATTTTTTGCATACCTGATTTAAATAAGACCTTTTGAGGCTATTTAATACATGCACGACTAGGTGCACTTGATGCCAGTGTTGATAGCATGTGTATATCTCTAATGGTGGTTACATGAGATAGTCACATTCACCATTCTCATTTGCCTAGCCTAAATATCATTGCTAGTTGGAAAATAGTATTATATTACATATGTTTATACCTCTGATTAATATTTAGGTAATATCCATTTACCCTCTTTCATAATTATGAAAGACTAGTGACAAGTGTATGTGTATAGTCGATTGTCCACAAATAGTTGTTGTTAAGTTAATTAAATTAAATGATATTTAATTATTATCAAGGAAAGTTAATACTTTAGTGGAAAATATGATTTAAGGGTATTTGATTTAATGAGTTCTATATGATTTATAAATTTGGGGGCTTTTGAAAGCTTAAATTTGATATTTGGTTTATGTAGATTATGTTATTGTTCTATTGGCTTTTGGAAAACTACCATTTTAATTCAGAATTGTTCATTTTTTAACACTTGATACCTCTGTTCCTTATTTAACTCTCAAATCCTCTTGTGGAAAATATTGATTTGTTTGGATTGGGAGGTTTTGTGGGTATTTTTTTGAAGGGATTATGTTGGTGATTTTTTTTTGCATCTTCCCATTGTTAGTTTAGATTTCTATTAAAGTTTATGGTTCTCTTCAAATTTGAGGTAAGGAATTCTTGTTCCTCTTTGGTTCCTCTTTTTAATTGATAATTGTAGGTTGAAAATGAGTTGTTGAGTGATTGTAAGCTTGTTTTCGCTTTGTGGGTTTTGATTTAATGCAAAGTTGGAATTGTATGTCTGCATTTTGGGGGGAAATGAATTTGTATGGGGTTATGATGCTCATTTGTTTATGGATAGAAAAAATATAGATTTTATTAATTTTATGAGTTATGTATATGGGAACCAATGGTTTTCTTAAAATTTCAATCTTTGAAATTTGAATTTTTGAGTTTTTCATAAGTCCATTAATCGTGGATAACCTCCGTGATTATTTTTGGCCAAGTTTAATATTTTGTGGAAAAGGGATTATGATGTTTAAAATGTGTTATTCCAATGTGGAATGTTGATATTATACATGTGGGTTTCATCATGGGATCATTATGGATTTGTTCTCTTGGTTTTAAGACCAATCGAGTGTGCCATGTGCATGGTTGAACGTGTCATTGTGAAAATGAGACATTTTTGATATAGCTATGTTATGAGATGGAATATTAGTAAGTATATTGTGAGTATCATTATGGGGTAGTTTTAAGATTCATTATCTTTTCTCAAGGTCAATCAAGCATGTCATGAATATGGTTGGAAAATATTATTGTGAAAGTGAGAAGATTGGTGTTGATGAGATATTGGTTGCATTATGATGTTTTGACATTTTTTGAACATGAGAATAGGGTTAGGTTCTAGAGAGAGTCTATGGAGTGTCTTCCAATGCGTAGATGTCCTACAAGAGGCATGTAGGAAATTCCATTTGGAAGTCTCAATTAAGAAATAACTAATTAATTAACTTGGGGTCAAAATATTAATAAGATAATGAGATTCCTCAAGCACACCATGAGTGCTATCACATGGCCATGGATGACTTGAGAAGGCATGCTTGTACATGTAGGTGTAGGTCCTTGCCCAAAGTGATTTTATTGTACATGTGGCACTGGTCATTTCATAAATGTTGATACTACCATTTTATTTATAGTTAGTTTTGAATATCCATTTACATCCAATTTCCTTCTTACCAAGTGGTAGATTATTTTTCATAAGGGATTTATACTCTACATCCATAGCCTATTTCCAAGGCTTTGACTCTAGTGCTTCCTACACAATAGATGGTTCAAAATTATTAACAAGTAAATTCAACAAGGCTAGATTTACCTCATTGTAAGACATGTTGTGAGTCCTTGGACCCAAATTTGAAGTGTTTGGAGCTTCATCTAGCTTTGTATAAAAAATGGTACTAGTATACCACTTTGGTAAAGGTTTTGTGCAATTTACGGGTTCTGATTCCTTATCAAAATTCTCATCAATACTAAATATATGAGTGCTATCTAAATTTGGTGATGATGTGGAAGGAGAACTTACATCATTCTTCTCATAAAAAATTACATCTCTAATAATGTGAATCTTCTTTGTGTTAGGATTCATAAGGAAGTATGCCTTAGATTCATTACTATATCCAAGAAGAATACGTTGCATTAATTTTTCATCTAGCATCTTCCTTTTTTCATTTAGGAATGTTCAATAAGAAGTGCATACAAATACACAAAGATGAGAGATAGAAGGATATACCCCTATCCATGCTTATTTTGGTGTGATGCCAACAAGGGATTTGGTTGGTACATGATTGAAAAGATAAATTATTGTATGTACAACTTCAACCCAATATGCATGTTGTAGTTCATGATAATCTTTCAACATGCTTTAGACCATCTCTTTGATGATGCAATTTATTCATTCTATAACTCTATTTTTCTAAGGTGTGTATGCTATAGTCAATTGATGTCAAATTCCATTTTCCTTTAGGTACGTGGAGAATTCTATGCTGGTTTATTCTCCCCATGATCTAAGTGGATGACATGAATACTACTATTTGTATATTTATCTACAAGAGTAAAAAAATCTTTTAAGTAGGTGAAGGCCTCATCTTTATACTACAAGTAATACATGGGGTCCTCACTAAAGGGGCAATACTATATTATGTGTGTTCATAATGGGGGGATTAAAATGGACAAAAAAGGGGGCAATATATTGCTTGAATAGGGGGAAGGGGTTTTTTGGGGTAGGGGTGGGGGTTTATATAGGAAAATGGGCATGGGGGATATTCAGTGGGTATTGGAGGGTGGTGATAAAAAAGGAATTTGGGGCAATATTTTTTGAAAATAGGGGGATCTTTTAGTATTCCATGAACACATGTGTTATGATTCAGGTTCACTAAGTGAAGCCCTCAGGAAGTAATATACCCAAATTTAATGAGTGTCGTAATCATCAAAAAAATATGAAATTATTTGAAACCTTTGTGACTAGGTGCCCTAGGCCCACACAAATTGGTATGCACCAGCTATAAAGGTTGTCTTGCATGATGCTCACTAGAATAGAAGGGTTCCCAATGTTTCTTTCTAGAAATAAAATGGGAATAAACAAAACTTGAATTATCAAGTGAGGGAACCCCTTTGACCATATTTTTATTACTCAAGGTGGACAAATAACTAGATTCCAAATGACCAAATCTATGATGCCATAACATAGATAGATAATCACCCTTAGTCACTAAGACCTGATTATTATCAATTGTATCAAGCCTAAATATTTTACTAATTTAAGAGGGACATGCAACAATCTTTGCATTTTTTGGACTTATCTCAAATGAAACATTTATTTTTCTCTTATTTTTATCAAATTAAATTCTCAATTGTGATCAAGAAACTAATTAATAGATATGAGTTTTTTGATAAGTCCTGGTTTGTACAAAATATTAGTAAACCTGTAGCAATATATGCCAAAATGTAAAAAGATATTACCAATACCTTAGATTTCATAGGTGGTATCATTTCCACGAGAGATTGTACCATAATGAGGTTTCAATTTGTGAGAAAATACTTCTCTCCAATCATGCAATTTGTAGCACCTGAGTCCACATACCATATAGAGGTTGAATGTGAACCATCTTTTGAAGTGTGCGTTGAGAACATGTATTCCTTATCTATAGAATCATCTACTTTGGAAATATTTCTTTGTTTCTTATGTTTTTTCTTCTCCCATTATGAATTGTGACTTTGAAATGACTTCTTTTTATGTGAATTGTTTGATGATTCTTTGGCCAAGTAGTTGTGCCAGTAATTCTTGACATTATGTCCATGTTTGTTAGAAATTGGACACTTCTTTTGAGGTCTAAATGGATTACTAGATTTGGGAGGTATATTTAATTACTTCATACACTTTTTTATTTATGATGTATAGTCATAGAATGATCCTCCTTACCATGTTCTTGGTTGATATAGTCTTCTTTCTGAAGTAGGTTCACTAACTTCTCAAAAGTGGGTGTTATCTCCATGATATTCAAAGTTGCTAAAAAATACTTTATATCTAGAAGATAGTACCTATAGAGAAATAGACACCAAAAATTTATCATCAATTATTTCTCACAATACTTATAGGGATGCCCTCAACTCAAACTTCCTTTTAAGAAAGGATTCACACTATTCTCCAGTCTTCATCTTTAGGCCATGTAGCTAACTCTGAAAATTTAGGATTTGATGATGATTCTTTGCCTCATATACCATATTGAGTTTGTCCCATGCATCTTTGGTTGTGGGTGAGTCTTGGACTAAAAGATTAACTTCATTAGACACTTTGAATAAAATAATTAATTTTTCCTTGTCACATGCATCTTTGGTTGTGAAAGAGTCTCAAATGAAACACTAAACTTCATCATACACACTAAATAAAATGATTAATTTTTCCTTTTTGTCTTCTTGATCAAAATTATTTTGTTCACCAACACCTATTTTGTGGCATGTTATGGTATTGTTCACCACATCCCAAACTTCTTCAAAATCGAGTTGAGCTTTGAGTTTGGTTTTCCATGCAGAATTATTATTTCCATGAAGTAGCTGAGAATAATGAAGAAGAAATATTAGAGAACTTTCCATTGTGTGACCTAATGCTTATTTTCCTATTGATGAACATACAAACAAGTTTAGAAAAAGGCTTCAAGAAAAAAATTACACATACACATTGTGAAACTCTCCTTACCTAGGTTGGCATATCTAATGGTGAGACTCTTTTTTTTAAAAAAATGAGATCTTGTACATAATATCAAATTTTTTGAATGAAAATCCTTACCAAATTATATTAATTTAAAAACCATAGAAAAATTAGAGTAGTGGGAGGAATGGACGTCTTCCTGAGAGTCACATGGGCAGAGCCCAAAAAATAAAATAAAAAATAACAAGTGACATGGACAGAGCCCTGAATTAGAACTGATCAAAATAAAAGGGCCTAGCCCTAGAGAGAAACATAATTAAGTAGGAAAAACTATAGTTGAAGGAGGTGGTGGGTCTAGTTCATCCCTCCACCCCCACCCCAAATCTTAAGTTGGTTCAGGGTCTGCCAGAGTCCATCCATCTGTAGTTTCATCTTCTTTGTCTTGGCATCAAAGAGAAATGGCTAATGCCAACATGGGAAAACCTTCATCTAATGAAAGCCAACCCAAGGGATGATCCTAAGAAGGCCAACCATCATTTGTTGGCAGAGCTCGAAGAGAGGTAGAAGAAGGAGCCCAAGCTGAGGAAGAGCCTCGAAGGTGGGTTATCCTTGTGAAATCTCTGGGTGAAAATCATGTTGAGGTAAACAATGGTGAGGTGGCTGAGAATGGGATTTGGCCTATTTTCTAGAAGAGCTCCACTCAAACCACCTCCCACATAGAGTAGAATAGCTAGCAAAAGTGTAAGCCTCTAGAGGGACTCTAACAGTAGTACAAGGGGCATTTCCCTAGTGCTAGAGAAGCTCTCACAAATGTGCCACCTCAAGGGAAACCTTGTCTACTTGAACTTGTATTTGAAGCATAACATTATTTAATTTATACAAGCTTTAGTGAAAATGGAAACATTAACATCAATAATGGTATTAGAAAAGACCATTGCATTTTTATCTTTCTAAATTACAAAGAGAATCTCCATTTTGAAAGTGTGCCAAAGCTAAAGGAAAGGAAAAGCCAACAGATGGTTATCTCCCAACAAAACCATTTGCCAAGAAAACATGGTGGGATGAAAAGGGGAGAAAAAATTGTGGATCTAGACCCAATAATTTTGAGCTCTTAGAAAGAACTAGAATAGATGGAGAAATAACTCTAATTGACAATAAAAAGGACAATAAGGATCAACAATCCTAAATAGTGTAGGAGAGAACCCATAGGTAAGCCTTGAAATAGAACACACCAAGTAAAATAAGCAATTTTTTATCGTTGAATACTAGACTAAATGATAATAAAACACAATCTCCAAATTGAATGAGAAGACTGCAAATGCCAATGTTGATTCAAAACATCAACCATCAACAAATGATGGGAGAGCTATTGATAACCAAGACATGGCTTGTATCATTGAAAGAATGTCTCTAGATACCATCTCCAATATTTTCACCATGGTGTAATACTTGTTATCCAAATCTTATGTAAAATCTCTCCTAATAAGAGGGAAACACATAACTCAAAGGTATCTCTATTTTGATCGGTTAAATGAAACTGCATCCGTACATCCTCCCAAGTGCAGAGAGACATGGTATATTTGCAAAAGACATCCCTTGGGGTTTGAATGAAATTCATATGAAACTATAGAGATCAAACACTCCAGATCCTAGCAAGTGGAAGCCCTTTTATTTGAATAAATGGAGTCCACCAGAGATTATTCTAGTTGAAAGATAATCCATCTTGAAAACCAGACCCATACCACTAAAGCCACAGTTTAACCACTTCCCAAGCATGCCAAATATTTTTAGCTACAAAGGAATCCTAGATTTGAATTGGTTCCCTCATAAATCATAAGGGTGTGAAACCCAATATCTCTCCATAAAGGATGATGGGTAGGAAATCCAAAAGAGATGTGACACTAAAGTAGAACTTTCTAGGCCTCATCTCCAGAGACACATTGAACCACCCATGTAACATAAAGAACATGGCCTTTTCCTATGTGTAGAAATTAAACCAAGACCACCATAATGCCAAGGTAAACAACAATACTCCTAAGCTACTTGATGGAAGCCATGCTTTTGGGTATAAGATGCCCATAAGAAATCATAGAGAAGTCACTCGATTTTGGCATGGGTAGCTTTTGAAGGAGACATGCAATAAGAGTAATAAACATGCATGGCTGAAAGAATTTTGGACCAAAATTGAAACTTTTTAGCCAAAGAAAGTGGCTTGGTCAACCAATAGGAAAGATTGGATACAATTTTGGAGAGCACCACATCCCAAAGTTTTGAAGTTGAACCATGAAAAGAAAAGGTATACCCAAAAAATGGAATCCTGACCATGTTGGATCCATTTCCTTGATCATATTATAAGATCCACTATGGAGGTGGTAGAAAAGATTTTCTATAAAAGAGGGTCTTGTTCCATTGAATTGCAGAACCTGAAGCCAAGTAGTAAGTCTGGAGGCACTGTAAAACATGCTAGATATTATCTTTATCTTCAATCAAGGTAATAAAAGAGTCATCAGAAAAATAACCATTAACAAACTAGCTAAAAGATTTAGGAAGAGAAATATCATGAACATGGCCAACAAAAATGGCTAATGCCAACAAATAGTTGAAGCCTTCAACAACTAGGAAATACAAGGCAATAGCCTAAGGGCACCCTTTTAGAATTGATCGGTGAAGGCTGAAATTGACAAACCTACAACCATTGATGATTATATAAGCATTAGCATTAGCAAAAAGAATTTGAACATAAGATACATAGTGGGGACCAAAGCCAAGGGCTAAAAGCATGGCTAAAATGAAAGGCCACTCAATACGATCATATGCTTTGGCAAAATCAATTTTGAGGAAAATTACATTTTGACCAAAATGGTGAGCCCATTCCATACGTTCCCATACTGCTATAATATTATCAAGAATATATCTAGACTAAATAAATATAGTCTGCTTGGGATAGATAATCTAGGGTAGAAGATGACAAATTTTCAAAGAAAGAGCCTTGACAATGATTTTATAGGAAACATTGAGGAGGGTGATTGGATGCCAATTGTAAATATCCTCAGGATCACCAGATTTAGGTATGAATCTTATATTACCTTTCTTTATTCCTAACCTAGAGTACATGTTTGTAAAGCTTCTAAATAAACATGATGAAGATCTAAACCTAAACAATCCCAAAAGGCTTTATAAAATTCACACAAGAAACCATCACATCATGGGGATCTGTCATTTTCCATAGAGAAAACTGCCTCCCTAAGGTCTTGAATATACAAAGTATGATCACAAAAAGGCCGTTGGGAAGGTGACAGACGAGGAGGGATAGTAAAAAGACAATCTTCTAAGGCCTGTTGACTAGAAAGAGGAGGTTGAGCTGTGAAAACTTTCTGATAGTGAATAATGAATGCTTTCAAAATATTAGGAAGCTCATAAATCCTTTTAAGTATACACACACCACATAGATCCCATTTACAAGAGAATAAGAAAATCTCTAACACCCAAAACTACAAGTGATAATACCTTATATTCAATGTCTTACTACAAAAGATAAATTATCGATAAGACTTCCAGAACTCAAATACTGAAGTTGACATTCGAGTGTTTTGCATTTGCGCATAATGCCAAAGAAGACTCAAGCCCCCTATGTATGTCATTATTCACCATTAGATTTTATAGATCACTTGTGTACATACATAATTGTGTTAGAATTTTCCACCACATCAGAGACAATCATATTAGAGATAAAATGATTTGTTCCATGGAAGACATATAGAAGATTTGACACCATAGATGAATTGCCCAATAAAACAAAATATGTAGTACTACATAGGAAATATGTATCTCACAAATTTGATGATCATATATCTTGAAAGAATGAGCTAATCAAACTCCATGAAAGATTACAAAACTGAACAAATTGAGTCCACAGTCAACAATCACCTCAAACAATATGTTGAGCCATTAATGTGAGTCATGGTGGTTCATTCAAAATGCCACCATATCTTAATACATGCAGGCGTAATAAATGAAGGCAAAAAACAATAGAATAATCCCAATCTAGGATTCACACTACCAATATATATGCATCAAACAACCACCTCCGATTGGAAAATGCATTCACATGCCTAAAACCTTCAAAAAACATGGACAATATAAACTTACTATCTTAAGACAAGGATAAGCCTCAAAATACACCACTCAAAACTCTCATCAAAACAGAGAAGCTCAAGTCAGTGCCAATAATCTCTTAATGTACAACAAAATAATAGGCACAAAATCTACATTGCTTTGATACCATATCAAACTTTATTATTGATTGAACTTGAATTATATAATTTAAGATATTTATATGGCTATAAAGTAGTTATATAATTATGGAATATATAGGTTCCATATGTAATTGACTAATAATTAATATTGTCTAATAAAGACTAACAAATTATTAATTAATGAACAAATTATAAAAAATATTTAAACAATCAAATCATATGAGCACTGATTGAATATGCCAATATTTAATTCAAAATTATTATTATTTTTCAATAAAAATGCATATAGGCTAAACTTAATATTACATTGGGAAAGAGTACCAAAAAAAGAAATATTGCAACTAATAACAACCTAATGAATGTCCAAAATCAGACAAGATTCCAAGCACCAGGAATGTGACCTATACAATTGACCAAAATGAAAGAAGCCTAAAGTCATCTAGAAAAAGCCTTCAAAAAATTTGAAATACCAATACATACAAATATACCCCTAGCTACATGTTTGATATGACATGGGAAATTCTGATATAAAATACTTCTTTGCAGATAATGTTTATGAATGTTGCATTTTAGCTAGGGATCATCTACACAACAAGGTTGAATTTTTGACAAGTCTAGAATGATTGAGCACATTTCCTGTAGAATAGTCCAACCTCTAGCAAGACTTGAACACACTTCTTGTACACCATTCACAATAAAGAATCCATTGTCTCGTTCCCATTCATAAATGATAGTTTTATTAAAATATTTTGTTGAATACATATATGTGTGTGTGTGTGTGTGTGTGTGTGTATCTCTATGTGTGTGTGTACATATATATGTGTATATATGTACATATATATATATGTGTGTGTGTATATATGTATGTGTGTGTGTGTGTGAAAAAATATTTTGTAAAATTATCATAATGAAAAGTATGAATTATCTTGTAGATTTTTCCTAAAGTGACTTAAGTGGTCTTGAGTGATAGTGGATGGTGATGCCAAAGAGAATTATTGGACTTAATTTTTTTATTATAAAAAATAGGAGAGATGCATACTGTATGTATGTACAATTTAGGGGCTAGAGAGCTATAGCCAAAATATATGTAGATGACATTTGACGCCAAATAAAAATATGCAAATGTTATTTCCAAATATTGTTTTACATGGTATTGATGATATATGGATGTCTCATTGAGTGATAAATTGTGAATGTACCTGTCAAATTACCAACAATTATCCCTTGTGAAACAATAACATCATTCTAATTGACTTGATCACAAAGTCCTAACATTGTTTTACAATTGTCAGGGTTTGACTCTTGCATTCTCAATTTTTTATCCCTATCTTTATGTGCTCTTTTATGCATTTGATATAGTGTCAATGTTAGTTTTGCATATTTGCTCATTTTTTGTTTGTTTTGAATTTGCTAACACCTAACTGCTCTAAAAATTAGTTTAATCATTGTGGTTTCCTTAGGCTTTGCAATGTTTTGAATTAGTGAGCTTGTATTTCCAAACATCGACAAGTTGGATGACAAATTTTGCTTATCTAGAAATATTAATCATCACTCAAATATATTGCTAAATTGTTTTGGCCAATGACAATGAGGAAAAATAATTTTAGAAATTTGAAATATTATATATTTTACTTTTTAGTTTGTGTTGTAGAACTATAGGCATCGACATGTATTTAACTAGTGATTAAACTAGTTAATTTCAACCAATCAAATTTTATATATATATATATTTTTATATCAAATTTTAATATTTGATAAAGTAAAATGCACAATATTTAACTTTTCTAATTTATTAAATTATTTATCTTTCATTTTATTGGTTAAAACAAATGGAGCGATAAGAGCGGATTTCAAGGAAAAGAGGGTGGGCACAACCTTAACAAAACTAATTAGATTTTTAATAATGTGACGTGTCATCTTTTCTCTCATTACAAACTAGTTCTCCTTAACATGTTGTTGATGTTTTTTATTTTAACCAATCAATTTATTGAATTATCTTATGTATAATTTTTTTTTTAATTATTACTAAAGTTTAGATGCAAGTTTTTTAACAATATATATTACAAAGTGTAATTATCTTCATTTCTATTAGTCAAAATATTTGAGGTGATAGGAGGGGATTTATAGGAAAACCTCTTATAAAATTAAATAGAAATCAAAATCAGCTCCATTAATAATAATAATTCATTAACATTAATAATAGGGCTTGATTAAAAATGAGCAAGATACATTCTAAGTGTCAATAATTTCCATGGAGTTTAAACTTACATGTCCACAAATTTTTTCTTCCATTTTTTCTTGCTATTTTTCAGGGTAATGGTCTCTAATGTTCCTCATTATTTTTCTCTATTTAAACTCTTGTAGATTTCATGAAAATATTATTCGACATTAGTAATAAAAAATGTAAGAAAATTTGTGCCCAAATATAGTATTATATAGGTAACTAGAGACAGAATATCTGTAACTTTCGCTAAAACAACTAACTTTTAAATCATTTTAATTCAGTTTATAATCATTTTCATTTTTTATAAATTTTCAAATTTAACTATTTTTATTTTTATTTATGATACTTAAGTATTGAAAATATCAACTGTATTATAAATTTTTTTGTTTAACAAATATGATTAATTACTATTAAATATAACTATAAATATTTTTGTAAAATGATACTACTTCATTATCATGTATGTATATGAATTACAAAGATAAAAAATAATATATATATTTCTACAATTCAATATTAATTACTATATTGCATTTATCTCATTAAGTTAAAAAAATGGCTTCGCTCTGCTATGCAAGTTCGCGCATTCTCTCTGTCGAACTCCTCGACTCTCAATTCAGCTTCTTTGTGAGAACAAAATATGCCTCCTTTCCTCACAGGAGGCCCTTTTCTACTGATCAGCATAAGTTCAATGTTATACCAGCTCATAATCAAGACAATGAATCCCCATGGATCCCTACTTCCAAACAAAATACCCACAGGGCAAAAAAATCGGCAGCCTTCAAGCCACAATTTCAATCACTCCAAAGATGTTCTCCCTCAATACCACTGAGCAATAGTTTTGATGGCATCCAAAAGGATAAGATCATATGCCCTGAAAGAGTTGCTCCTTCTGAAGAATGGCATCAAAAGAATATTTACTCTCCCCCGCATTGACGCACTAAGCTAGGGCAGCTCAAGGATAATCACCTCAGAATCCAAGAGAGACAAATCCATACTCCTAAGCAGAGAAGGAAACCTGTTAGCACTTCAATAGGCAAGCAATATGCAGGTAAGGATCTACTCCCATCCAACAATGGTAAGTTTTATTCTCCTCCCCACAGAAGAGGACCCATTAATAACAATTTCAAAGATTTGAATTCCTCTGTACATATCAAGCTCTCACCTAATCTTACTAACCAGGATCAGGAAACCCTAGAGTTAAATATTAAAGATGGGTCTATAGAAGAAATCCAAGAGATGTGTGCAAGTTTTGGTCTAATTTGTAGGTGGAATGGATTTGGAACTGCTCATGGCATCATCGCAGACTAGTTAAAGTCAATTTGGCGCAATGAGGTAACTGTCTCAATTCTTCCAGATAAGTTTATTTACCTTGATTTTAGCAATAAAGAACTGAGAGATGAAATCCTAGTTAATGGATGCCCTAATTTTAGAAATTCTTCCTTTTCTATATTTGAATGGATGCCTTTTTCTAATCCAGCTAAGTTACAAAACTTTAAAGTAGATAAAGCCATTCTCCTCAAGAATCTACCATTGGAACTCTCTAAGGAGGATACTCTCAGGAAAATAGGAAATTGTTACGGTTAGTTTGTTGGATCCATAGAGATAGAGTACTATTATGCAGAAAAAGTAATCATAGTCAACATGAATCTCAACATTAAATCCATTCCTCCCATCAAAATCAGCTGCAAATCCTCTTCTTGTACCATTTGGCCTACATTAATTGAAGATTATATAGATGTAGAAGAAATCGATGAATCCCTTAAATCCCTAGGACCTAAGAGTAGTTACCCTAACCCTAATGCATCTCCTTCAATCAATAGCAAGAGGATAGATTCCCTTTCTATTATCCCAAACTATGACAGCTTTAATGCAAACATATCTTTCTTTAAAAATAAAGGTGGTTTTAGGATTGATCCCAACCCTCTCAACAAGGAGACTGCCAACCAAAGTTCCTTTGAAAGAGGTCAACATGCAGAATTTGGGTCTCCCAGCAACATTAATCACAAATTATCTCCCTTGCACCCCATAGGTCTAGACTTTTTTGGGAATGAGCCTTTTTCACCTGAGTGCAACCCCCCCCCCCCTCGCCTGATACCAGAATCTAGGTCATCGAGAATAGAATGATTATGGTAGGAGGACTTATGGAGGAGCTAAAAGAAGTTCAAAAGGAAATCAGTGAAGAATTATCCCAATGGCACAACGAAGAAACACTGAAAATCAATGTTCATCAAAATAGAGAAAATGAGACCCCCCTCATCTCAATTCCAATTAAAGTTGAATCTATTAACAAGGCATTAGGACTTAATCAAGGTTCAAGCCTAGAAGAGTATGGAAAAAATATTTTAGACCATGAAGATTCTTTTATTACTCCTTTTAGGGATCCTGAGGACAATGCTCAGAATGGTAGGTATGAGGAGGAAAACTTGTTTAACGAACCTCGACAGGATGATGAAGACATCAGCAGATGCCTCGATGGGATAACAAATTCTGACAGGCAGCTAGGTATTGCAACTACCATTGAAGGTTTATCCTCTCCTATCACCCTTAAGATCAAGAAGAAAAGAAGCAGGAAATCAATCAATGAATTGAGAGCTAAAGATGGACAAGTTAAGAATCAACCGAATTTATTCGATATTCTGAATGCAAGGAAGGGAAAGATCCTTCCCCAAGGGCATTGAAAGTAACAACTTGGAATGTTAGGGGCCTTAATGCCCCTAACAAACAAAGATTAATTAAAAGATATCTAAATATATTTGAATCTAAAATAATAATATTATAGGAAACTAAATTAAACCAGGAGGAAAGTTTGAAAGTTTAGTCTAAAACTAGGTGTTTGGAAGTTAGAGATAGTCTTCTCAGAAGGTGCCTCTGGTGGGCTGGCAGCTCTATGGGACCCTAGGAAAGTAATGATAGAGGGAGTTTTAAAATATAATAACTGGTTATTATTAATAGTTATTAGCTTAAAAACAAAATTAAAATTCAAGCTCATTAATGTATATGGACCTATCCCTAATTCAGAAAAGAAAAAACTATGGCAAGACTTACATATTCAACTTGCAAACAACCTTGATGATATACATATAATAGGAGGGGATTTTAATGCAATCCTAGACATTAAAGAAAAATCCGGTGGATCACAATTTGTTTCACAATCACAAAAAGACTTTAGTCTTTGGGTCAGCGAAAATAACTTGACAAACATCACCACTAATAATGGGGTGTTTACATGGAACAATCGTAGAGTAGGTTTTAGCCATATTGCTGAAAGGCTGGATAGATTCTTGATTAGCCTAGATATGGGAAATTTTAATTATAATACATATGTGGAAGTGCTTACTAAATCAGGGTCAGACCACTTTCTAGTTAGATTAACTATTACAGAGAATTTCAAACTGCTTAGAAATCCATTTAAATTTGAATTCATGTGGTTTCAGGATGAGGAATTCATGCAACTTTTGGAACAATGGTGGAAACAAATTAAAATCTCTGGCTCTAGGATGTACTGCCTAGTAGCCAAGCTTAAAATTATTAAACATAAGATTTTGGACTGGAACAAAGAAAAATTTAATAATATCTTTAAACAAGAAAACAAAATAGAATCAGAAATAAATGACTTAAATGAAATTGTCATAAAGCAAGGAATGAACGAAACATCCTATAAGAAGGAAAAAGAACTTATGGCTAAGCATGCAAAGATCCTAATTAAGGAAGAGATCTTTTGGAAACAAAAATCCAGAGAGACATGGCTTAAAGAAGGTGATAACAATACCAAATTTTTTCATAATATTACTAACAATAAAAGAAATATTAATAGAATTACAAAACTAAAAGACTCAAATGGTGATCTCATCAAAGATTCAAAACTTATAACAGAACATCTTGTCCACTATTACCAAACGCTTCTTAATAATCATGAATACTCTGATTTAGATGTCCAAAAGAAATTATTATCATCAATCCCCAAATTAATCTCTGAAGCAGATAATAAATGGATAAATAGCAAATTATCACTAGAAGAAGTCAAAAAAGCTCTATTTCAGCTCCACCCTGAGAAAGCTCCCAGTCTTGATGGCTTTCAAGCTGGCTTCTTCCAAAAGTGCCAGAATTTTCTCGGTGAGGACATCTGGAAAGCTATAGAAGCAACCAGAAACTCAGGCACACTGCTAACTGAAATCAACAATACCTTTTTCTCTCTGATTCCCAAGAAACATGATAGCCTAGAACTAGGGGATTTTCGCCCAATTTCCCTATGTAACACAATCTATAAAATTCTCTCTAAATACTTAGCAAATAGCCTCAAAACCTTTCTTCCATCAATCATCTCTGAAGAATAGACAAGGTTTGTTCCTAACCGCTCAATTTTGGAAGGAATTATAATAGCCCAAGAAATAGTGCATACCGCATAGTACAACAAAGAATCTTGTATGCTCATTAAAATAGATATCCAGAAAGCATATGATAAAGTCAATTGGAGATTCCTATGCAAATGTTTAGAGGCATTCGATTTATCTAAACAATGGATAAATTTAATCTATAACTATATCTCTTCACCCAATATTTCACTCTTAATTAATGGTACACCTGAAGGCTTCTTTGAAATCTCTCGAGGCATTAGACAAGGTGATCCACTATCACCCTTCCTATATGTGATCATGGCAAAAGCTTTGGGTAGATCTATAAATAAGGCACATCTAGAAGGTAAAATTATAGGAGTTAAAGTAACAAATAACGTCTCCAATATAACCCATCAACAGTTTGCAGATGACACAATATTGCCAAGGGCATGCAATATAAAAGAAGCAAAGGCATTTAAATCTACCCTAAATGTTTATATGAAGGCGTCAGGCCAAAGTGTCAACCCCAATAAATTAAAAATTTTCTTTGTTAACACCCTCCTGACTAAAGAGAGACAGATTTGTAACATTCTAGGTTACAAAATTGGTAAGTTTCCTTGCAAATATTTAGGGATCCCCTTAGATAAGGGGGTACGTAGCTCTAAACTATGGGAATCAGTAGTCTCTAAAGTCCAAAACAAAAAAGGAAGTTGGAAAGGAAAATGGCTCACTAAAGCTGGCTGAGCTACGATGATTAAATTTGTTCTATTTGCTGTTCCCACTTATCAAATGTCTCTTCTCTCACTTCCTATCAACATCAAAGCTAATATAGATAAACTCCTTAGAGACTTCTATTGGCAAGGTTCATTGAAAGAAAAGAAAACAATGCTTATTAGGTGGGATAATCTTTGCAAACCAATTTATCAAGGTGGGCTAGGCATTAAGAATCTTCAATGGCAGAATACAACCTTAGGAGCCAAATTAGTTTGGAGAATTTATACGAACCCTAGTAGCAAATGGGCGACTATCCTACTGAATAAATATGTCCCCAATGTGGAACCCATCAATATTTTTAGAGCCCATTCACACACTAAAGGTTCCCGTATTTGGAATTTTATTATAGAGTCCAGAGGAGTTATCAATAACCTACTCACGTGGGATGTTGGAGTAGGTAACAAGGCCCTGTTCTGGGAAGATTCTTGGGGAGGGTTTTCCCCATTGAAAAATGAAGGATTCTCACAGGATTATATGGATAACTACAAAACTAGTATTGGTAGTTACGTAAAAGATTACATTTCTTGAAGTGCAGCTCCCATATGGAAATATATAGATATCACCCATGGAGATCACAATGAAAATGTCAATCTATGAGAAATCCTTAGCAATAGAATAATCTCGTACAAAAGTAGAGAAGATCAATTAATTTGGGCAAGCTCAAATGATAGAAACTATAAAGTCAAAGATGGATATAAAACAATTCTGAAAGAACAAAATCTAGATACCTTAGATATACCCCTAAACTTATGCTAGAACAAAGCATGCCTCTGTAAGGCAGGAAATTTTCTTTGGGCAACATTGCAAAAGAAGATTCTAACATCAGACAAAATTAGGAGACTAGGTTTTGAAGGCCCATCTAGATGTCCATTATGCGAACGCCAAGAAGAAGAGATTAACCACTTACTTATAAATTGTGAATTTTCTCAAGAATGTTGGAACTAGCTAAGCAAGTGCTTAAATTGGTACTCAGCGAGGCCTATGGATATATTGAATTTTCTCAAAGCATGGCCTTCACCAAATAAGGATAGCCCGTTTAAAGATATCTAGGTTATTGCTCCATCTATAGTACTATGGGAAATCTGGAAAGAACGCAATAGAAGAATCTTTACAAATCAAAAACTAGAGTGGAGATCAGTAACTAATAAAATAGAAGCCTCAATTATTGAAGTAATTAACAACAGACTTCGGAACCAACATAGCTATGAAAACTCGTTTAAGCAATGTGATAATAATCTTAGAAGGATATGGCCAAAATTGGCCATACCCCCATTATATGGTAGAGGAGGGGACAAAACAAAGGTTGACAGAAGCACATGCAAATGGGCATCACCTAAAGAAGGGTGGTATAAACTAAATTTTGACGGCGCCTCTAGAGGCAACCCAGGTATAGAAAGTATAGGTGGGATTATCCACAATTGGAAGGGAGAACCTATTGCTAAATTTGCTAAATCCATTAAACCTGCAACCAATAATATGGCTGAATGTGGTGCAGTTCTAGAAGGACTTAAAATCTGTTATCAACTAGGTTTGCCAAAAATTGAAATAGAGGGAGATTCCAAAATTATTGTAAATGCAATCAGGACTAGGAAAACACCAAACTGGAAACTTAATTTGAAATTAGAAGAAATCCTAGAAATCATGGATAAAATCCCTCAAATCGAAGTAAAACATATTTATAGAGAAGGTAATTCAGAAGCCGATCTTCTAGCAAATAGGGGAGTAGTGGGTGAAAAATTTGTAGAAAAAATAAAAATAATCGTAGTTTAAAGGTAAGCTGTATCACAAAGAGTAGCCATCAGTGATCACATGCCCCATCCATAATAGCAATATTACATAATACTAATGACTAGTAACTAACTAAACTCAATAGCAGTGATTCAGATAGATTACTCAAGCACCTAGAAGAAAGGGTTTCTTAGGCATAGAATTCTTATGATACATGTTTAAATTTAGGTCTATTAAATTTAGATCCTAACTAAACTCTATCTCTTCTGAAATAGGGATACCTTTTAAACTAATCAAACTTATGAAACTCAATCGGTTTATAGGACACAAAGACATTAGACACATTGAGATAAAACTACTCTGCTCACCATCCTTTGAATCTTGGATGTCAAAATACATATAGTTAGTTAGAACATATATATGAATGTAATCTAAGCTTCATCACATTTTCAGATCCAAATATCTACTAATGTAATAGGCAAATTTGGGCTTAACAATCGCAACTATTCATACATATATATAGAGAGGCCCGTTACAATTTATATTTACTCTATTAGATAGGTATCCTGCTAGAAATTCTCCCTATAAGAATCTGACCTTCTCTTAGTAGAATGGTTTAAACCAGTCATTCGATTATTGAAACCAGTTTTACTTTTGAGACCAGGTAGACTAGTCCTTTACAATTGTAGAAATTTTTTAGAGTTATACCCCCTCTGTATACTAGACAAAGTCCTTAAAATCTTATTACATTAGGATACATATGGATTAATTTAAAGGGAGTAAACTATAGTCTCAAATTTAGCCTATCTTATCTTAAACTAGGAGATCTTATCCATTATCAGTTCTATGTAGGAATCCTCTAATCAGTCCTCTAATCACTAAGCCTAATTGACACTAATAGTGTAATTCTAGGCTATGTCTCATATGGGATAACTCCTGTATATAGTAGATATCCCAACGCACATAGAGTGATCTATTAATTTTGACAAATTTCTAGTAGTCACCGAAGCATTATAAATCAAATCATTAATTTTCAGATATAATGACTCCCCCATGGAATTATTAGATAACGACCTAAACTCTCAATATTAGGAAATTCTCACATGATAAGATTAACAGGAGACATGTAATTATTCAATGATTTCCATTTAAGGATTGAACGTTCTAGACTATCTACAACATTCCAATTTTTTTTGAAGGACTACCGACAATGATGAAATGATAGATCATGCAAGAATCATTCAATCATGTAGAAACACTATCCTTCATGAGGGACATGAAGACAGACAACATAGATGCAAGTATAGAAATTATAAATTCAGTAATCTTTAGTTTATCTTCAAACTCATCTCCTGTTAGATTCAACTTCCTAAAGTGATAAAAATGAAACTTATAACCCCGAGGGATCCCTTCTCGATCATTATAGGACATCCTCCCTGCACAGGTAAACAATATGTCCCATCTTAGTAATAATTTTTGCTAATAGCTTTTTAACCCTATACATTCTCACCAGAATCCATGTGTAGATTTAATGACCACCCCCGAGTCGAGTTCATGTGCCTATGATGATACCTGTAGTAATTTTTACTAATCAATTATATCCATAATAAGTGATATAGATGGATTATTCAGGTCCTCGAATAGCTGTAAGCTACAAACTTAATGATAATCATCATTATCTGTTAAAGGTAAAATTTGTAGCCTATAAAACATAATTGGCTATTTTAACATATCAAGAAACAACATTCCCTTTAGAGATCAAGTACGCAGAGATTATTTAATAGGGTCACCATGCTATACAAGTAGAAATATGTCATGATAGATCTCAGGAAATTGATCATTAGACCTATCAAGCTGGTGCAAACACAAGATATGATGATGAATAGAGGTATAGAAAGTTAATCATGACAATTACTTCATGAACAAACCCCTCTTGCAATCCTCTATATAGCAACCCTTAGCATAACTCAAATTTATCTCCTGCACAAATTACACCAAGTCCCAGGATCTATCCAAGCCATGGAATCAAGACTACTCACCTTTTCTACCAAAGGAAATAGAGTGATGGCTTTTAGAGGACACATCATGCCTGAGCGGTGGAACCGAGTCCTGAACCCCTTGCCAAACTCATCTAGAAGGACAATAGAGAAGGCTATGGGTGATCAATATTTCGACAATGAGTTTACATTTCAAACCAATGGAGAGATTATAGGGCAATTCATCACAAGCTCACTTTTCGCAGGTAAGACTAAAGAAGATATAATTCAGATAGCAAGGGAAATCTTCATTGAAGAACATCTTGGTGGTTTGGAAAAAATGGTAAACTGTGTGGATAACCAGCTCACAATCCCATACCCAGAGATTATGATGAAAACAAAGATATCTAAGCTCGATGAAATCCCCCAATCACAATGCATACCCATGCTAACATTCAAAGATGAAGGAAGGGTCGATACTCACTGGCCGGAGATGTTGAGAAACTTGGACTTTCTCTTTAATGAGATCCTGTCTGAGGAGATGGACACGAAGTGGCTCCTTAACTACTGGCGAAATGAGGGTTTCAATATTCCAAGAGACATAGACCAAGTCGAGCCAGCGAACCTTCATATTATGGCCCCGAAGGTCACAAGGTGTACTCGACACTCAAGAAAGGAGGCAGCTGAAATTGAATGTATTGTCGTGATGGTTAAAAATGAGAATATCTAGAATTGCGGCGTAATCTAGAAAGATGGAGTCAATTAACCAATAGTACCTAATGTCTCTTTTTGTGGATTATAGTATATCCTACTAGCTGGATAACGTATGTTAATTTTACCAAGATACATCAGTCTCAGCCCAAACCATAAACTATGTCAACATAGTTTATATGTTTCAATTTCTTCTGATTATGTACATAAACTGATGGTTAAACTCATGGATAAATAGTAATGTGATATAGTTTGAAGTAAATTTATCTCTGCGTGTATGGAAAGGCTTCTATATTGATAACTGTTACACTCTCGGTTATTTCTTATCAAGCATATAGATTAGGGCTAGAAGGTTATTGTCCCGCTTATTGCTCTAAGCACAATCCCCTCAGTCAATAAACATCAGTATAATCTATAATGTAGTAGTGAGGGATCTCATATCCTGGTTAAATTGGATTAAGTACAGACCTCTAGGACCCCTGGAATGACTTCCAAACTCCAATAACGCAGTCGTTATATGAAGAGGATGGCTCCAAAGGATGGAGGCATCATCGAATAGATAGCAAGAAGAGTATATATGGCTTTGCAACAAATGATGTCAATATTTTCTTTCCTATTAATTACTATAGATAATAATACAATGTTAGGAACCTGCAGGTATCGAATCGGCTTAGAAGATAGGGCACTACGGTATTTGATACTAAATACAACCCAAACCAATCACTATATTTCGGTAAGTGAACAACTTCCTTTGTTTAAAAAAATAGAAATATAAAAATTCAAGTGCTAGTAAGTAGTTCTAATAGGATCATTTCCCAAATAGGTAGTATCTTCTTTTATAAATCTCTACAATTCTCCTTGTTGTACACTTTATTAAGAATATGGAAAGTATGTCCCATTGCTACGGGGCTCTATAGAGGAAGAAATCTAATAGAAGGAAGAAATTTTATAGTGTTTTTTAATGAAAAATGCCTCTCGCTAGAAGATTGAGTAGCATTCAGGGAATTAGAACAGTCGTAGGCACCCAACAGTCAGGCCATTGGAAGATTAATCCTATAAATAACCTATGTCCCTATAACTTTCCCATATCGATCTTGCATAATTAGAGTAGTATAGGCTGATATGGAAACTCCTATTAACCTCACCTGTAATGGAGGACAGTTGGCCCTGGAAGGCAGGATTATGCCAAAATATATCAAAAAGATGTTAATTAATAAGCATCCCCTCTATATTAGAGCTATACTCTGAATCTTGGGACCATAATTTATCAATTTAGAGGAAAATTATAGGGTCCTATCCAGTATCTCCTCTATGTTTGTACTTGTTATTTCTTTTTGGGGTCTCCACGAACTAGAAATAAGGAGACTCAGTCACAAAATCTTTAAACATAGATTTTTGGGCAACTTTGACAAAGCCCCTCTTTATATTAAAGGGGATCCCAATGTAGCCAATCCAAGAAGCTTGGACAAGGCACTCTCCCACATCCCCTCACCTATTATTATAACTCGGAACATAGAAGACTTCAAAGAAAGAAAGGACATAGTTATTAGAAACATAACCTTCCTGCTAAATCATTTACATCTCTGAAAGCTTGAGAAGAGAAGCTGGTTCTACGATTACTGGCACTTTGATGAAGTCAAAATTACAGACATGGAAAGCTTTGCAGAATCTGGTTCTGAATCTCTCATTGACATATGGTTAAACAAAGGGAAGTATCATGATGAGGAAATAATATGACCATCTCATGAAGGAAAGATGGCCAAAGAAAGGTTAAAGTAGTGTTCATTAAAACATCTGTTTATAAATAATCTCTAAACTATGTGTTAAAAGCCGGTAATAGTATAGATAAAGATAGAGCTATCATGATAAATATAACAAATTCTGGTCAGGATCTTATGATGATAACATCTACTATTGAATTCTTGTTTGGAAATTAATGTATGGCATCGATTGGTATTTGATAGAGGGTAACTTTCCTTGTATATTGTTGTATTTAAGTCTTTAAAATGAAAGAATCTCTCCTTTTATTTAAAGCTCTTAGGCTTTCATGGAATACTTGAAATACTGCCAAAGAGACAACTTGAATTAGTTTATAAAATTGTCACTTTATAGAAATATATTGATGAATAACTCTTAAGTTAAGGACATCAAAAGGAGATGCTTGTTAAAACAGGATTGGGCGGACTAATAAGCAAAACAAAGGACTAAAGGAAAATTACCCAAATAGAAGCACAAAAAGTATAGAAATATGGTTTTTTAATCCGCTTTCATAGAGGATTTTGGGTTCTTTTAATCATGCTCAGTTTTCCTATACCCCTATGTTTTCGAACTAAGGAAGAATTCTGATCCCATCTCCCTATCTAGACTTTGATAAATCTCTTTTAAGACTGCTAGCCTCCTTTTGTATTAGAATCCAAGTCACATTTTCAGTCATATAAGTTAAGGATAATAATTATAGTACAATGCGACTCTTAAAAGAAGGACTATAGTCACATCAAGAATAGAGATTATATATAGTCTTTGTTACAACATGATTGATTTTCTAACCATATGGATTAGCTTGTTGTAGCAAATAGTGGTTTTGTATACAGGATAGCTGACGCACGGGAAAAAGTACAAAAGAACATCATGTCATCAATACATAGCGATATCAAAGCAACAGACACCAGGCGAAATCCTAGTAAAAGGATAATCAAAATTGTAAATAAAGGATTGCATACATCAATCGATGTAAATGAGGGGATGCTCTCATATTATTGTTTGTAATATTAATATTGGACCAAGGTCCCGGGCTAGATTGGAGGTTTTCTTCTCCATTCTTTCCTACCAGTGCCCGCACAAAATGGAGAACTCTATACTTAAATTTATTTTATTATTAAAATTCTTTGGCTTAGGCCTTTTACTGATATATATATATATATATATATATATATATATATATATATATATATATATATATATAGATATATATATATATATATATATATATATATATATATATATATATATATATATATATATATATATATATAGACACACACACACACACACAATCACATTGTCCACAATCATCCCTTACATCAACATGTTAAAATGGAGGTCAACAAAATTTAAAAAAAAACATTTTTTCAACATGTTGTGCAACACATTTACATTTTCAATAGTTTCATAATAGTCCGCCTACCAATTTTTGGCAAGAACTTCGCTACACTGCAGCCTTGTTAAGATTATGAAATATGAAAATGTAATATTATTATAAAAAATAGTGCATTTTGATTGGCTCAAATTAGGATATTTAATTTCCAATTGGGGCACTAATTATTACACTCCCAAATAGATGAAAAAATACTTCAATTTTAATTAATTGTTGTGTATGATTAAGTATGCATCCAATATGATTACTTCAATTTCTTTTTTTTCATTTTAGAGAGTGGGTGAAAATAGGGTAGGACTAGAAGTTGCCCCACCAACTTAAAAATATTATTTGACACTTATCAAAAAATAATTTTTTAATTTAATTCTATATAGAAAATAAAACTAGACTTTAAATTTGAAGTTAAGATTTTACTAACTACAACTTAAAATATTCTTAAAAATTCTCAAACAGTTATAACCCTATTTTTCAGGAAACCCTTTTCATAAACCTAACCTTATCAATGCATTTCCAAGAAAGTAAAAAATCAATTTAATTTTTATTATTAATTATTAATTATCGTTTGCAGTCAAATGGGCATTCACACTGATTCGAAGGTTTACTTCAAATTTTATTATTCCCTTTTTTTGAATTGCCAATTGATACACTTCCAAGAAGGTGAAATATTAATTTGATTCTAATTAATTACCTATTGCTATTACTGTCACATGAGCATCCAACATGCTGATTGAACATCGCCCCTGCGTTTTTTATGAATTCAGTATACTTTTTTCTATACTTTTTTGTGTTTTTTTCAGTATACTTTTTGCTTTTTTCAATAAATAAATCGAATGTGCAGGCGTCACAGCGTGTGAAGTTAATGGAAGAATTTTTACGATAATCTTTTGGGATAACAACAGAATTTAAATCTTCTCTGGTTTCAATTTGTCTGTCATTAGAAAAATCCGGTGAGAGAGAAGACCGATTTCTTAGTTTACTTTGGTATTTATATGCAGTGGAAATATGATTGAACTTATGATTTGTTCTCTAACCTAAACGTCGCAGTCAATTCATAATTCATAATTCTTAATTCTTCCCCTGTTTTCCGATTTGTGAACGTTTATATATTTGTTTGCGTTTTCAGGCTGAAGATATGGAATGTAGTCGATGTTTGGAGGGAGTTCCCTTTTACAACATGGCACAGGTATTGTGTTTACTGAACAGTGCTTTTATATATTCCAATTGTCTGTGATTTAAGATTGTGGATTTTGAATTATGGTCGAAGGATGCTGCAAATTAATTAGAGAGGAGAAGCATGCCTGAAAGTTATTTCTCGGTAAATAGCCCGCGGTTTCTGTGCCAAACTGTTGTCAAGGGATGTTCATGCTAATTAAATATGCAAATTAGTTTTTTATCAGTGGACATCCCCGTAAAACGGGAAGCATACTAAAGCTTTGTATAGGGTAAGTCACTAGCTGGATAGCTTTATATGTACAGCTTAGAGCGTTTTTATAATACTTATTCTGTAGTCTTAGAAAGATTAATGGTCCGTCGATACTGCTGAAGTTGATTAGAACTTTTGGCTCACAATATGTTCAAATTAGTTAGATTTCCACAATCTATATTATGCTATGAAATTTTTTGGGTTTGATTGTGTAAAGATTTTGGATCACACTCCCTAATCCATCATTAGGATGATGGAGAACAATAAAAGAAAAAAAAAACAATGATGATCACAATATGCTCTCAAATTGTTTTGGCTAAATTTTTTATTAGCGTTGAAAATCTCCTTTGTTAAGGTTTTTAAACCTTAATTATTAGAATCAATGGTATGCACATGCATATGGCCTCGAATCTTCCTTATGAAGAGTTTTTACTCTGAATTATTATAATTAATGTTTTTTATTATAATAAGTTATAATCAATGTTATGCACAGTGATACGGTGTAAAATCTTTTTGTTTAGATTTTTCAGCCTTAATTATTATAGTCAGTGTTATGTGAATAGAAAGATCCATAAATTTATTTATACAACAGTGTGCAGATGGACACCTCTTTTGTGCTAAATGTTTAGCAAAGCATGTAGAAGAATACATATGGGGAGGTTTTGAAATTTGTACTTCTTTATGCTGCTTGGACACTAATGGCTGCAAGGAGCCATTTCCTTTGTCAGAGGTTTGTATGAATGCTACACAGAATTAATTTCCTATATTCAGAAGTTAAATTTATTATGTTGCCGAGTCATGATGGTGAATGAAATTTTGTGTGGTAGATTCGAAGAAGTCTGCCAAGTGATCTTGTTGAAAGATATGAACAACGGCAGGCGCAAACAGATGTTGAACTAGCCAATCTTGAAAATCTGGTTAGCAGTATGGTTTCTTATATTGTCTTATGATTGCTATTTCATTTTGGTTAGACTTCACGCTCTTTATGTTGCCCAAGATTTTGTTTGACGGTAATTTAGGGTTAATTAGTACCTCAACAGATTAGCATGCTTCCTTGTTATCATAGAGGCGGAGCAAGCTCTATGCTTTCATTATAGAACTTATTTTGTGTTAAAAACATGGGAACATTTTGGATTACCCAGCACATTCTTTTTATTCCACTCTCCTTTATCCAAAAATCAGGTGATTTCCATGTAACTAAATTTGATGGTTATTAGGGATTTGTACTTTAATCAATATAAATGTTACTACTGTGCAGGTCTATTGCCCTTTCTGTAACATTCCTTATCAAGGGAATAAGGATGAACTTATTTTGCTATGTCCCTGTTCAAAGGTATGGGTGTAATTGCTCATTTATAATTAATTATATTTATCAAAAATGGCAACAACAAGTACTGTTCTCTTTGTTGGCATTTTAAAATTTTTTTATATGAAGATATCTCTATCTTTATCATCAAATTTCTGTTTTAATTTTGACAAACATAAAGTTTAGTTTGAGTTTAATTGCTGAATCTAAAAAGCTGATAAATATATTTTTTTGAAGTAAAGGTTTCATGAATATTTTTAATTAAAATTGATGGTGCCACAACCACCGGCAGTGCCAGAAAACTCACTCCAGTCCTCCTTACTTGCAGCTTGAACAATGAGAGGCTGCGTTGCTTTAAGCAACTCTGCAGCTTCAAGGAAAAATATCATGATTCTTGTCTGCAGTCTATTATGCAACCTCTAACTTGCTGCAGGTAATCCAATAGCCACCTAAATCAATCGCTAGGAGCTCACACCCAGTTTACCTGTTGCTGCAGGTAAAGACATCATACGTACGCACAAAGACGAGAACATACATGATACATCTAATGACTCCAACAGGGGTAGCTAATTAATCAGACAAACTCACACCAAGGATCGAGATCGTAAATCTCACACGTACAAGCATATTGAAAGGAAACTGTTTTAAATACAAATCTTGTTTCATTAGATCAATCGAAAATACATTTCTTTATACATACTAGTCTCAGAATACAAGTCTGGGCAGAAATTTGAGTTTCCCTGCTCTCTCTCTCTCTCTCTCACACACACACACACCATATATATGTAGCCTTGTACAAAGATGAGATTTTCTGTCCCCTCAAACTTCCAAACACTCCCCAAATCTCTCTCTCTTTATCATTCTCTCACCTCATGTCTCTTTGTTTTCTTTAAATCTTTCTCTAAATCTCACCCCTCCACCCTCGTCACCTCACATAACCTCCTCTCTCACAAAAGGACGAACAATGAGTTGTGCAATAAAATGCATCCCACTAACAAAATTCCCTTGTCTTTTTTGTCCTTATTCAATCTCCAATGCAGTCGTCTTGGCTTCTTATTTCCTGTTATGCAGTCACCTGGTCTTCAGCTTCTTACATGTGGCAAAAAGAGCCAACCCATGACTATTTAGTATTTAGAGTATCCAAATAGTAAATGTATATAAATGCAAGACAACAGGGAGAGAAATGATTAGAGTCAACCCTATGCCACAATCATATAAACAAGGGAGGCAGGGCAAATTACACAGCCCCCCCAACCATCTGACGTACATATACATTTATGACATTTACCCCCCTTCTCCATAGGCATTTCTTTAGGTTTGTCATCTGACTCAATTTCACAGCAACAAACAGGTGACTTGACATGAGCATCAACATTTTAATTTACCTTGAGGTCCTTCACCACATCCACAAATACCTTGTGAGTCCTTTAGACTCTGTCCATTAAATCCTGTAAGTGTTGCAGATGACAGTTGAAGAACACCTCAACTTGAATACCAACCCCATCTATATCATCATGGAGCAGATAAATGCCTACAACTATAGACAACACAGAGGCACAACTTAGTGATTGGGATGCATCAAACATATTCCTCTGCCCAATGAATTGATAAGGATCCAGTAATAGCTTCAAGATGGCTTCCCTTATGCCCACATAGGGAGTGCCATCCATACTTTTTGTCAATTCCCAAATGTGTAACATCCATGTACGTAAGTTAGGAGTCAAGATCTCTTTCTCCTTGTATATTTTTTTAATCGTATCTTCACCGCGCTTTCTCTCCTTCCTCATCTTACACCCAATGCTCAACCTTATATTTTCCTCTGGACTATGACGCTTTCCTTTGCTGTCACCAGCCGAGGAGGCCATTTCAACAAAATGAAAAAACCCAAAGTCCAAAAAATTTTCCCTTGAGCTGGAGCTCTCATACTAACTCCACATATGAAGATGCCAACACAATGCTTCACATAATGAGTTTACACCTGGGAGATTAATGATAATCTCATCCCAACGAACCAGTAGCATACCATACCATAAATGCCACTATCCCTTTATGTGTGTGAGAAAGGTAATGAGATGTTACTGCGACATTCAGTGACCTTTCGTCGGTCACTATCGATGGGGTCATGAAATTGCATTGGTGACAAAACAATTTGTGCCAAAATGACTAAAGCCAAGATTGGTTTCCAGGTGGCAGTGGCAACCATTTCATATCATTTGTGATCAGGTGGCAATGATCTATAATGGTGGCTACATACGCGATAATGAGGGCTTGGTGTTCAAGCCTTTTACTTAAGTGATTATATGTATGTCCACAATCATTATTGTTGATTGTTTTTGAATAGATGTGTTATTCACAAGATGATGTAAGTGATTTGATGTGTTTGTTCCCAGTCAGAGATGTTGAGTGATTATGATTGGATGAGTGTGTCCCCAATCATAATTGTTGTGAACGGATGTGTGTGTCCCTATTCGTAACCATGACGTTGGATAGATGTGTTTGTCCCTATCCTTGGATGAAAGTATAGAGGACGAACTGAGGCTAGTTTCACTATTGCTTCTCATGAGTAGATGTGTATGTCCCTACTCATATCTTATAATGAATTATTGAAAGTGATCATCAAGTATTGTTGGTCCACTATCCCCAATTGGAGAATGATGCAATAGGGGGAGTGTTGGGAATATTACATCTTTCCCATAGTTGTTAGTATAAGTCATTTTAGGATGGTTCCTATAATATAGGATCTGCAAAGCCTATAAATGTGGAGTTCATATTAAGCGAGAGTCAGTGAATTGAAGCAATAGATTATTATTGTGTACAAAATTTTCTGCCTCTGCCCATATTTTCTAATAACCTAAAGCTTGTGTCGATTTTTGACTTCTTGTTGTAGTTGAAGGAGCGAGTTTTGGAGTTTGAGGTGACTCATCCTTACTGAGAAAAGATGTAAACTCTGAAGAGTCTAACCATTTAGGGGTTTCCCTTGTGAGGGGTTAAGTGAATGAGATACAAAAGCTTCAGTTAAAAACTAGGATACAGAGGAGAAACTCATAACAATGAGCTCTAAGATTTCATTATCATTCATACAATTTTTAAGCATTACATATCAAAAGCCATATTTACTGTCGCACATAGTTAGCTGCAATATTGATTATGGATGGTGAAAATCAGCTGGATGGTGGCTGCATGTAAACAATATTGGTCTGGGCCGATAGTCACATTAGTCTATACTGACCAATATTAGGCTGATAATTAATTTAGTCTAACATCCTCCTATAAGTTAATTATCAAATTGTCTCGGATATCCCCCCACAATCTAGAAAGGATGGGTTCTGGCTTATAGCCTTGTTAGGTACCCATTTACAATAACTTATCAAATTCTTCATATCGCTTCCCTTCATCACAATGACTTTAGGTGTTTATGGCTTACCCCTAATTGATACAATTTTGAAGTGGTTTGAAGCTCACCGCAAACTCTGCACTCAAGTGGTTTTGGCTAACCATAAACCTCACTCACAAGTGGTTTCAAGATCACCAAAAATTTTGCACTCTAGTGGTTTTGGCTAACCACAAACCTCACATACAAGTGGTTTCAGCTAACCACAAACCTCTCAACAAGTGGTTTGTGATCACCACAAACCAAGCACACAGTGGTTCAAATGATCACAACCCATTATAATGGGGGAACCATCATTACTTTGGGCTTTTCTCCTTCTGTACTTGTATCGAAATTGATTTGAGTCCATATAAAAGGAAATCCATCAACCAAGATACATGGGTGCCCAGCTGCTTTTCTTGCTAGTTCTATAGGAATCCTTTTCAAATACATGGTTCATCAATATGTTGAACCAAAAACCTTTGGGATGTCGGGCACAACCGAGAACGGACCCCTTACAACAATTCAGGTACGATACATGCTTCAAGTTTTCTTTTTAACAAAGGTGACTGGTACTCAAACATTTGCCCAAATTACACAGCCCATGAACAACATAAAACTTTCTCGACTTCATGATTGCAAATTGTTTGGGACTGGCCTCTTTTCAACGACCACCCAAATACTATCAACAATTTGACAAGATTAAAACATCAATATCTAGAGGGATATCGATCAAACAATTTTCTTAGGTAGCCCACTGACACAAGCACATTCTACCACCTCAGCACCAACATTTTCTTCAACAACTAAGAACACGAATCTTCTAGCAATCTTCTTTTACATGACCACTTTTGACAACAACACATTTTGACAAACAAATTCTCTGACCTCCAACCCAAACTGTTTGATTTTGACAGACAAATTCTCTCACTTCCAACCCAAACAGTTTGCACCTCGTGCAATCACAAAAAATTCCCAAAATTAATATCTATAACTTTAGACAAATTTAACCAACTCCTCTTTTATTTTATTTTATTTTAAATTGGAAAACACTCAATACCATGAGAAAACACTCGACACAAAAACACTCAAAACCAAAGAAATCTGCACAAAACCAAAACCAAGAGAAAATCACCATCTCTAGGATCTTCAGAATTTCTACCATTATCTCCTATACCAAGTTTAAAACTAGGATAGAGGAGAAACTCATAACAATGAGCTCTGAGATTTCAATCTCATTCATACAATTTATAGGAAATACATATTAAATGCTAGATTTACTGTAGCACATAGTAAGCTGCAATATTGATTATGGACGGTGAAAGTCAGCTGGACGGTGGCTGTGCGTGAACCATATTGGTCTGTGCTGATAGTCTCATTAGTCTATGCCGACCAATATTCGGCTGATAATTAATTTAGTCTAATAGCTTCAAACTCGTTACTAGTTTGGCCTACCTTCTGTTCTCTCCCTTGGAAACCCATTGTTGCAGTATATTTGAATGTTAAGGGTTGTTCTAAAGGTCCCACATCATCATTCCTGACTTTTTTAATTAGTAAAATTCTTCCTAGGACGTGTTTGAAAATCGAATGTGGAATCTTCTTTTCACCAACAACTGAATCAAGAAATGGTGAGACAGCAGTATCCTTACCTTTCTAAAACTCAACAACCATTCGAGAGAGTAGGTGACATATATAATTTGGTACATTAACATGCTAACAATGCCATAAGTGACTTTGTGGTTTAATATTGGTGGAGTAAAGAAAAGATTGCCTTCCCTCACAAGATACTTGACGATATGAATGGCAGAACAAACCCATTTCCATCGGAGAGAGACACACATAGTGCTCTAAGAGTAAGACTCCAGAAGTGGGTCTCTTGGGATAGGCAATTTAGCCGGAGAAGGAAAAACATCATGCTATCCTACAAAACCCTCCCCTTCTGTTGATAATCTTGTAACCTTAGCTATAGTAGGCACTATGACATTAATTCTCATCCTCTTTACTATGACCCTATTATACTGTGATGTTTGTGCAAATTGTCGAGCAACCTTATAATCACACCTCGTTAATTATTGAATAATTTATCCATCCTACATTTTCAAACTCCATTAGACATTCTGCATCATTGTAATGTCCTTTGTTAGTTTGTAATCTAAGATCTCTCTTGTCTACTGATCATGCTTGTAATTCATATAGATCTATTTAGTATTTCAACTTAATTAAATGAAATGATAATTTAAATAGAATTTATATTTCCTCTTACGACTATATTGATGGTCCCATGTCCAACTTATTATCCTGTTGAATTGGATGGGAAGACTTTAGGATGTGACCGAGGCGCTTAGAGACCATTCCCAATAGGCTCCTTCAGGGTTTACAGGTCCAAGGCCAAACTATTGGGATGCTGACTCCCACCCTATTTTGGGACAGAAGCTATTGACGGGATTTACACAAGCTCTCCCTGAAGACATCCTTATATTCCTTCCTTCCAATCCGACATGTGACAAATCGGAGTATATATATATATATATATATATGTCTGTATAATATAACTGATATAATTCTGATATTATATATATATATATATATATATATATTTATTATAAATGTATTCATTATATATATATTATAATTGTGAGTTTATTATTATTTCTGTGTAAGGCCATATGTGGGCCCCTCACTCATAACAGAATTTAGTTATAATATTCAACAATCAGAATTACTCGCTGTTTGCTTGCCAGCCATGCACCTGATTTGCCAAAAGGCCAACACCCACTGTTAATATGTATTTCTTTCGTATTCCTCTGGATATCAATTAAATAATAATTTTCCTTCCAATTATGATGAGTAATAGTTGTATTTATAATCTGCTATTCTTACGTAGAATAGCAGATATGATATATATTGAAAAATAAGAAAATATCGACCCTCTTGAATGAAATATGGGGTTTCTATCTTATATCCTATGCTGAAGATGATAAGACACGTAGTATGAGACACACCTCATTTCTCTTAATAATTACCTTCCTTCATAATTAATCTCACCACTTCTTTCACATGCTGATCGATTAGTCATATATTGTAATCGCATCTTTTCGTATTCATGCCCTTTTCCAAGTGATTCTCAATCGCTGTTGGTTATCATTCCAATTTGCCCACTGTACTTAATGTGTTGTTACAAGAGTCGCTGAGCTACGTACTCAATGCCATAGTCACCATTAAAATGAACTTACTGTCTTGTCGTCTACTGCTCTATTAATCAATTGTTTAAGTATGATGCTCGTACCGTCATGCTGATTCTTACGATGCTTTTGTTGATGTCATTATTGTTATCTCCTACCCCAAACAACATATCGCATTTAATTACTTTTGATATTATATTGTGCTTCATGCATTAATGTTCATCATATGAGCCATATTGATATGCCGCTGCTTTCAACTTCCACAATGTATTTGTAATCCGTATGGTCTCCATCAGTTTCGTATTTAGTAGTCATGTTGACTAAGTTGACCCCTTACTTGATATGGAGCTTGTTCCCTATATCATCGCAGACTTCCAATATGAGTCTTTGAGATAGTCAATGGTTGTATTCAATCCATATGTATTCTTCTGAGCGATGGAAGTGATCCTTATTGCATTTCTATGGAGTTTCCGACCTCACATACAATCCAGGTACTTGTATAAGTTTCAATCTTTAATTAAAACTTATAAAATCGATTATGAATTATTTATATTATATTTCTCATTATTTATTTATTTAATTATTATTGTTTTTAATATTCTTTTTCAGGAAAGGGGATATCACAATCATTCATGATAACAAAATGATTTGTTTGCTCCTTTCTCACAAGGTCACCACCCATCTGTTCAAATTCTCTACTCTTTTTCACTAAATTTTGTACTTATTGTGTTCTCTTTCTCGAATTATCCACTATATTTTGTGTTTCTTTTGTACTCTTGTGGCTATAACCCCAATCTGGTTCTATCTCCCCTTTTTTTGAGTTCTTTGTAGCATGCATGCAATTTACCACAAGGTTTCGAGCTACAGGTTCATTTGATGGTTAGCAGAATAAATGACAGATTATAATGGAGCATCATAAGGATGTTCTTAAAGGCATCAATGTAATCGTGAAGGATAGCGGGAAAATTTTAAAAAGTGACCAATTTCTATGAAGTTTGGATGGAATTCCAAAAAGAAATCTATCCCCTCCTCCCATCTTAAAGATTGACATATGGATGTACATATCAAATTTACAATCGAGGGTGAAGGAAGTTGACTATTTGAATTGTATTAGAAAAATACTTACTAACATGTTAGGAATAATATAAGGCAGTCTTTAAATGAATGCGATAGAATATAAATGTGAAGACCAGTTAGACATGATCTGATATGATAAATAAATATTAAATAATATTGCAAGGAATGGGAGTGAGTGCAAGTGATATATTGTACTAGGAAAGTTGATGTGGCTGAAAAGTGTAGTGGAGTGAGTGATGTAACAATTGGTGAGTATGCATGGGATGAGGCGGAATATATGCTGATGCATAATAAATTTAATTGTCAAATAGGTCTGTTTGATTATTACTACCTACATAGGGCATGCGAGTTGGCGATTGCATGGTATACAATAATGACTGTAGAAGTGATTGTTTATTGTGGAAAGTAAAGTGTTATCTATAGATTAAACTAAGGGAACTTTATTATGAAAGAGATAAAAATTACTCTTGAAAAGCATCAAGGCCTAAGTTATCCTGTTTAGGTCCAAATTTTGTGAGCTCTGCTGTGTCTAAAGGAACTGCAAATTGTTTCATGAAATTTGCTTCATTTGGTGGCTCTTTAAATAGCCAGAGGTGATGACCATTGACTGACAGGGAAAACTTGACTAGGTCATGACACTCCCAACCGGTGCTGAGAGGGGAGGGGTGAATCAACACCTATAAAACTTCTTTTAATAAATCTGATGAAGTATACTTATCACTGCAAGCTAAACAGATTCAAGCATAAAATAACATCAAGCAATCAAACACATAGTGACACCAGATTTATCACGTGGAAACCCAATTTGGGTGAAAACCACGGTGTGAGGAGACCTCACAAATTCTGCACTTTTCTGAAGTGCGCCCTATTAGGAGCCTTCCCTGTTAGAGGATTACAATGCACTATTAGATGCGATCCGGTTAAGGGATTTGTTACAATAAGGCCGATTAGTGCTTGCCTAGTTAGAGGATTTAGAACACCTTACAAGATGTCACCCGGTTAAGGGATTTGATACAAGGGACCTGTTAGAGTCCACCCAAATGCTGGGATTTAGCTATTGTAATTGTTAGAAAACAATAGAAAGATTGACCTTTTACAAATGGCTTTGCATTAGCCTGATAAGATCTCTGTTATGCTCAATTGAGAAACATCACCGGTAGCCGCAGGTGTGTTCTCTTTTGCTCTTGTGCTTCTCTGCACTCTCTTTGCTCAGGATTAAATTTGGAAAAAAACTGAAATCTAATTTTTCAAATTTTACTATGTTTTAGTAAACTGCATTTTTGAGGGTCTTCGGTGCATTTCTGGGCTTGGAGGCTGCACGGAAGTAGGAACGTTCATGGAAGTAGTAACAGAACATCCCTACTTCCGAAATTTGGTTCTAGATAATTTGAATACCTTTCCAACGCATCAAACGATTCGCAATTCGGAGCTAGAGCTAGAAAGTTATGCCTTCTCCAAGTGGACCTAATTTTTATATATAGTTATTTTGATAATTTTTGATAGTTTGAATAGTTTATTTGTAATAAATATTATGATGGCTCTTCATTTCATTTCCAAGGGATTTTGATGACCCTTGGGATCCATCAGACTTGTATAAACTCAAATATTCGAATAGAATGGATCAGTTTTTGATTTGCAATCTTGTTGTTCTCAATTTTCGTGTTGAATTCTACAATACTGCAAGTATCACACCAGGTATTATAATCTGGTTTTCATAAATCAGATCAGTGGTATCAGAGAGGGAACGCTCCTTTATGCCAATTTACACAAGGTCTTCCTACCAAAGATTAGGATTGGATACACAGGATTTATCAAAATACCCACCTTTGAGACGCACATGATCAAAGATGTCAGACGATGATGTTAAGAAGTTGGTCGAGGAAGCTTTAAATAAGCAACGAGAGGAGATGATGAGTCAATTTTCACACCTCCTATAGAATCAAAAACCCTCTGAATCAAAAACATCATTTTGTGGAAATACCCCTTTCAAAGTGTAGGTCAATTTCAACATCCCGAATTTTGAAGGAAAGGTCAATTCTGAAGCTGTTGATAACTAGTTATCAAAGTTGGATAGATACTTTTCTGTAAATAATTTCTCAGATGCAGAAAAGATAACATTTGCTCTCCTCAAAGCTGAAACCCATGTGAAATTAGCATGGGAAACC
Organism: Chamaecyparis obtusa; assembly: GCA_027943335.1. Classification (NCBI taxonomy): domain Eukaryota; kingdom Viridiplantae; phylum Streptophyta; class Pinopsida; order Cupressales; family Cupressaceae; genus Chamaecyparis; species Chamaecyparis obtusa. The sequence goes on from BSBK01000250.1 coordinate 464,069, forward strand.
AAAGTCACAAATAAAGAACGAGAATCATTTGTTGAAGATGGTTTTGAAATTTCTCTTGATAAGAAGCCCACATGGGGAGAATTTGTGGAATACATAAAAGAAGCTTACCTTCCGGAGGATGTGTATGAACAAAAATACATAGAGGGGCAGCTTCTTCGACAAAAGAGGGATCAGTTTGTGCAAGATTACACCAATACATTCCATTCATTTTCAGCAAAACTCGGTATTGATGATTCAGAGAAGCATCGAATTTTGAAATATCGGAGTGGACTTCACAGGTATATTCAAACAGAGATGGAATTTTTGAATATTGAGACATTGGCAACTGCCTATAAATATGCTACAAAAATTGAAGATAAATTCAAGCAGAAAGGGAAGAGGGACTACTTTGCAAACAACAAGCCAAGGGTTGAAGGTGGTAATAAATTTGTAGGAAAACAAGTGACCAAGGAACCTCATTCAAACTCATCCAAGAACACATGGTGGTCTACTAAAAACACACAAACAGACACAGGCATGTGGTGTGAGATGCATAAGTCCCCAACCCATAACACAAAGGATTGTCGAAGTATTAAAAATTTGATGATAGAAATACGAGGAGAGGAAGCTGAACCTGAATCGTCACCAGTAAATAATTTCGAGAAAGAGGAGAATGATTCCATCATAGAAGCAAACCCACATGCCATAGTTGGAACTGCTAAAGTATTGCCCCGTGAAGATGAAGAGAGACTTTTTCATTCATAGATGTGGGTTGATGGAAAGCCTTTGCATTTTATTGTTGACAGTGGGAGTCAAAAGAATTTGATCTCTAGGGAGACAGTCAAAAGATTAAATCTGAAAGTGACAAGACACCCACAACCATACTCTATGGGATGGGTAAATGAGGGACAAGATATTCAAATAAATCAACAGTATCGTTTGCCATATTCAATCAAGCCTTTCAAGGATGAAGTGATATGTGATGTAGCACCATTGGATGTATGCGATGTCTTGCTGGGGCAGCCATACATGTATCAGAGGCATGGGGTGTATGAGTCTAGGCCATGTAGTGTTACAATCAAGCTTGGTGGGAAGAGGTATCGAATACCAGAGGTATGTCCAACACAAACTGCTTCTTTAATTAGTGCTAAACAATGTAAACGCTTGATTGCTCAAACTGGAGCTTTTGTTGTACTCATGATTCGCCCTAAACAAACAAAGTCAGTTGTTCTTAATACACATGCTAAGGTAACAGAGAATCAACAAAATCAGATGGATAAAATTTTGAAAGAATATCATAGTGTGTTTAAACCACTAGTGGGAGTACCAACACAATGTCAAGTCAAGCACTCTATTGATTTAATCCCAGGCACACCGCTACCACATGAGCCAATATATAGGAGGTCATTTTTGGAAAATGATGAGATTAAGAGACAAATTCAGGAGTTGATTCAGAAAGGACACATTCGTCCAAGTGCTTCACCTTGTGGAAGTCCAATTGTCTTTGCTAAAAAGAAAGATGGGACATGGAGGATGGGACATGGAGGCTTTGTATTGATTATAGAGCATTAAACAAAATCTCTGTTAAAAATAGATATCCAATCCCTTGAATTGATGATTTGTTGGACCAACTTAGGGGGGCTAAATTCTTTACAAAAATTGACTTGAAGTCTGGATACCACCAAGTACCAATTGATCCAGCAGATATGTGGAAGACTGCATTTAAATCTAAGGAAGGTTTGTTTGAATGGTTGGTCATGCCTTTTGGCCTAACAAATGCCCCAGCCACATTTATGAGATTGATGAATGATGTGCTTAGACCATTCATTGATTCTTTCATAGTTGTTTATTTGGATGACATACTCATCTTTAGCAGAACTTGGTCTGAGCATTTGCAGCATGTTGAACAAGTTCTTTCAACTCTGCAAAAACACAAACTTAATGCCAACATTGAGAAGTGTTCTTTTGGTATGCAGAGTATTCAATACTTAGGGTATATCATTCACATTGAGGGTGTTCATGTTGATTCAACAAAGATTCAAATAATCCGAGATTGGCCATCCCCTAAAAATTTCACAGAGCTTCGCAGCTTCTTGGGCTTAGCCAACTTCTATCACATATTTGTGTTTGGTTTCTCACACATATCATGGCCTCTTAATCAATCACTAAGGGGTGGAGCACAAGCAAAATTTCAGTGGACAGAGGCAAAGCAACAAGCATTTGAGGAGTTAAAGAAAAGACTGTTCAGCACCAGTATTGGTCCTTCCAGATCTACACCAAGCATTTGAGATAGAAACAGATGCATCCGATTATGCTCTTGGTGCGGTACTCACACAACATGGGCACCCTGTTGCCTATCACAGTGAAACTTTTTTTGATACAGTGCGTAGGTATCCCACCTATGATAAGGAGTTGTATGCCATTGTCCAGGCTTGCAAACAATGGAAACACTATATACTGGAAAAGGAAACTGTTATACATACAGACCATAAACCACTTCAATTCTTGCAAACACAAGGGAAGCTGTAGAATGATAGACATCAACGGTGGTCAGTCTATCTACAACAATTTCACCTCAACATTCGTCATAAAAAAGGAAGCAGTAACAAGGTGGCAGATTGTTTGAGTAGGCCTCCAATTGCAGGTTTGACAATAGTGTTGGATTCATGTGGTCATCAATCATCAACTTGGGAACAACTATATGGTACTGACCCTGATTTTGCTAACATCTATGGTAATTTGGTAGAAGGAAAGTCTGTCCCTGATTTTCACTTGCAGGATGGGTTGCTTTGCCATAACGGTCACATATGTGTACCCACTGAGGAACGGAAGAAAATGATATGGGAAGCTCACTACAGTCGTGTTGCAGTGCATTTTGGTATTGGTAAGACTACTGCTATCCTTCAAAAATATTTCTATTGGCCAAAAATGAAGCAAGATATCATTTCACATATACAAGCTTGTGCAGCCTGTGCAATTGCAAAGCCAACAAACCGTAAGTTGGGTCTATACTTACCATTACCTATTCCTGATAAGCCATGGCAGTCTGTTTCAATGGATTTTATGTCTGGACTTCCAACTACCAGGCTAGGGCATGATTGTGTATATGTTGTGGTAGATAGGTTTTCTAAAATGGCTATCATGGTGGCATGTAAAAAGATGATTTCTGCAGAAGATACTGCCAAACTATTTTTTGAACATGTTTGGGTTCATTTGGGTTTGCCAAAAACCATTATTTCTGATAGGGATAGCAGGTTCATTTGCAAATTTTGGTCTACACTATGGGCTAAAATGGACACCAAGTTGACGAAGTCCACAGCATTCCATCCCCAAACAGATGGGCAGATAGAAGTGGTGAATCGAATGATTATTCATATTTTACGGATGTATCATTCCAAACATCCTCGCACATGGGATGAAAGCTTACCCTATGTGCAACACAGCTACAACCGTGCACTCCATAGTACTATAGGGCACAGTCCATTTGAGGTTTCTCTTGGGTACCAACCATTGGCACCTATGGATGTAGCAATACCATCTCTACAATCTAATAGTCCATTGAATGATGACAAGGAGGTAGATAAAGCAGAAAAATTCATTGATAACATTAGACACCTCCAACAGCAAGTTCATGAGATCTTGGAGCAGAGTAATCAGAAGTATAAGGAAACGCATGATAAACATAGAACTCCTCATAAGTTTCAAATCGGTGACAAGGTATGGTTACATCTTCAGAAAGAGCGCTTGCACGGACCAAATAGGAAGCTTCGTCCTCTTTGTTATGGTCCATATACTATTGTGAAATAAGTTGGTGAGAATGCTTTTGAACTTAATTTGCCATCATTTTTGGGACTGCATCCAGTTTTCAATGTAGAATTGTTGAGATCCTATTTTCCTCCTTTGTTGGATATTTCCCAAGCTACTGAACACATTCAAGCTGCAGAGTTAAATCCATCTACTACTGTTCCAGTCCAGTGTGACCATGTTACTGAAGTCATTTTAAAGACTTTGAGAAATCAGAACATTCCTTTGTATCGGGTGGTTCGAGCTGGCCAACATTCTCATCAAGGCAAGTGGTTTACTAAGGAACAAATTGAAGAACAATTTCCTCATTTGTTGCAGCAGATTAGTGCAATGGGGCCCATTGCCTCTCAAGGGGGGAGGAATGCTCAGGATTAAATTTGGAAAAAAACTGAAATCTAATTTTTCAAATTTTACTATGTTTTAGTAAACTGCATTTTTGAGGGTCTTCGGTGCATTTCTAGGCTTGGAGAAATTTGGTTCTAGATAATTTGAATACCTTTCCAACGCATCAAACGGTTCGCAATTCGGAGCTAGGACTAGAAAGTTATGCCTTCTCCAAGTGGACCTAATTTTTATATATAGTTTTTTGATAATTTTTGATAGTCTGAATAGTTTATTTGTAATAAATATTATGATGGCTCTTCATTTCATTTCCAAGGGATTTTGATGACCCTCGGGATCCATCAGACTTGTATAAACTCAAATATTCGAATAGAATGGATCAGTTTTTGGTTTGCAATCTTGTTGTTCTCAATTTTCGTGTTGAATTCTACAATACTGCAGGTATCACACCAGGTATTGTAGTCTGGTTTTCATAAATCAGATCACTCTTCTCTCCTCTTTTCTATTCACCCTAGCTTCTTAAGCGTACAGGTTCACTCTTTTCTTCGGCAGAATGAAGGCAACCAATATTCTCAACAGGCAAACGAATATATAGAGTTCTTGCCCTAATTGCGCCTCTTGTGCATGACCTAATTTTAGATCCCTTTCGGATACATCACTCGGTGGAGTATTAGTTCACTGAGGAAACATCCGATGCATACTCTTGCTTTAGCTACTTTATGAGGAAAAACAATAGATGTGTGTCAAGCACCTTTCCTTCACAAGAGATAACTTCTTGTTTTAAAGCCACAGACTTCAACTTTAAAACCTTTAAACGCACTTCGAACTGATCACCATATTAACTCAAAGTCATTCGGATTTAGTGCCGTAAATCCCGGTCAAAGAGTTGGTTTAAACAGATAGTTGACTATGACTTCCCCGGTTCATCTTTTCTTACCGAAGTCTTCTCTTGATCGGTTGAGATCCTAATGTTGTGAATAGGTAAGAACTTTAACCTGTCACGTTTCCTTCCTCTGTTCACCGGTGCACCTTTTCCTCGGTTGCGTAGTTGATATCGGTTGTATCTCGGTCCTCGGTTGAATTCTTCCCTCGGTTGCTGAAGCACTTTGCTTAGTGACCGGTTGCTCTTGATTGAGCAGATATAGTCTTTTCTTTCTTGCATAGTGTCACTAGTTGCCAAACTAGTTTCTTTGCATATAGATCTCCTTAGATCTTAGATTGAGATGACAAAACATCTCTTTTCTCTTTTCTCTTTTGCCAATCAATGACAATACTTAATTGCCATGTACCGGTAGCAAGCTTACCGGTTACCATCTCTTAATGCCAACAGGTTAATGGTTGTTAACTTAACTACACCATTTGGATAGGCCTCCTTAATTTCATAAGGCCCTAACAACCTGGTTTATAGTTTTCCTTTATGCTCCCTATATTTGGAATCATATACCAAAGCCTAGTCACCTTGCTGAAACTGTTTAGATTTGATAGAGCGTCATGCCATTTTATCCTTCGAATTTGTACCAATTTAGTATGGTGCAGTGCTTGTTTTCTTACTTCATCTAGGGCATTGAATTGTATGATCCTGTTCTTTTGATCTTGTGTCAAGTCCATTCCCAATTCCAATGTTGTCCTTAATGTCTTATGCTCAAACTCAATGGGTAAAACAACCTTCTTTTGATACACCATTTCATATGGTGTGAATCCACTTGTTTTCTAGGTAGTCCCTTATTCCTGTGTAGCTTCTGGAAGTCTGGATACCCAATCCTTCCTGTGAAAGGATATTGTTTTAGTCAATATGGTGTTAATCTCTCTGTTTGTCACCTCTTCTTGGCCTTTTGATTGGGAATGATAAGGAGTGGACTTCTTATGTTGTATGTTGTATTCATTGACCAATGCTTGTATCAATGTTGAGGAAAATTGAGGTCCTTGGTTAGTTACGATCTCTTTTGGCACCCCATACCTAGTGAAGATAAATTCATAGAGGAATTGTGCAACTTTATTATCCCTGGCATGTTTCATTGCACTAACTTCTAGCCACTTAGTAAAATAATTAGTGCAGACTAATATATATTTTCTTTATTGTTAGAAGGGGGGTCAATAGGTCCTATGAAATCAAGCCCTCATGTGTCAAAAGGTCACATTACTAACTGTGACTACAAGGATATTTCATCACCATGAGTATGTCTGCCCATCCTTCGACACCTGTCACAATGTCTGGTATATTTGACTGAATCCTTATGCAAAGTGGGCCAGTAATAACCTGTATTGAGTATCTTCAGAGTGATCCTTTATGCAGCAAAGTGTCCTCCACAGGGCTCATTATGACAAGCATGCAAGATCCATAATGCCAAATTTATTGAAATTTTGTGTTTTGAGAGTTGTAAGACTACCTAGGCTGCCTCTCAGCATTGTGTCTGATCAACATGCCAAGTTTGGGAGACATTTTTGGTGAATGTTATGGAAAAAGTTGGCCACAAGTCTCAAATCTTAGTTCATCCTATCACTCTCAAACAAACAGGTAGACCAAAGTTGTGAATTGGAGTCTTGGAAATTTTCTGAGATATATACGGGCAAACCTAAATAGTGAGATTTAGCCTTAGGACAAACTGAATTTCCTTATAATGATTGGTAACAGATGTAGAGGGATGAGCTAATTTTGAATTTTATGTAGTAGAAACCCTAGAAGTGATTGTGAGTTAAGCAGCACAACTGAAATGGCTAGGAGTGCTGAAGGTGAGAAGTATTCCAAGCCATGAATGATGTACACATGGAAGTAAAGAAAAGGTTTGAAGAAAGTGGGAAGAAATATAAGTAGTATGCTGATCAAAAGTGCAGAGAGAAAGTCTTTGAAGTCAGAGACATGGTGTTAGCACATTTATGTAATGACAGGTTACCGAATGGTGCATTAAACAACTTTAAATGAACAAGATTGTGCCTTGTAAGATCACGCAGAAGTTCTCTGTCAATACCTATGAAATAGAGGTGTTCGAAGGAGTAGGACTTTCACCTATCTTCAATGTTTCAGAACTATAACCCTTTGTTAAGGGCCACACAAATACAAAGAACTTGACTAAAAGCTCTTCAACTATTGATTGGTGACAACAATTGCCTAAGAAAGTGAAAGAAGAAATAGAAGCCATTTCGGACGTAAGAATTGACAAGAGCACAAGAAGTCAAGGTTATTATGAGTATTTGGACTAATGGAAGGGACACACAAAAAATGATGCAACTTGGATAGCTGGATCTAAAGTTGTTAAAAATGAAAAATCTATGGATAAGCTTACAAGTTTATGAGCGGGAGCTCATGTTTAATTTATCCTAGGTGTTTGACTCCAATGCATTCAGCAGTGGACAGTAATCTGCATCATCCAAAAGAGAAGAAAACATTGTTTTCTTATCTTTTTTGTCTTTGTTTTTCTGTTTGGGGTTCATCTTTTTGTCAGTCTTCTCCATGATTTCTGGAGGATTCAATTACAATTTATAGGGATCCAAGGTGGATTTTAAATTTCCACAAGCATCTGCCTTGAAGGACAAAGGCCATTGATTTTGGCAGAAGAAGGGGATGTTTGGGAAGAGTCCTATTTTTTTCCTGACTGCTTTGTGGTCAGAAAAGAAAAATGGATGGGTTGGGACGTAGAAAGAAACAAAGGGAGGGAAGACTGCTTACAGGTTCGGATGGTGAATCCGGAATGCCCAAGGCTAAGAGGACTGGCACAGGCTGGAACTAGAGAGATTTGCTGCTGGGAAAGGCTAAGTTTACACTGTTATCTCTATTTTGATCAAAGTGACCAGGCTTGAAATGTTTTAATTTTTATCATTTTAATAAGAAAACAAAGACTATTTTATTTTCTGCTCTATCTGTCATGTTCTGTTGTTTGAGTAAGAAGGGCAGAGTCCTATGTTTTAAATTAAATGTTCTATAGTTAAATCTATCCTTGCTGGCTTCCTTGATTGGATATTTGTTCAGTTGGGCATCCACTTACAATTGCATCAATGTCACCATGTAATCATATTAAGACTTTTATCAAAATGAATCTAAAAATTAATGAGAATTGGCATGGGTATACAATTTTCACCATTGCACTCTGGTAAAATAAATTATAAAACAACAAAATTTGTTATTTAATTACTTTCTATTCTAAGAGATGACTCAAGTTCATTTATTCATTCATTCAATCAGACACATAATGTTCAATTTCTACCATAGGGAATACTACCGATTGTGCATTCATCTGAACATTAGAAAATGCTATTGACTACAATCATTGTCTAGAAGGTGAATAAGATGCCAAAAAGGTCTTGATTAATGGAAATTGTGATATATATATGCAGTAATGAATCTGCACCTTGTAATGTACAAGCTTGCATGTTGTTTAGCTATTTAGAAGAAAAGTTTGTTTTTTTCAAAATGAAGATTGATTTGAAGAGTAAAAATCAATTCATAAGTAAATGTAATTTTCAATTGAGGTTTGTAAAGGTGCTTTAACCATATTTTAGATTTAGTGACTGTATAGGAAATATTTTGTTCTCCTCAGTCAGCTTGCTTCGGAAAATAAATTAAAAAATTCTTTGGTTTTAATTCCTCTTTTGTATGATTTCAATAAGAGGACAGTGTTCTTAGTTTTAATTTCAGTATTTGGAGCGTCAAGATGATTCAACTATAGGCAATTTTTCTTTAAAAAATAGTTGATTATCCTTAAAAAGTATTTTTTTTAAATGGCACTATTAATACAGGATGCCTTTGATGATGAGGGTAGATATTCAGACGGCCCCATTGAGGTGGAAGCAAGATGCTCAAGCAAGGAAATGCTTTCTGCAGTTGAGCATATGGAGTGTAGTTGTTGCTATGAATATCTTCTATTTCCAAATGTTGTACAGGTACACTGTTTGTTGATTGGCAATACTAATGGACAAATTTATTGTAATGATTAAATATTTGAGCATTGGAACAATTTTGAAGCATCTACTAAGTATATAATTTATCTGTATATCATTGTCTTCAATAATGGCCTTCCTATTAAAATATGCCCTATGCAACACCACTATCCAACATATTCTGATAAAAAACAAGGTCTAACTTGCACACCCCTCTTCATTGACAGTGGTAAACATTTTAAAATGAAAACATGTAGATTTTTTTTTTCTTTTTGGCCCATTTAGTTGATGCTTATTCTCATTGCTAAGTACAAAATATGCTTTAAGATGGGCAGATAGAATTGTTATAGGGTATTTATTTTTTAATATTCTCCTTGGTTAAGACTGCTTTCTTTATTGCTTGATTATTCGTTTTAAGCTCCGTGGATTGCATCAACAAATAAGATTAAATAGATACAAACTTTTTGATTTTCCTCTCTAGGAAACTTACAGAAGTCTCACACAAGGTCACCTAGAGACGGGTATACTTGGAGACAATGTTTTTTTTATAATTTAATAATTTTAAATAAATATCATGACTGTTGGTCCCAACCGGTGCTAAGAGGGGAGGGGTGAATCAACACCCACTAAAACTTAAGAATCAAATCTGATATAATCTAATTAAAAACTATAAGTAGAACAAATTCTATCATAGAAATAGCTATCACACAATCAAGCAATAAACAACACCAGATTTATCACGTGGAAACCCAAATCAGGAGAGAAAACCACGGTGTGAGGAAACCTCACAAATTTTGCACTCTTCTGAAGTGCACCCTGTTAATAGCCTTCCTTGTTAAAGGATTACAAACGCACTGTTAGATGCGACCCGATTAAGGGATTTAGGAAATAAGGCCTATTAAAGCCTACCTTGTTAGAGGACTTAGAACATCTACACAAATGTCACCCGGTTAAGGGATTTAATACAAAGGACCTATTAATGGACACCCAATATACTGGGATTTTGCTATTGCAATTGTCAGAGAGCAATAGAGGCTTTGATCTTTTAGAAATGGCTTTGTTGAGCCTGATAAGATCATTGTGCTTCTCAATTGAGAGTCATCACCAGTCACCACAGGTATGCTCTCCTACTGTTGTGCTTCCTTGCACACTCTTCTTCTCTTCTTCTTTTCATCTTTTCGTAGCTTCTCTTAGCGTACAGGTTCATTCTTTTTCTTTGGCAGAATGAAGGCAAACAATATTCTTCATAGGCTATAGAATATATAGTCATCTTGCCCTTTTTGCTTTTACATGCACGACCTACATGAAAATCTCCTTTGGATCCATCACCTAGTGGAGTTTCAGTTCACTGTGGAAACATCCGATGCATACCATGTGCTTTTTTTCGACTTTATAAAGGAAATGACAGATGCGTGTCGCAAGCTTTCCTTTACTTGAGATTTGTCCATGTTTTAATGCCATAAACTTCGACATTAAGACCTTCAATCGTGCCTTGCAGCGATCTTCTTGATGACACAAAGTCGTCCAGATTTTGTGCAACAAATTCCGGTCGAAGAGTCACACAAGTGTTTGTCGACTGTGACTTTCCCCGGTTCATCAGTCTCGATGATATCTTCACTGATCGGTCACTTTTTCTTTCTCTATCTATACCGGTTTGACTCCTTTGTCTATACCGGTTCCTTGGTTCCGGTTGTACACTTTTCTCGGTCATAGTCCTGAATCCTTGATTACTGGTTGCATCGTCCTTGGTTACCGGTTGCTCTGATGATCAGTTAGAGCTTTATCAGTAACAGAGACAATGCCTCTTCTTGCTCATTGTGTGTCACCGGTCTCCTAACCAGTCTCTCTTGCGCTTATTATTGTCAACTGTACCTACTTGTTCCTGTTTGAACATTGTTCGCATCCTTTGACATCAATGACAACACCTCTTTGCCATGTACCGGTTACAACCTTACTGGTTAATGCCAAAAATGACATCGAACTTTGACGACAAAAGTAGTGGTAATAGTATGTTATCTTTAACAAAGCTTAGCAACTCCCACCCATTGAATTTTGAATTTCAAACCAGCAACTTGTCGTTAATTTCATTCTGTTGAAATTAATGACAACCCCACGAAATTTAATCAAGATTTTGGTTAAAGGCATGGTTTTAAACTGTAAGTATGTTTTAAATGTTCTCGATAATAGAATAAATTTTAATTATTTATTTTATTAATGTTTTTGTTTAAGTCCTTTTGTCATTTAAATTTAGCGTTTTCATTTATTTTTCTCTTATTTTCGTTTTATTTTTGTAGGTTTTTATTTTAGCTTTAATTTTTAAGAGTCAAGTGTTTTCAAGCTAATTGCAAGGTTATATATAATATATTATGCAATATATTATGAAAAACCCAAGGTATATTAAAATGGACTTTCATTTTAATTGCAATTAGTCTTTAAAATTCTGAATTAAGCCTTTAAGTCATATTTCTAAGTCTTTTATTATATTTGCAATGAACTTTATAATACCCAAAGTGGGCTTTTAAGTCAATTTTCTTTATAGTAAATACACACATTGATGTCCTACAGTCCGATATGTTTATTTCCTTTTGTAAATATGCCTCTTTCGGCGAATTTAGGCCAAAGTCCAAGTTATTAGCTTGTAAAACATCTCATGAAACCCGATACTTGTAAAGTATATCTTAAGACCTGAAATACTTTAAATCAGTGAATTTGAGTCAAAATGCAAATATTACATAGTTTTAAAAACCTGCAAAGAACTGCCTAAAACCTGACATTCGCTAGTGTACATGCCGGTTCGGGTTTTATTTGTCAAAATGCAAACATTGAGGCCCAAAAAGACCTGTGTCTAGGGTTCTAAGGCCCGAAAATGAGATTTCTGTGCATTTTAACCATATGTCGTAGTGGAGGAAGCTTATGAGTAGAGATTTTTATGTGATTTTCGTCTCCTAAATTCACCATTTGTCAAGAACCAGCCCAGAACTGAAAATTGGCAGTGTTTGACGCCAAACGAGATTTCTCCTCCAAATGGTTTTATAAATCCATTTTCATGCTCTAGGATTTGTCTTGTGGCTTCTGTGTGGGTATTTGAGAGACATTTTTGTGTTTTTTTAAGCATTTCAACTATGCTGGGATTGGCGCCATTAGCAGACATTTTTCTTTTTTTCTTTCTTGCTTTTTTGCAACATCATCCTCTCAAATTTGGTCACATTTTTAGCTTTTCCAGGTGTGTTTTCTCTTTATAACTATTTGTATGTGATTGTTTAGGGTTTTTTTTGCAGTTTTGTATGCAAATTTATTGTTTTTCTTGGCATTTGTTTCCAAAACGTGGATTTCCCCTTTCTTTTTTGCCGTTTTTGAAGAGATTAATGGCTGTACATGGCATTCTTTTCTAAGTATGTGCATTTTCTCTCTATCATTCACATTTTCAAAGAAAAGAAATACAAAACTTGCCGCATTCATATATCCACTCATAAAGTTTGAGCTATTTTCATAAAATACCAATGGTTCTTCCCATTTCAAATTCTCATATGATTATTAAAAAAAAGTACTTCCCAAAAATAGGCAATGTGTTTGTAAAAGACCAATCCATGCCGTATTTGTTCTTACCTCACATGGAGAAATCAGGTTGTTAAGACCAATTTACAGTTGTAGTTTAAGATCTTCTCAATTTTAGTTCTTCCCATGGCACATATGATTTTCCCAAGTTTTTCCCCTCAATACTACAATTTCGTGTTGCAAGTTATATGAATGTTCTTCCCAAAGTTGCAATGCTCTTTCTAACACCCCAATTATGCAATCATATTGCTAATTTCGGGTTTCAGAGATATTATTGTAAAAGTTCTACCACACCAATGGTTCTTCGCAAGTTTGTAAGGGATCTTCCAAGACCTGAATTTGGCCTCAAGAGGCATATTTTATACTTGTAAAATAAAAAGTACTTCCCACTTCTTTGTGATGTCCCCTTCTAGCTAGCGACATCATGCTACTAAGTGATTAGCCTATCAGTGGACCCTCGTAGGCTAATAGGCATGGATAGGGGGTCTTTTCAGGCACAGTGAAGGTATGGTTTTCTGATGGTTCAGTAGTGGCAGAGCTCAGTGTTTTTAGTTGGCTTAAGAGATTGTTTTTGGCTTAGTTATATGGATTTTTCTATTTTTAGCAAAGGTTTCTACATTTGGGTTTATTTTTGAGCCATAGAGATGGACCCTTGCTATTTTTAGAAATATTATTTGATCACATGGGAAATTATTAGACCAACTCTAGTTCCAGACGGTTAAGCCATATTCTCTTTTTTGAGGGAGTTATTCAGTTTTCAGTGGTTATATATTTTAATTAAATGGCAGAGGATTTAATATAAAGTTAAATTGACTTTATATTTAAATCACTGAAGTGATGGGTTTATAACACATCGAATGGGGCCAATTGAGTATTTTATTTTGGAGGTGAATTATTAAAAGCTTTCCCTAAATTTAATTCAATTAAATGTTAATGATTTTATTTAATCCTATTTCATTAAATAAAATCGCAGCCTTGAAGAGGATTTTCGATTAGGGTTTTGGAGGCCTATATTTGCTTGGGAAATGAAGAATGAGATATCCATTGTTATTTGCAAAATTGATCATAGCCGGTTTTGAGCTCTAAGAAGGGTTTCCTTTAAGATAACAAATTGATTGTTATGAAAGGAAACAAGGGTGTGACTCATCGACTTCAAAGGCTGCTACCTCTTGGGCTGGAGGATATAAAAGCTGATTCAAACCAATTAACTCAGCACCATCAAAGACTTTTCTTTTCTACTTAAGTATCTATATCAGATTTGCTCTGTTTAGAGAAAATTGCCATATTAGAGATGGCATCCAAGGATTGTAGAGTTTAAGGAATATATATCAGACACAACATCCATTATTGAATGCAAGAATCCCATTGATAATCTAAAATAGCAATTAATATTGAGGCTAATCTCCATTACTTAGATCAAGTACAAGATTTGGATATTGTATGTGTGACAAGTTGAAGTTTTGGTTCCAATATTCCAAGGCTTTCCTACTGGGGGACATTACAATTGGTATCAGAGCATAATCTTGCCATCCTGTGAATGCATGCCTATCACTGAAGAGAAAAAACACAAGTATGAAAGGCCAAAAAGGAAGACAAGGCATTGCAATCATTGACGTCATCACAGTAAACAAAGATAAGTTCTCTTTTCGGAATTATGCATAGTATTATTAAATTAAATATTAAAATAAATTTTGTTATTTGAGATAAATATATATTTATGATAATGTAGGAATTATTCTGTGGAAATTAACCTGACAAGTAGCATGTCAAAGAACATAGGATAGGGGGTTTATGGAGGGAGAGTTGGAGTAATCCGGTCACATTGAGGCGGAGAGTCCCAAAATGGGTAAGAACCATGAAGGAGCCTCTTGTAGACTATTTCACACGCCCTTGGTACAATAATTCCACCATCCTATGTTGGAGCTAGCAATGGGGAAAGGGCTGCAATTAAGGGAGAATTGCTAGGGCACCCTATTGCAGTAGCAGTTAAAGGAGAACCGCTATGAAGGCACTCTACTATTCTGCGATTAAGAGAGAACTGATATAATGGGGAGATATACACGATGCAATCAAGGACTTTATCCAGTGAACAGGAGAAAAGACTCCATCCTAGTCAGTAGCAGCGATCAACCCAACTAGCGTGGAGGCGTCTAGTCAGCAAATGTTATAGAGCATCATGGTAAATATCAATTAAGGTCAGCGACTTGGAATCACCGTCTCCAAATGATATGTAGGAAAGAGGAAGAATACAAAATTAACAAGTTATGTAAGGATACATTGACAGCAATAAGAATTAATGAACTGTGATTTTATCGTCTTGAGCATAGCATGAAGGTAACAGAATCCTATTACAGCCACCAATATGATTAATATTAACATGAATATTAGTGATGGACAATTAGAATGGACGAAATAAGAATCGATGTTATGATCAAGTCATCAATAGTGCCAGAGGTTAAGTTTGACAGTAGATAGACTCATACAATGAGTATGTATGGCGGCAATAAAGAAGAATGATGTCAAGTGATAGAACTAGCAAATTGAGCCACTTGTCTACATCGGTCAACCATGAATCAACAATCTATAACTAATTAATATCGATATTGAAGAGGTACTTGAATGCTTGGCCATCTCTTGTTTATGTGGCTGAAGAGGTGGATGGACTTGATATAGTTATGAGCAATTAACTCTAAGATTGATTGATATCCTTTAAGATAACAAACTGATTGTTATGAAAGGAAACAAGGGTGTGACTCATCGACTTCAAAGGCTGCTTCCTCTTGGGTTGGAAGATATAAAAGCCGATTCAAACCATTGAACTCAGCACCATCAACGACTTCTCTTTTCTACTTAAGTATCCATATCAGATTTGCTCTGTTTAGAGGAAATTGCCATTGGCATTATCGGTGTAGTCATATAGTGCATATTAGAGATGGCATCCAAGGATTGCAGAGTTTAAGTAATATATATCAGACACAACATCCATTATTGAATGCAAGCATCCCATTGATAATGTAAAATAGCAATTGATATTGAGGCTAATCTCCAGTACTTAGATCAAGTACAAGATTTAGATATAGTATGTGTGACAAGTTGAAGTTTTGGTCCCAATATTCCAATTCTTCCAACTGGGGGAAAGGCCTATGAATGCATCTCTTGAGGAGATACTAGAAAAGGGAAAGAAACATGAGTAGCTACCGATTGTTCAAACTGAGGAAGAATTCCAAGAAGAAAATGTTTCAGAAATTCTTCCTATAGTGGTTATAGAAGCTTCCCTTGTGGTACAATCTCTGGCATCTATTCTGTCTATGGATATTCCTATGTCTCCTCTAGACATTGATGTTGATTCCTTTTCTACAGTCTATGTTACACCTATTGCTCCAAGTGTAGCTATTGTGTTTTCATCAACCACTGAATCCCCTCCCGAAAGTTCTCATGGCAATCTAGTGAATGTGTTTGATTCTTACTCTACATATCCTAGTTTGTTAGATGTGTTAGTGCCTTTTCTTGATACCTTTGTTACAAGCTTTGATAGATTCATGACAGAGGCTTCTCAGAATATGTCATCCATGAAAAATCTTGTGGCTGTCCAAACTGAAACACCACTGATAGTGACAATTGTGGTATAGTTGTTAATCTTAAACCGGTTACTGAGAGGGGGGGTGAATCAGTAAATTCAATTTCTTTATCTTTTCTTTGTTTATAATTCCTATTAATACTGAAAATAAAAGAATGCTTGAACAATCATAAACTGAAATCACATGCACAGGTCAACACAAGATTTATACGTGGAAACCCTCGGTTAGAAGGAAAAAACCACGGTGGGACAGAACCCATGAAACTCCACTACTGCAGTAATAAAGCTGACCGGTTAAAGGCTTACAAAGCACTTGTTAGAGTGCTACCCGGTTAAGGGATTTAAAAGAGATCGGTTAAGATCTTGACCCTATGAGGAGTTGCCTTGTAAGAGGACTTAAAAACATCAAGAAAGATGTCACCATGTGAAGGGATTTATACAACAGAACCTGTTAGGGTTCACCCTGATTAAGGGATTTAAGTGTGCTTCACACAAGAAAAGCAATGATCTTCTTTTGACACTTTGTTTGTCGATTCAGATCATACCTGTTCAATCCTTCCTTTGCTTGGCTGTTGAATCTTTCTCTCTTTCACTCTTTTGTGATTGTATCCCTTCTTAGATGACTCTGTTCTTCTGCTCTGCTCGCTCTTCGCTCTTGATTTTCAACAACACATCTTCTAATGCATGATGACCTGTATTTATAAGAAATATCTTATTATAATTACACCAAACGGTGCCGCTAAGCTGTAACTCTCCCAAAAATCTCGCATGCAAAACTCTTGATCAAAAAGCTTGCAAATAGATCTTTAGTTTACCTCGAAACCCTCGCATCTAAAAAAGCTAACTCCAGTTCATCTGAAAAAGATAACTCCAATTCATTTGAAAAAGCTAACTCCAGTTCATATGAAAAACGCTCCGCAAAATCCAGATCGGATTGTAAAGCATTGACTGGTAAATTTGCAATTGGGAACGCAAACCGGTGTGCAACCTGTTTGGTCATCTACATCCTATGGTGTCTGGCTAGACCGGTTGGACAAGACCAGACCGATATAAATGTGACCGGTTAAGGTACACTATTTACTTAGTGAGTACCGGCTCACCACTGTTGTTCTATAATGAGTACCGATGTGTATGTGTCGTACTAGTGTGTTGGATGTTTGCCAATGATGACAACTAAGCTTTATGCCAACAACAGTCTCAAGCTGATCCTACACAAGCTACAGTTGCTATGTCTCAAGAAGGGTCTTCAAATCTACCCCCATTGTTGAGTTCTTTCACTCCTAAGAGGAAGAAAGAAGAAGTCTCTTCCGATGTGCTTGAATTTTAGCAGATTAGCAAATCTAAACCAAAAACTACAAAGAAAGTGAAGACAAATTCAAGAGTGATTGTGGACAAGAATAAGGTGAAGTATGCTGAAATTGCAAAACCTCTCATTGATAAACTGCTGGAAGAAATGAAAATGGCTGATTACAGGTTTACAACAGTGGAACTGGGAAAGTAGACCTCCACTGGATTGAAGAATGATGCACACGACTCTGTGGCAATGTTGGCCCAAGGTTATGATGAACTTTGGGAGAAGAAAGAAAAACTTAAGGAAGAGAGCATAGCTAATTGCATTAATTCAGAAGATCACAAAATCTTTTAAAAATGTGGATCTGTTAGCTTCCTCTATCCCCAAAGAATCTATCAAACAAGCAGAAAAGGCAAGGGAAAAAGCGAACGCAGTTGACTCTTGGGTGGACCAATGATATAGGGAATAGAGTTGGTGAAGAAAGCACTTCAGGTGCTGGCATATGCAAGGACAATGACTTTCAAGTTAAAAGAAGTTCTTGGAACTTTCAATCAGAACTTGGAGTCTCTTGAGAAAGATCTTGGAGTTTGGAGTAAATTTTTCAGATTTTGAACTAGGAATGTTGTGCGAGAATGGAATAATACCTTCTTGCGAAAAGTATGTTGCATACAAAGAGCTGTTTGTGAATAGAGGTCAAGTCATTGAAGGCCTGATCACAGACTTGGAAGTAGTTGTTGAGACATGCATTGAAAAAGAGCAAGAGATCATTGCTAGGTTTGA
Organism: Chamaecyparis obtusa; assembly: GCA_027943335.1. NCBI lineage: Eukaryota > Viridiplantae > Streptophyta > Pinopsida > Cupressales > Cupressaceae > Chamaecyparis > Chamaecyparis obtusa. Next base: position 482,269 of record BSBK01000250.1, read on the forward strand.
GGAGATATCTTGCAAATTGGTAATTGAAAATCTATAGTTGATTTCTGAGGACATTGCGGTTGTAGAACTCCTATTTTTCGATCTACCTAGAGATTGAGGTGGATCATTTCACGCTAAATTCTTTTCACAAGCTCAAAGGGTACCAATTCTCACTGGATTGACTTCAGATTGTTCTTGAGGATAACAAGGCAATAATCACCAGGTGTTCAGATGCTGTTATCAAGACAAGTGGCAGAGAACATAGGTGTGCCTAATCCTAGAGAGGTGCACAAATCAATTTACAAATATCAAGCATTCATGAACAGGAGTGAAGAAGGTCGAGTGTCTCAGGATACTTAGTTGTTTTTCCCACTTTTTAGTGTAGGATGTAATTTATTTTTGACAAATTACATGTAAATTGCAACTTGAAATTACATGTAAACAAATTGCAGGTCAAGTTATATTAGGACTGCAATTTAGAATAAGTCACAAGTAGTTGTGGAAAAAGTCAAAGTTAGTTGGACTTCTCCCACCTTCTTCTCTCAACTCCTCACCTATATATAGAGAGGATGCTCATTGTATTATTTGATCTTTTGTGCATTGCAAGAAAACTCTATTGGAATTGTGTAAAATACAAACTTCGCTTTTATTTGTTCAAGCTGATTTCAAAGTAAATAAAAGAGAAAGTATTTTCAATCTTTGAGTTGGAGGGACTTGTACTTTCATTGTTGTGTTCTTATGTCACAAAAGTGGTATTATCTTTGATTTATTGAGAAAGTTGTGAGTTATTTGTATTGATTCTAAGGAAAGCTTTAAATCAAATTTCATACAGACTTTGTGTTGTAGTTTTCAATTTGAGTTACTTAGAAGTGAATGCATAGTCTTTGAGCTATGATTCGTAGTGATACTAGAAGTAGAAAGGAAGTTTTATGTGTTAAAGTCTTTGTGCTTAGCATATTACTGCCTCAACATTTAAATCATTTCAGGACAATGTACAAGTATGTGAGTTTATATACATTCCTTAGTTTATAGTTTACCAGTACGCTTAAGGATAATCTTTCAATTATTTTTAAGATTATTGGCATTATTGCTCCAATTAGTGCTTAGAAGTGAAGTTGTAAAAAGTCTCGAGTGTGTAAGTGAATATTTATGAAGTGAAAATCTTTCTTGAAGAAAGATGAAGTGAACTTGCAACACCCAATTTTAGATTAAGTTTGAATTTCTTGTTAGGTTCTAGTTGATTCAACAACATTAAGAAGGGAGCCTCCCCTTAGTTGAGAGGAGAGATTATATCTTACATACTGTGTCTAAATACTCTATTTTGTTAGTATGTTTATGACCACTTACAAAAATTTTAGCCATCACAATTCTCATGGTGTCTGTTGAAGGTGGGGACCTTGCTCCCCTTGCTTGTGTAACCCCTGCCTACTTTCACAAACAACGTGCTGCGCACTGAGAATACTTCCCCTCTTGTGGAGGCCTCGATCAAGGTGGTTTGTGCAGGAGTGATGTTCTTGTTGAGCCAAAGGAATCACTTTTTGTGTAGGTTGAGGGCAACTCGAAATGTTGTGATTGGAAAAATGCGCTAATTGGTGAAAGCCAAAGTAATGACGAAGATTTTTGTCTTGAATGTACATAGAGCGAGGAATGCCCCACACCACCACTGCTTGATGTGGTCATGGAATGCATAGTATCCTTAATTAATACTTCCTTGGTGGGGAGGTTCTTCTCCTTTAGACCAACCATAGAGATGGTCAGGAGATGGGTTGATACTATTACACAAGTAATTGGTAAAATCTTTGATGAATTAGTGAATGAGCAAGATGCTCATTTATAGTTTACAAAGACAATGTTTCTATTACAAGACAATCATTGTTATTAGAAACATTCTAATATTTACCAGATTTACAATATTGACCATTAAAATAATAATAAAAGGATATTATGGAGATATTATTCTAGTACCCTCCCTTAATGGTCAATCTGTCTTTGACATCAAGGAACCACCTTAACTTAATGAACTTCTCTAGAAGTAGGGACTTGGTGAGAATATCAACAGTCTGATCTGCTGTAGGAACATACTGCAAATCTATGGATCCATCTTCAACCAACTGCAAATGAAGTGACAATGAAGTTCAATATGCTTGGTTAGCTCACGGAAGATTGGATTTTTGGCGAGTTTGAGCAGCCCTTGATTGTCTCAGAAGAGAGGTGAAGGGCCTACTTGAGACATCTGGATGCCTGAAAGAATCCTTCAAAGCCAGACCGCCTCACAAGCTACTTTGACCGTTCCTCGATATTCAACTTCTGTCAAGGAAAGAGATACGACTTGCTACTTCTTACTGGTCCAAGTGATAGCACCTATGCCCAAACTGAAGACATACCCGGACGTGGACTTTTTGTCATCAACAAAGCCTCCTAAATTTAAATTTGTGTATCCAATGAGGCTAGGATTGTTGGTACATCCATAGAGGATATCAAAGTTGGAAGTGCCCTTGACATAGCGCAGGATGCACTTCACTACTCTATAATCCTAAAAAGTAAGCACTTAGTGTTGTGGTCATTTTGGGACCATTTTAGCCCACTTTAGTGTGTTTCTTATGGTAGGACCTCACATTGCACCTAATTGCATACATAAATTAAATCAAGGTTCTACCTTCTCCTTCAATCTTGCTCAAAACTCTAAGTTGGCTCTAATTTTTATGCACAATTTCCCACTTACCTATCCATTCACATAATTCATTTCCCTTTTGGGCCCCATTTCAAGATTTGGATGCATTTATGCTTGATTTTCCCACTTATCTTTCCGTTTCCCTGAAACTCTTAACACTTCTTGAATCTCGCAAATTCTGCCTTGACATTTACCCTTTCAGGTATAGGTTGAACTTGTTTCGACCTATACCTTGGGGGTTGAATTTTGGTGGGTTTTGGACCCGATGCAAGGTGTTTTCATTTCCCGTCCAGCGTAGTTGGCCTTTGTGAATTTGGACCCTGAAATCACTATAAAAGGAGACTCCTTCCTCTCATTTGGGCATCTCATTCAAGCAATCACGTCCACTCTCAAGCAATCAAGCAAGCTATTGTGCATCAAAGGAGTTCAGGCAAGCAAGGAAGTATTCATTGAAGACATTCATCCATTTTCATGCATTTGCTTCCATAGATCTAGCTTCTATCTCCATAGGAAGCAAAGGAGTTGGCCATCAAGGGAGGAGATCTACTTTCATCCATTCAATTCTTTCTCTTCTTCAATTCAACATTGAGGCGACTTACAAACATCTACTACATGAGGTTTTGTCTTACATGATTTCCTTTTGGTTTTTGTTTTGAGTCAAAGTTATTGCATCAACATACTTGATCACATACTAAGCATCATTGCATCTACATGGTATGATATACTTCATTGTTAGATTTAATCTATGCTTCATGATAGCATTTCCTCTATTTCAATTCAAAGTTAATTCCTAAATAGGGGCTTGACCAAGGCAAACCCCTTCCCCCCAACAATTTCCCCTTCTCTTTTGCGTGTAGGTGCAGATTTGCGGAGTTACGGATTCGGATTTGTAGATCTGAGGATACAGTTGATGCAGGGGCATTCTACGGTACTCGGTGAATCTGCATGGAGGTGTGTTGTTTTGGTTTTGTGTTATTCGGTTGCAACTTTAACCGACGGTCTCGGTTATTGAAGGGAGCTCGGTCGCTGAAGGAACTCGGTGAAACCTCTGGTGCTCGGTGGAACTTGTGCTCGGCGATGCCCGTGTTGCTCGGTGTTGCTTGGCGTGGTCGGTTGTTTCTCTGGCACTCTATAGTTCTAGTTTACCGATTGGAGTTCTTGGAGATTTGGTTGGCGACTTGGTGCATTTATTGTTGGTAGCTTTTGTTGTATTCTCTTATGTAGATCTAGAGGCCGACATGGAGAATTAAATGTTTGTAAGGCTATTTATGAGCCGACTGTTGTTGCATTTAATATTTGTTTGTAATAGAAGCCGACTTGGCTTAGGAGTTAATTGTTTCTTCTAGCCGACTTGTGGTTGAAGATTAGTATTTAAGGAGTGTTTAGGTAGATGTTTAAGGGCAGATTGGTAGAGGATAGAAGATTAGATTTGGATCCTGCAAGATCTTGAAGATCAGATTGTTATTTGATAGTTTGTAATAGCAAAGCTAGTGGTTTGCATGCTTAGAGACAAGGAGATTGCTTGGAGGCTTGCGAGCTCAAGTTCAGATCTGCCTTAGTGTTTTCCATCAGTTGCTGATTTGTTTCAGAGCTGGACTAGTTGGAAGACTGCAAAAATACTTTGATTGTATTTGGCCCTAACCCGAAAGGCCTTACAGCCAGACATGTTAATGAAAATTCAAATGAAAACATTGTCTTGTTGTGTAATTCTGCATTGTGGTGTTTGACTGCTTGTTTGGACTATCCTTAATTGGATCCTCCTTACCTGTACTGTGTCAGGTGGTATCAGAGCTTGAAGATCTTGAGTGTGTAAACCAATCTCCGAGTTGAGGTTGTTTGCACCAGGACCTTGTTGGTGATTTATTGCTTTGGGTTTTCAAAAATATTGAAGGATGCCTTTGAGAAGATTGGACCCTAGAGCGATTGCAGATCTCTGTGATGCTGTGGAATCAAAGATTACAAAGAAAGATAAAGTTGATTTCAAATCTGAGATGGAATTGATGAAGAATGACATGATCGCTGAGGTCATGAGAGCTATTACTGATATGCCGAGGAATCTTGGTACCGATGATGGTTGTGAGGAAGTTGCTAAAGACTTTGAAGCTGCTGGATCTAGTGGAGATGACTGGAGAGACAGATCTGGTGAAGACAGAACTGGTCGGTTGCATAGATCTTGAGCTCGGTTAAGTACTAGTTACTGAATGGAAGTTTCTACTTTCTCTGGTACTTTGAGACCCGAGGACTTGATTGATTGGATTGGTGAATTAGAAGATTACTTTGAGCTTGAAGAAATTGAAGATCCTCTTCGAGTAAGATTGGCATAGACTAAGTTGAAAGGACATGCTTCTCTTTGGTGGAAAGAATTACAAAGAGATAGAGAAGATGAAGGTGAAATGAAGATCAATCGGTGGAGGTTGATGGTGACTAAATTGAAAGCTAAGTTCATACTTGCTGATTATGAGCTTGACTTGTTTAAGAAGTTGCAGAATCTGAAGCAAAAAGATTTGACTGTGGAGGACTATACCGAGGAGTTCTATAAGTTGACTATTTAGTCTAGACACAGAGAACTTGGTAAAGAAAAGGTAGCTCGGTATGTGAATGGTTTGAGATTTAATATTCAGGATGAGCTTGGTATGCTGAAGATTGATTCGGTTGAAGATGCTTATCAATATGCTCTGAAGGCGGAAGATAAGTTGAAAACAAGACAACATAGTAATCCCCGAGGGAAGGAGAAAATTGATCACTCGGTGAAGGATAAACTGACTGTTGAAGATGAACCGAAACCTGTGGAACCGAAGAAGAAGACAGGTAGAGTTATCTTTAAGGGTACTTGTTATAATTGTGGTTAAGGACACCGTTCTTTTGAGTGTACACAGAAGAAGTTTGGTGACCGAAGGGCTTCTGTGGTAAATGAAAACATTAAGAATGAACCTGAATCTGAGAACTTGCTGGTTCGAAGAACATTGCTCGGTGCAAAGAAGGAACTTTGTCAGAGGAGTAACTTGTTCATAACTCGGTGCAAGTCTAGAGGTAAAATTTGTGATGTAATTGTTGATAGTGGTAGTACTGATAACCTTGTTGCTGAGGACATGGTTCAGAAACTTGGTTTGAAGAGAATGAAGCATCCTCATCCTTATAGGATTGGCTGGTTACAAAATGTTCATGCTCTGGAAGTAAGGGATCAGTGCTTTGTTGATTTACAGATTGGCCAGTATAAGGATCTAGTGTTGTGTGATATTGTGGAGATGAATAGTTGTCATATATTGCTCGGTAGACCTTGGCAATATGATTGCAGAGCTTTGTATGATTGTGTCAAGAATGTATTTACTGTTGAGAAGAATAACAAGAAGCTTTCCCTAATGCCCTTGCTGGATACAACACTCGGTAGGAGAAACCTGAGCTTTGGTAGCTGAGATGAGTTGAGAAATTCTGAAAGGATGGATCAGTATGGAGAACAAGCCTGTGTGTTATCAAGGAAAGATTTGAAGAGACAAAGGAAACAGAAGTGGAAGAATATGCAAGGTGAAGACTTGAAGGATTTGTATGTGAAGAACCAGTTCGGAGTTTATGTGCTAAATCCCGGAAGATGTTCTTCCAACCTATGAGAACATCTTTTCGAACCTGGGGTGTTTGATGCTAGGGTATTCTAGGGTACTCGGTGAATCTGCATGGAGGTGTGTTGTTTTGGTTCTGTGTTACTCGGTTGCATCTTTAACCGATGGTCTTGGTTATTGAAGGGAGCTCGGTCGCTGAAGGAACTTGGTGAAACCTCTGGCACTCGATGGAACTTGTGCTTGGCGATGCCTGTGTTGCTTGGTGTTGCTTGGCGTGGTCGGTTGTTTCACTGGTGCTCGGTTGTTTCTTTGGCGCTCGATAGTTCTGGTTTACCAATTGGAGTTCTTGGAGATTTGGTTGGCCGACTTGGTGCATTTATTGTTGGTAGCTTTTGTTGTATTCTCCTATGTAGATCTAGAGGTCGACATGGAGAATTAAATGTTTGTAAGGATATTTATGAGCTGACTGTTGTTGCATTTAATATTTGTTTGTAATAGAAGCTGACTTGGCTTAGGAGTTAATTGTTTCTTCCAGCCGACTTGTGGCTGAAGATTAGTATTCAAGGAGTGTTTAGGTAGATGTTTAAGGGCAGATTGGTAGAGGATAGAAGATTAGATTTGGATCCTGCGAGATCTTGAAGATCAGATTGTTATTTGATAGTTTGTAATAGCAGAGCTAGTGGTTTGCATGCTTGGAGACAAGGAGATTGCTTGGAGGCTTGCGAGCTCAAGTTCAGATTTGCCTTAGTGTTTTCCATCAGTTGCTGATTTGTTTTAGAGCTGGACTAGTTGGAAGACTACATAAATACTTTGATTGTATTTGGCCCTAACCCGGAAGGCCTTACAACCGGGCATGTTAATGAAAATTCAGTTGAAAACATTGTCTTGTTGTGTAATTCCGCATTGTGGTGTTTGGCTACTTGTTTGGACTGTCCTTAATTGGATCCTCCTTACCTGTCCTGCATCAACAGTATCAGTCACAGTCCCAAGACCTTCAGTTTTAGCCTTTTTGGGCATAGGTTGAACCTGTTTCGACCTATACTTGGTATAGGTCAAACCTATTTTGACTTGTTCCGGCAGCCTTGAGATTTTGATGGCTAGTAGATTCAATCATCAGGTTTCCGAATCTCAATTAGTTTCCAGTTCCGACAGCTTTTGACAGGGTTTTTATAGATCTGAAGTGTCTTCCTCTATCTAGCCCTCAAGGTGAGTACTTCATCATCCTTATTCCTTTATAGCACTTACTTTGATACACTAGATCTAATATCTTGTTGTTGCATGAGTGTTTACTTTTCTCTACTTTACTTGCATATACACTACATTTCCTATCCCTACATTCTTACATAGATGGAAAGGACCCTAGAATCAAACATCCCACAAGGACTAGATCATGCATTAGCAACCCTTCATCTACTTGGGTTGTGCTAATCAGATTTAGTCCCAAAGGGGTCACATTTTTAAGCCCCTTCCAATGTATATGTGTGAAGTGGGAATCTACCATTCATAACCATTTTCACTTATACATTTTGGTGAACCTGACGTATTACATTTCCTCTTTTGATCTTGGTGTTGGATTTCCTTTACATGCTTGTAGGTTCACCTTATACATTTTGGTGAATCCGTCGCTTTCATGCTTTCTACTTTTTGATTGGGTAGTTAGATTTTTGTCATTTTGGTCTACTTTATTACATTGTGAGCATCTCTTTTGCATTATTGTAGATCTTATCCTTATCCCATTCCTATTTTGAGATCTAGTTGTGTGTTTGTTAACATGAAACTCTCTAAATTGGATTGGTGTGCAATTACTTATGTCATCACTTTTCTTCTTACCTCCCTTTATCAAACACATGGAGTGAATAATAACTTCTTGCATTTGATTATGTTTACATTGCTTCGTGGTCTTCTTGCATATGGCATAATGAGATTAACTAATATCACCCTTCCTTACAAGGCATATATCAAGACCATTATCAATATTGCACATGTCTTCCTTCACATTTTAACAAAATGCATGGAATATATAGATTACATAAGGGTCTTTGTTAATGAGCCTAGTGTCAACCTTCCTAATCTTATTCCCCCTGCTCAAGTTCAACCTCCTAATGATCCTCAAACTTTCAATGATTCTTTTCATAACCTCCAAAATATTATCCATGATCCGAATGTTAGACATTTTCTAGTCAACTTCTCTTCTGGGGCTTTGGATAATACTTCTTCTCCTCCACCTGAAAAGGATGAGAATAATAACCTTCCTAAAAAGAATATTCCTCCTTATACCGCACATTCTCATACACCTCAAGATAAATCACCTTCTCCCTCTACATTAAAAGCTACTTCTAGTACGGGATATGATATCACCACTCAACAAGGCTACAAAGGTCTAGGACTTGGTATTAATTAACAAGGCATTAAAATTCCTATTAATCCTCCTCAACAAGCTCATAAAGGCGGTTTAGGTTTCATTCCTCCTAATCCTTCTTAAGACCTACTTCCTAAAGATTCTATGCCAAAATCTCCTCAACCTACTATCATTCATAGCATCAAAGCAATTGCTCATTCCTTTGATGAATATCAACATCTTGATGATGTTCCTTTATCCCCACACCATGGTCCTAAGGAACATCATATTCCTCATGTTGATCATTGTTCTCCATCTTCATCTCAATCAAAACCTCCTCGACATTCTTTTGCCCACTCCATCTAATGCTATATCCCATTATGATGACCACTTAGCATTGACAAAAAGAATCTATTGGAGTCTCAAGTACAATCTAAAGATAGTCTTCCCTTATAGAAACCTCTCTAAAGGTAAAAAGCCTATTAAGGGTGAATTTTTGCATATTTATCATCATAGCAACAAACACTTTGTGATTGTGTTCAGTTCAGACAAGAATCCATTGATAGAAGTCTTATTCATTGAACACTGGAGGCAGATATTATAAGTTTTCTTCATACCAAAGTTTCACAATTAGCATTTCTTTCTCCTATTGTGTTGCTCTCCATTATACTTTGTGTAATGAGCATGAGGGCAACATAATAGGGTATTCTCCTTTGCTCTCTTAACTGGGGGGCAAGGTTCATCATTCTTTTCTTCTTTTAGGGATCTATTTTCAACCTTTATTAGCATGTTTCTTTAAACAATGATATCCTTCCTAGCCTACATTTTTTCCTTATGTTGGCTAGGAAGTGCATATTTTGCATACATGGGAAACCATTTAGGGAGCTTAAATATGTCATCCCTTTCTTTTCTCTTCTCTTACTCAGCCTCCAATATCCCTTGTGGACTTGCATCTTTTATACTATATTGTTCTTTCGTGCATGGATTTGTTGTTTAACACAAGGATATTTACATCCCGAGTTGCAACCTTATGCTTTCTTGAAAGTGCATGTTTATTATTAAAGATCTATCACTTAGGACATATATTGGATCATTCTTCCTCTTCTTCTCTTCTCTTTCTTAGGATCCATTATTTCTTTGTTGTTCATCTCTATTGTACTATGATGTCTTCCCATGTATGGACTTGTTACGAGATCTTTCTCCTACCAAGATTAGTATCCTATTTACAATTTCTTCCTGATGGACATATTGTCATTGATGTCAAAATTAGAGGTCGATGACATTGGAGAAGTTAATAAAAAAGTTAACATATACAGCATATCCGAGAAAGAAGATACAGAAATGAAGATATAGGATATACTATGAAGGTATATGATACACTCAAGATGTAGAGATATATATAAAGCAATGCTACGTTAATAGAAAGCAGTGATTTGTTTATGGAGCATATGCTAATATGATCAGTAGCATATATGAATATTGTACAGCATGAAGCATATACAAAAAGTAGCATATACAGCATTAAGTATATACAGTATATGAATCAGAGATGTATACAGCATATATACATGGCATATACACAGCGTATATTACAAAGATCTTGTGTCGATAAAAGAAAAATCCATATACTCTCACAGCGTATACACAGCATATCCGAGTATTGATTTTGAAGGAGGTAACAAGTATTATAAAGTGAAAGCATACATGGCAGCAGTTATACATACAGCAATAACAATACTGTATACAACAAAGTTTTTAATACAGCATACATATTGAAATATTCAGCATATTATATATTGAGTATATTGAAATACAGTGAACAGAGAACAGAAAACATAAAGTGATATGAAGAAAAGGCATTAAGTGAACAAAGAACAGATCGAAGTTTGAATATATTAAAGGTTGAATATATCGAAGGTTGTATACAGAAGGATGCCTTCAGCGATAATATTATTTGCAGCGTCAACATATGCAGCATACAGGATACAGTCAGGATACAGTCATCATAGCATCAAACACCAATGAGACCATCAGCAAACAATCATCCAATCAGCAGACCTACGGCAAACAACAAATACGTATATTAACTGCAATCGGTTTTTTATTATAAACAATACATGAAGATAAACATTGATACGGCAGAGATAACAGATATATATAATGGCAACGAAGATAAAAACAGAGGCAGAACGGCAGGTATCATGAAGATATCAAAGGTTGAATATTAATCTGAGAACGTATGCAGCGGTTGAATATCATCGATGGTTAATATTATTAATAGATTAAAGGTTGAAGAGATTATCGAAGGTTTTAGAAGAACGATACCAAAATTTGATTTGCAATAAAAAGTTTATATGCAGCGTAAAAGGTTGAAAGCATTGGAGATTACACATACAACGGTTAATATATAGATATTATCGAAGGATGCTGTATATCATAAAGATATTAGCTAACCTTGGGGTTGAATATATATCACAAAGATATTATCGAAGTATATCAATAATGGTTTGATTTAAAAGGTTTAGTATTAAAGTTTTTAAAAGGGTTGCATGCGGTAATGTATTATCGAAAGAGATAATATAATGATTAAAAAGATTAACTTAAATTCAAATATGAAAAGTCACAACTTTTATAAAAGGACATATTGTTTCTTTGAAATAAGAAACATATATATAAAGATACAAATTAAAGTTAAAGTGGAAATAAAAAGGGGAAAATGTATAGTGGAAAGAATATGTGAGAGTGATATGACAAAAATATATCATATGAACGAACAAAGATATAATATGAAGAATTATATAGAGAATTAAGTGCAGATTTTAAAGGATAATATGTGCAAGTATGGAAGAATAAAAGGTGCAGATTTGAGAAAAGGATAAGTGCATTCAAGGCAGAATTATATGAAGAAATTAAGGACAGGCTTATATAAAGAAGACAGATTTGTCAGAAAATCATTAAAGGAGCAAAATACAAGAAGAAAGGTATAAGAGTTGAAGAGATTGTAATGTCCATCATCAGTTGAAGATAGCAACATTACCAAGGTGGAAGAAAAGTTTGTATACAGTGAGTTGGTGCTCAGAATCCAGAAAGGGGGAGTTGGTGCTTCCAGTAGGTTGGTGCCTGCGAAGTGTGGGAGTTGGAGCTTCCAGTGAGTCGGTGCTCATAAACATAGGGGTTGGAGCCTCTAGTAGGTTGGTGCCTACAAAACATTGTAAAAAGAATAAGTTTATATAAAAGAAAATTATTTTGTGGTTTTCTCCCATATTGGGTTTCCACATAAATATTGTGTTCATGTGCATAATTGTTTATTTGAGTAATTGAAGTTATCTTTGAATAAAAGCATTTAAGTTTTAAAAGGTTATTATACTGATTCACCCCCCCTCTCAGTATAATCGTGTGCTCTTCACTTCCTTATTTGGGGTTGCATATCTTGTATAATGGGTTGTCCACTAAGATGATATAATGCGGCATCCTTTCTCTCTCCTTTCATCTATCTATGGTTTTGCATTACGTTATGAAACATTCTTATTTTGGCATGAGATACCTTGTTGTACGCAAGATCCTAGCGTCTTTGCTTAACCATCCTTTTTTATGCCTCGAAAGGACATGTTTATCCTTCAATAATCATCCATAGTATCATTCTTCCCTTTCTTTCCTTCATGACTTTCTTACTTGACATGTGATGTCTTTTCTAGCATATATGTCTATTTTAGGAGTTCTCTCTAGTTTACAGCTTATTTTTCTTGGAATTGTATATCTATTATGAGGTAGCTATCATTCAAGGTGTCTATATATATATATATATATATATATATATATATATATCTTTCCTTCACACTTGGGTGGCAAGGTTGCATTTACATTCTTTCTATCTTTTGTCTAACAATCTACTTTCCTTAGTATAGTGGCATTTGTTTATCATGTGACATTCTTTTCCTATAAAGAATTGTTTGTTTTGGTTGGGATTTTCCCTTATACAAGAGGTGTGAATCCTTGATCATCAACCCTTCTTTATTTGCAAAACTATGTTCATTATAAACACATTCCCTTACTTTGCATTTCAAAGTTTTTCATCCTTCATCAAGAATCCCTATTTCACCCAGCGATAAGGGGCTAAATGGGTGCATTTTTGTTCTCTTCCCCCTCTTTGTCTTGAAGATGTTATTTTTGTTCAAGCACTCCTCTTGAAGGTAGATGTCTTTGTAAACAAGCTCTCTTCCTTTCAAGGGTCTCTTCTCACAAGCGGAATATCCTTTCACAATTATCTATTTTCTTGGCCTATAAGAGTTAACATTCTTAGCTAAGTTTGTGGTTTACATTGTTGTTTTAAGGATATCTCCTTGTTGATTGAATTAGTTATCCTTGATTCTCTTTCTTATAATGTCTACTACGCAGCCACCATAAAGAGGGGGGCATACAATGGATCCGTATCCATCCATGGGGTGTGTTGGTTCCCAAAACCACAGATTGGAAATCCAAGAGCTTTCCAATTCTCCAATAGGATTCCAAATCAATTCTGGCCAACAAACGAGAATAATCCAAATTCCCCTGCACTTTAGGCTTCGCTACACGTAGGCGGGTAAACCTTCACCTCGAACATGATCACCTTATTCAAGACTTTTCTATAGTGAATTTAAGCTTGTGAGTTCTCCAGTTGGCAAAAATCCTCAAACTCAATCAGTATATAGTTATGTGATTACTTGAAATGATTTGAATGCTTGTGTAAGTTTTATAAATAATCGATTATATGCTTGCAAGAAGGAAGTATATAGATTTATGACTTCAATTAATAACTCAAATAATTATATTCCAATGATTTTTAAATGACCAGTGCCTTTGTTTATCCAGGCGATAGAGTCAACTATAACAAGGATTATTACGTACAACTTTATGAGACAATATTTATCAAAAATATCATCAATTACTCCTAAGCTCTGCAAAAGACAAATCTTATATGCAATTCTCCGTTAGTCCAAAAGGAATTTAACTTCTCTGGCTAGAAGTTCGATTAGACAGAGATAAGGAAACACATATATTTCACACTATCCTGATTGTCGAACAAAGAATGCAGGAAAATATCCAATGCAAAAATAAAACTCTGTCGGAATAATTCAATAATCTATTTATTGATCACAAAGGACGAATCCACATTTTAATTGTAATCTCTTTGCCTTGAAAATAAACAAAAGGGCCTTTTATTTATTATTAAAATATAATATTGAAATTTATATTAAAGTCATGCTTTAATATTTACATCTTCCCTTACAAATATTCTTCTTCTACATGTTTATTCGAATTTGTCCCTCTCTCTACATTTTACATTATGTATATATATGTGTTTGAGTGGCTTTCACACCTCTTTAGAGTGAAAAGACACAACCTTCATTACAAATTATTTTGAAAAACAATAAACTAACTAAAAAATAACTACCTAACTTTCGGATTTGGGTCTGGTAGAAAAACCAAAACACCTCTTGGAAAGCAAAGATTTTTATTGGAGATAAGAAATTTGATTTCTTGAACTGGGTCATTTTTAGATTTTTAAAATGCAACCATCTTCAGGCTCTGTCGACATCATCTTTGCAATAGGTCGAAATTTTAGCATTTTCTGAATGCTTCGATTAGTTAGTTCTATTTATTTGTGTCATAAAGCTTCCTTCCTTTTATTTTTTTAGTATGGAGAAAGTTGCTTATTGATAATGGATTTGGACTCTCAAAATTTAGGGTACCACCAGGGTGCACATATACAAACCAATATTCATGGATATAATGGATACGTATCCATCCATGTAGTGCACATATACAAAAATCTTCATGAATATAGTGGATCCGTATCCATTCATGAGGCGCACATAGGCAAAGTCGCAAGTAGGTGCAGGTTTTTAGATAGAATTGACTAGCATGGCATACAACCTGCTAGAACTTTCAATCCTATCTTTTGTGTGGTCCACAGTAAGACATACAATCTTACTGGGCATGGTGGTCACACTTTGTGTGGTTCACAGTGAGACATACAGTCTCATTGGACGAGGTAAGCACACCCCCCTCTCTCTCTCCGCTATCATGGCTAAGTAGGTTAGATCGTGAAGTTGGTATCGTCGTTGGTGATGCTCTTGTTCTTTCTATGTGATCACTTGTGCTCTTGCAATAGCTTTCCAAACATGATATTAGTGGCAGAGACATTTTCGATCGAGATCTCTTTCACTAGCTGATTTGGAGTTTTGTTTTAGTCAAAGTAACGAGAATCAGAATCGGCTCAGAATCGGGAAGGCTGAATCGAATCGCGAATTGGCAGTGAATTGGCTACGAATCGGCAAAGTGAAAAAACCCTTGAAATGTAGAGATTTTAATGATTTAAAACTTATTTCATGCACCATTTATTGAATATGACTTAATAAGCACACTATAACTGTCCATCACATACATTACACGTAAAATGTAAATTGTAGCTAAAGTAAATAGAAATCATAGGATCGTAATGAGTCAAATCATAGAATGTATGTAAGATGAAGATCCATAAGACATCAAATCATAAATGTATGTAAGATATAGATCCATGAAACATATGTCTATCAGTATATGTAAGATCCATAAAACTAAACCATTTCATATTATGAATCTATGATGCTTGATCATTGATCAATGCCAAATGTCAAAGTCTTCATAACTAGATCTTAGGTAGTCTTTGTTGGTGGCTGTTTTCAAGTCCCTAGGTCTGGCAAATGAGGTTTGAATGATTTTGGCCTGTTGGGAAGTCATGTCTGTCTGGGATTTGGGTGAGAGCTAAGCTAAGTTTGTCATAGAGATGGGGTTGAAACCAAGTGATTTGTGATAAAACGAGTTAAAACCCTTTGCGAATCCTTTTGCTAGCTTCAGTTTGACCTTAGAAAGCCATGATGGATTGTGGGAGGTAACCCTGCTAAAGGCTTGTTGAATCCTGAAATTTGGTTAAGTCTGTAATTTTCAAAATCTAGAATCTGCATCTTAACTCCTATGAAGCTGGAACCTATCTCAAACATCCTGAAGTATATATATTTTATAATTTATACAAATATAACTTAAAGTATAAGAAATTAAATAAATCAAACTTATACTTAAATGTTATATTTGTATAAACTTACAAGTATAACTAAGGCAAACGACCAAACAAATAATAAAAAAGTATTGTGTTTTTTTTAAATTCTTTAAGTTAAACTTTTATGCTGCCACGGCCAATTCACGAAGCTGAAAATCGGCGATTTTTGCCTGAATCGCCCATGAATCGCGATTTAGGCGATTTTTGGGGTTTGAATCGGCCGATTCCGATTCCGACTCAGAAAAAATCGGGAGGGGTGAGTCGGATCACCGAATCAAGTGTCTTTTGGTGTCTTTTGTCTTTGTTTTTTCTTTTTGCTTTGTTTTCGCGCCCTTGTGCATGGATGTGGAGTTGGGATCCTTAGTTTGGGGGCTTATGTCCTTACACTTAGTAATGTCTTCTCTTTGCAATTCTCCGCAATCGTCTTTCTCCCTCTCTTTCTTCTGTCTCTTCCTTTACCGTGAACATGAGCTTGTCTCATACTCCCACTAAGGTGGGGGCTAAATGTATAGTCCTAAAAAGTAAGCACTTAATTTTGTGTTCATTTTGGGACCATTTTAGCCAACTTTAGTGTGTTTCTTATGTTAGGACCTCACATTGCACCTAATTGCATACATAATTTAAATGAAGGTCCTACCTTATCCTTCAATCTTGCTCAAAACTCTGAGTTGGCTCTAATTTTATGCACAATTTCCCATTTACCCATTCATTCACATAATTCATTTCCCTCTTGGGCCCCATTTCAAGATTTGGATGCATTTATGCTTGATTTTCCCGCTTATCTTTCTGTTTTTCCCCGAAGGAAGCAAAGGAGTTGGCCATCAAGGGAGGAGATCTACTTTCATCCATTCAAGTCTTTCTCTTCTTCAATTCAACATTGAGGCGAATTACAAACATCTACTACACGAGGCTTTGTCTTACATGATTTCCTTTTGGCTTTTGTGTTGAGTCAAAGTTATTGCATCAACATACTTGATCACATACTAAGCACCATTGCATCTACATGGTATGATATACTTCATTGTTAGATTTAATCTCTACTTCATGATAACATTTCCTTTATTTAAAGTTAAGGTTAATTCCTAAACAAGGGCTTGACCAAGGCAAGCCCCTTCCCCCCAACAATTTCCCCTTCTCTTTTGTGTACAGGTGCAGATTTGTAGAGTTATGAATTCGGATTTGCAGATCTAAGGATATAGTATCAATCACCAGCGTAATTTTTAGTGGCGAATATTCGCCTTTTGGCGAATTCTGGGGAATACGTTTGGGGAAATTGGCGAATCACGCAAGTACAGGCTGGCCTATATTCGCCCAATCTTGACACGGTAACTGCTAATTATTCATTGGAATCGCCAATTAGATTTGCTGTTTGACGATGTTGACCATTATATTCGCCTATAACCAATTTGACGTGGTTCTTTTAACGATCTGTTATTTGCCAATGATATTAAGTATGAATTGCATATAAAATCTAAAATAGCCAAATCGTTTATATTGTTATCTTAACCACGACCTATTTCGCCACCCATTAATTAATTGTTTTATTGACCACGATGTATTTCGCCAACCCGATAATTAATTGTTTTATTGACCATCACGTATTTATAATTTTTCGCCAAAAATAGCATTGATCAGGTCGGCACATTTTCACCAAAAGCTCAAGAATTTAAAAAAAATAAAAATTGGAAATTTGGAATTTGGGATCATGGATTGATATAAATTCAAATCAAATTTATAAAAGTAGTCTTATCGTGTGTCGCTACAAATTTTTGGAGGGCCAGATTTACAAATAACAATCTTGCAACAGTAAACAGAGGATTCAACATTTCAGAGAGTCGAAATTCAGAGGAAGCAGGACAAAGGTAAGCAATTATTTGTTCACATTTCTCAATATTGCTATTAATTTTAATTCCTAGAGGCTAGAATCCTAGTGACTAGTGAGAGGTCATTGGGTGAAGATGTCGGACAAAGGTGACTATCCTGAGATTGAGATTTAGATATCAGGGGAGGTTGAGACTCAGACTTCTCATTGTGCTTAGGGCAGTGAAGAGATTGGAAAGCTAGACAAGGGTAAGACTCCTCAGGGCAGTGAAGGGCCTGGGAGGCCATCAAAACGCCCAAAACTTAAAGATACTACCATAAAGGCTTTCTTTGGAGTTGGCAATGTTTCTGCACCATCAACATCTGCAATTGCAAGTGCAAAAGCCATTCACAGTAGCTCACCAGTACCAGTACCACAAGCTGGGGTTGTCATTGAGTTAAATGAAAATCAAAATGCATCAAATGAGGATAACAATGGTGGCACGAGAGAAGATGTTATAAGGGATATGCAGAACTAGTTGGAAGAAAATGCTAGCAATGAAGATAATAATGCTGTTAGTAGGAATAAAAGAAAAAGGGAAGTAAAAATGGGGCGGGAGTGGGAAATGACAAGAAATTTTAAGGTTGATTGGGTAACAAAGTATTGGTTCATTGAACCAGTCCTAAGCAATGATGAACAACCAACAAAATGCAGGTGTAAGATTTGTACCTGGAAAAATAAAAGAGAGAAGTTGCAGCTAAAGCTTGACACTATAGAAAAGCATATTGGTAAGGTTTATGAAAAACAGATCATAGACGAACAAGAAATATCAGTAGTGAGATGGAAATCAAAGGAAGAATGTCTTCATGTTAAGTATGCCATAGAATATGAAGAGCATAACAAGAGAATGGTAGTAATTGCTAGTAGTGAAAATCCAATCAAGGCTGGGTTTAAACATGTAGCCAATGAAGCAAACCTGGCAAAGACCGTTCAGATGAGTGTTGTTTTTCATATTATGTCCAGAGGGCATCCTATGAGAGACTTCTCAGAATATGGTAATTTATTATCCTTTTTGAAAGTTCCTCACTATCCTATGTCACATTGGTCAACAAACGTTGGATGGGAAATGGCAAACTATCTTTCTGAGGTGGAAAAGCAAAATTTACAGGAGAAAGTAAAACAGTCCAGATTCATTTCATTATCCATAGATGAAGTTACTGTAGTAGATAACATTGCTTGGGTCTGTATGCATGTGCATACAGTAAAAGAACATGTCAGCCAAGCTCATCTACTTTGCATTCATAAAATGAGGGGCAATTCAACAGCAAAAAACTTATATTTTGAAGTGAAGAATGCTTTGAATGAAGTTGCTGGTATGGATGATTTGACAATTGGAAAGAAGTTAGTGTGTGTTGGAATTGCAGTAATGCAAGGCCAAAGGAATGGTCTCTATGCAAGATTACAAACTAGTATTGCACCTTACATGCTTGGCATACATTGCATGGCCCATCGAATGAATTTAGCATATAAAATTGTAAGCGATTTTCCTACAGTGTCAAAAGTTGAAGATCTAGTTCACGACATATACTCTTACTTTTGCAGAAGTCCTAAACGTTTTGCAGAATTTAAGATTTTCTCAGAGGGAGTAACACCAGGAAACAAGCTTCTCAAGGATGTTGAGACCAGATGGATCTCTTTGCATGGACCAGTAGAAAGAGTTCTAACAGAATATCAATCCTTGACCGGAGTAATATATGAGCAACGCCTCATAATAGACAAAGCTCCTGATTTGTTACATAAGTTAAGTGATATAGAGACTTTGTTAACTTTAGCCAATCTTCTCCCCATGCTGGTTTAATGAACAAACTTGTTAAGAAGGCCCAAGACAGGACTATGTATATCCATGAGTACTCAGATTTACGTAGAATGACATGCCTTGCCCTGGATAATTTATACTCAGATATGATAACACTTCAAAGCCCAAAAATTTTTAGTTGCCAAATAATTACAGATTTTAATCATGCTGAGAATTTTTTACAATTCAATGCAAAAAATGATTTGCGTGTTTGTGAAAGGATATGAAATACCAATGCACCAATCTAAGATGGGCAAGCGAGGCAGACTACTTCCAGTTAAAAGGGCTGATTTTGACAGGTTTGTTAAATCTGTTAGTGATAATTTGAAGTCAATTTCCTACCAACTTTCAAGTGAGATTTTTGAAAGATTCCCTCAAGAAGAAATTCTTGAAGCCATGGGTTGTGTGTTTCCTCATTTTTGGAAAAACATCAGAGATAGACAAATGGATGCTCATATGTTTCATAAAAAAATTGATGAATTGATTAGAGAGTTTTCAAAACATGCAGATTGCAATGGACAACTAATTGAAGGAATTATAGATTCAGCTAATCTTAAAAAACAATATAGACAATTTGCATCATGTATGAAATTGCAGTTAAAAAACTTGGAGAATCCATTTGAACTTGGTGCAATAACCAGGCTTTGGAAAAGGATAGAGCAGAGTGAAGTATTGCGTGATTCAATATCAAAATATTTCAAACTTGCTGATTTATGTCAAACAATGATATTGGGGTCGGTGGAAGATGAAAGTTTTTAGTGCATTGGGGTTTTTGAAATCAAAGATCAGAAACAAACTAGACAGAAATTTGGAAACTTGCTTGAGGTTGTTTGTAACTCAGTACAATATTAGAGACTTTCCTTATGATAGGGCATTGGCAATTTGGAATTCCCTGCATGAAAGACGAGGGCTTTTGAACACTTCAAAACATTGTGGTTCTGAGACAAACGATGGATCTTGGTCCCAGACTCAAAATGAAGATGAAGAATTTTTTGATTTTGAATACCCAACTCAGAATGAAGAAGAACCTCTTGCTACTAGTAGTAGTCAATTTCAGGAGTTGGATTCCATGTGGGATATAGAAGCAGCAGACTGCTCATTGACACTAAGTGAAGAGTGAAGTGATTTAGAATTAGCATTCGGTTAATAGGTATTTATAATTTTATACATTGTATACTTATTACTGTACTTGTTGGATAAATTGATAATGGATCTGATTCTGAATATTTATTATTGACAATTTGACTCATATTACAAGTAATAAGTATTATTCATGCTTTTTGTAATTTGAATTTTGATTTTTGTAATTTGTAATTTGAATTCATGATTTTTGTAATGTAGAATGTTCATGAAATTTGAAGTATAATCATATAATTATTAATGTCCTTTTTTGTCACTGTAAAGTGTAAATGCCTTGGCCCTCAATGCCAGCCATGTTATTTCAAGTTTCAACTTCAAGAATCAAGAATAAGATTCAAAACTTAACCTGGCCTCGTTCCGAAGTTACGCAAATAGTTCATCTAACCTTGTCTCAACTTCGCTACATGCAAATTAGAGGCCTTTCGAACCCTTCCAAAGTTACGGTGACGGACCGACGGTCTTCTTAACATCTCCGCTCTCATATAACCTTGCGAAGTCCCGCACAAAGCCTTTTGTAACCTCTCAACTGTTTAATCTTGTAACTGATTAACCTTTCCAAAGTTACGCCTTTTTGCCAAATGCTTCATCGCAGCTTCGTAACCGCCAACACTAATGGCCAACAAACCCTCGCAAAGCTCCGTAAACCAACTGTTCCTGACAAAGTGTCAAATATTAATCCATCGGTTGACACATGTCACAGTCCATTCCTCTGCGCTTTCCACGTTGCATGCAACTAACTGTCACTTTCAACACCGTTATGCATTGTCACTTTTAACTATCTCTTTAATTCCGAAGTTACGCACGCCGTTAGTCCGGAGTCCCTCGGAAGTTCAGAACCCATCAACATCCTAACCACTTAACCGTTGAGAAGTTACGAAACAATCCGGCGTTACTTCGGAACATTGCTGGTGGTCAAAGCTTCCTAATTTCTTAGAAATTGTCATTTGTCAATTTATTATTTGTCATAGTTCATACTCATTAGTCAATTTTTTATTTGTCAATTTCTCAATTTCCTAATACTAAGCATTTACTTAATTCCTTAATTCCTTGAATCAAAACCATTTAAATTTTAGTTAATTCCTATTAGTGTTCAAAATTGCAGATGATCAAAACTAATCAGAAAACCTCTGATTCTTAACTCTTATAATCCCAATAGATGCATCAAACAATAACAAACACTAAGGTAATGAGGATCTATATCCTTCTTCACTTTGAGCTTTTAGCTATAGGCGGGTATACCTATTAGATTGAATTCTTCAAATATGACAACAACTATCTGTTTACTTGATACAGATCTAAGCATGTAAATCTCTCACAACTTTAAAGTAAATCATTATTTTAATTGATTGATGGTGAAAACAGTGCAATCCTAGGGCATCAGAGTCAAATAAATGTAAATCTTCAGAAAATCTCTCAACTCAAATAACCCAAAGTCAAACCCCAGATAAAATGCCTTGCAAATAATCTTCTTATGCATACACCATGTCATCAAATTCATCCACAAAATATTGAAATCTCTGACTCTGACACCTCATTCAAGATTTACCCCTCCCTTGAAAGGAACTCAAATTTCAACCCCACTATCTACCTTGTAGAAAGATGTACCTAAAATGCCTTGCAAATTAAATGCACAAAGAAATCACATTCATACATGAAGACAACAAAAGGATATACATGGAACTTCAATATATTTTTATTTATCTACTTCTTGTATCAGTACATTCAAAAACTTGGATTCCTGAGAATTAAAACACTAAAATTATAAACTCCTATTACACTGAGTATTTTCACCACCTTTTGTTGTGATTTAGAACTTTCTATATATAAGAAAAACCATCTTGGAATCCTTTAAAAAGGATGCAACAAGCTTCGGATGGTTTTGACAGTGACTTGCACTAGAGTACAAAATATTTAAATTTCAAACAGGCTAACCTACATCATTCTCTGTATGATAGTTGCTCTCCCTATTTTTCAGGATCAGGTGCCAAGTGTGGTTCACTCTTCTTCTGCTTCCTGCTCGATGATAGTTGGCTTCTTCTTCTTTGTCTTGGTATTTTTGTCCCATGCTGCCACATCATCTTCTGAGGGCCAGTTGTACCCTTGCAAATCCTGCAACAATTTGATTTGCCTATCCCATCTGGAATCAGTGATGGCCTTAATATTAGCAACAAACTTAATGCAATCATTCTCAACCTTGATCAAGTTATCAATTATATTGTTGCACCCATCCATGTCCAAAGAACCATTGTTACCAAGGAAGGCCTCTTGCTTAATCATTGCCTGGCTCATGCTTGATTTCCACTCATCCAAACCTATTGTACTTCCATCATCCCTGTAAATTGAAGGCAAATACTTGCTATAGCCTTGACCAAACATGGCCATTTTAGCCTTTACTTGATTTGACTTCCCTTTGAAAAAGCTTGAGGTGGCACTGATCAATTCTATCTTCTCATAAACCTCAATGACCACCTTAGGGATATCCTGTCGATGAGGCTGCAATGCATCAAGTTTTTCAAACAAAGAGCTTCTCCCAGACCAAACATTAAAAAGTGGCTCCAGAGCAACTACTGCCTCTTTCACATTTTCATTTACCTTATGCAACATGCCCACTGATTGATGGACAGAGTCCATTTTCTCTTTTATCCTCTCACATCTATGTGGCACAATGTCTAAGATAGCCTTTAAGGCTGCATCAAGCTTTACCTTCTCTGAATCCTCTGCTGCT
Source organism: Chamaecyparis obtusa (assembly GCA_027943335.1). Classification (NCBI taxonomy): domain Eukaryota; kingdom Viridiplantae; phylum Streptophyta; class Pinopsida; order Cupressales; family Cupressaceae; genus Chamaecyparis; species Chamaecyparis obtusa. The sequence goes on from BSBK01000250.1 coordinate 505,407, forward strand.
TTATCAGAAGTCTCTGTCTCTGATGGGATTGCAGCTTCAATCTGTATAGTTGGAGGGGGAACTACTTTAGAAGCTTCTTCAAGCTTAGCTTTTAAATCCTCTAGTTCATCCTCCAAAGCCTTGATCTTCATTAGCCTCAAATCTCTATCCTTAGCAATCCTTACTGAATTTTCAAACAGCTAAGCATATCTGTTTGCTAATTGGGCTGTCTTTGCTTCATTCAGGTGAGCAAAATGTGTCACAGCCTTTGACACCTCAAGATCACTGGTATTCTGGACTGTCCAGATGATCTTGTCTCCTTCCATCTTATCCTCTATGCTCACCAGAGATGGCTTTTGGGTCCTTGGGGCTAAAGACCACATTGCCACAGCTTGGAACTTTTGATCATACCCACTTTCCCTTATCATGTCCCCAATGTGTACTTCATAAGACAATCTGCCCTCTGGTTGGTTTCTTATTTGATCTATGATGAAGGCTGAGGTCAAATCCCATCCAAGAGTCAAAAGCATCCCACTAGACTTTACCATTTCTCTAGCTTCCTCAACAGTGATATTCTCTATACTAGGGTCATAGGAAGTTAGAGCCCTCAAGGTCTCATCGCTTGGTTCCATACCCTCTGGCAAAGCCTTAGCCACCTCTTGTTGTTTCCTCCAAATAAGGAAATTTCTAAATTCATCACTCTTGATGAATTGGTCATCACTGAGGAATTCCTCCTGGTAGAACTCCCTTTCATCCTTTCCTAGCAACAGAGGCAGTTCCTCATCTTCCTTTGAGGCTACCTTTTTTCCTTCCTTGATAGTCTTCCTTAATTGGTGATAATAAGCTTGGTTACTAGGTACGAGAGCTGAGGCTCTTATCTATCATCTTCTTCTGTTTCTTCTCCTTGGAAGGCCCACCTACCTCAAGTCTTTGCCTTTTTTGTGGTGGTTCAGGAGTATCCTCTGCCTCTTGTGGGTCTTGAGTGAGATCAATGACAGGAGAGTCATTGGTTTGAGGCGGACTGTCACCTTCCTGTGACTCATCAGTATACTCCTCATTTTCAGAAGTGGAGTTATCCTTATCTACATCTAACTTCTCTTCAAGCATTCCTTCTAGTTGACTGGACAGGGTACCATGCATTTCAATCATCTTGTCAATTCTTTTTAGATAAGGGAGATCAGGGAAAAAACCTCCAAAATCAACTTTGGCCTTTTTGACTTGAGCCTCCAATCTCAACAAGTCATAATACTTGGTAAGTCTTCTACCAACTTCATCTCTATCCAAAATGTTTCTTATCACATCTTCATTGCATCCTTCATGTTCCCTGACTGTACCAATATTGGGAATCAAAGTTTTCTTGGCAGTTTGATAAAATCCTCAGGATCAATATATTTGCAAATACCAGAAATCATTTTAAAGTGGTTCAGCCATGCACTAATCTGTGGTAATGCCCTCTTTCCAATCAGGAAATTTCCTATTCTAAATTGCCTTGGTGTGAAAGTGCCCTTCCTATGAGGTGCCAAATGCTCTTTATCAGTCCAGATCAGCTGCCAGATGAATTCCAACTGAGCAACCCTTGGAGGCACAAATTTTGGAAGCACATGTGGGGGCTATGGGCATCCATAAACTCTAATTATAGTAAAATTCTCTCCTAAGTAGAAATCACCCCAATTATGATTTCCTTGCCACTTGTCTTCATATTGCATGGGCCTTAAAGGTTTCAAAACCTTGGCTTGTAACCTTACTACACTTGTCCCCATCAGTTGAAGAATTGGGAAGACTATATAGTTCTGGAAAATGCAGAAATCACATTCATTGGAGGTGTAATTCCACACCCTCAGCCAATACTGTACTAGATTATACTGACCCTCAAACATAAACCTAGGCTTCAACCACCTTGCATCCAAACTATTGATATTGAAATATAAGATCAAATGCATCAGAAGGGAGTAATGCATGAACCTAATGGGCCTCTTATTTTCTTTGATGGACATCAAACCTTCATGTATTCTATCGATTACATACTGGATGTAATCATAATCAGTGTTTGCATGGGAGTTTTGTATGTCAAGAATAATCATTAACAAATCAGCAGGCAACTTTTCTGCATCTCCATCTATCCTGAGAACTCTACACAACCCATGACACGAAAACTTCATATAGAAGTTGAGGGATTTAAACTCATAAGGGGCATTCATATGTGTAGGGAGAGGGGCTATGTACTTGCCAGTCTTTGGAATGTGCTTAACCATCTGGCTATTTATTGATCCTATGTGACTTTCATATTTCTGCTTTTCTTTCTTCAAATCTATCTCAGTAGAGGAGGAAGAATAGAAGTCAAAGGCCTTCATGAATGACCCTCTATCCAAACTTACTAAAGCAGACTGGTCACCCTTTCTAATTGTTTTGGAAATTGGGTCATATAGCCTAGCTAACTCTATGATCAAGTCCACATCCAAGAAAACATTAGGCACAATCAATTTTGCCATTCCTAAAGCCCAAGCATTGCAAATTGGAATAGCTTTACCTCTATTATTGTAAAAATAAGTGAAAATAGTGTAACCTGAGCCAGAAGGAGTGACAGGGTCTCTGCAATCCTCCATCAAATCTTCAAAAGCTTCATCTGTAGCCTTCTTATTCTGGTTTGAAGCGGGGAGCAACTTGATAAATTCATCTGAATGATTCGGCTTTCTCTTTTCTTTGCCACCCTGTTCCTTGGCCTCTCCACTGGATGACGCTATGCTTGGCTCTGGTTGACTCATCTTAAAATCTGGATACCTCTCAATTCTGCAAATTCTTTATCACTTCGAAACTTATTGCTACTGCTTTGAAAATCTCCACTATCTTCAGAAAAATTTGGACATTGTAAGCAATGAAATCCTGTCTATATATCATCAACAATTGAATGCATATAGTTGCCAAAATCGTTACAAATCTATTCCCAATCACTTTTGCATTCAATTCCGCACATCACCAATTTCAAATCAAGGCTAGTCGATACTTGGATGTTGACAGGTTGATTAAAAAACTCGAAAATAAAGTAGAAAAACAATGATCACTGTCTTGGCTTTAAAACCCTTAATTATTGATAAAAACATGGCAGAGTACTTTTCCACGTAGCAACGGTTATCAACCCTTTTTATTAATGAGTACTTAACCTGATGTTATTCGGAGATCCAGCAACAAAGACTCTCGCGATCTCTGAACGATTTGTTAACTCATGATTAACTCGGAGATTCAACGACTACTGTTGATCTTGGAGATCATCAACAGTCCTCGGATTAACCCTTTAAACACTTGTCTTAACCTGACTTCCATTCAGAGAATGAGCGACTGAAGGCATTCGCTGATTCTCGAAAAGCTTGGATCAACCATGGTTTTATTCAGAGGATGAGCGACTGAAGGCATTCGCTAGTTCTCGGAATCTTTAACTTAACCAGGCTTTCATCTGGCGACCTAGTGAACAAAGCCTCCTTTAAACCCGCATACCTTGAACTTAACCATAGTCTTAATCAAGAGATTCGGCGACAACAGTTATCTCTTAATCTCTGAAAGCTTTATTTAACTCTTGGTCTATCACGAGATTCAGCGAACAAAGACTTCTCGTATTCCTTGAATGACTTACTTAACCATGGTTTAATCACGAGATTGGGCGAACAACCTTTATTCGCCAAGTTGCTGAATATTTTATTCACCTTGGGTTTCATTTTGAGATTAGATACTGACCGTTGATCTTGAAAGCAATCAATGGCTGTCGCTGAATCGGCCAATATTTTGAAACTTTACTAAATGATCATGAGATTGCGCGAATGCCTTATTCGCTGGATTGCCAAAAAATTTAGAACTTAGCTATCTTATCCCGAGATCCAGCAACTGAGGAAACCTTTACTTTTTAAAATACTTTGTCGCTGAATTGCCAATTCATTTTGTCGGAGCCGCTAAAATCTAGCGAACAAGAGAAAACCTTTATTCGCCAAGTCGCTAGATACTTTGTCACTTTTACAGTCTATCATGAGATTAAAACATCACCATTGATCTTGAAGATCATCAACGGTCGTCGCTTGATCGCTGAATAGCCAAAGACTTAACCACAAAATATAGCGAACAGGAGATAACCGCCATGTTGGGTCGCTAAATGCTTTGAGAAAACCATCAAAAATTAAGAGATTGGGAGATTGCATAGTCGCTGAATTGCTGAAAGAAAAACTAACCGCGGATTGCATTTGGAGATTAAGCGACTAAAGTGAAATATGACACAAGACTTAGACGCAGTCGCTAGTTCGCTGAAAGAAAAGTAACTTTGAAAGATTAATCCGAGATTCAGCGAACACTAAGAAAAATAAAGATCATGTGCAGACTTAAAAACTTAAGTGGCCAAAAAGGTAACGTGAAAACATAAGAAACTAGGGCACCTTAAAATCACTCCAACAATTCCTAAATTCCTAATTTCCTAATTTCTAAAAGTCAATATGAATATAATAATATGACCATTGGCATTGACAATTTCACATTATACATAATATACAATTATACATTCAATTTTAAATAAATTGCAACTACGATCTTTAGGATTCATGAATTAGAATTGAGATTCTTGACTTGAGCCAATGAGCTCTTTACAAAATTACACAGGCACAGTGACAGAAAAATTGAAAATTACAAAATATTCTTGTATTAAATTTAACTTCCTTGAAATTTATACATCAAAATTTCAAATTCAAGAATCAATGATCAATGATCATAGTACCAGTAACCAAACTCAAAGGTGAGAGGACAGAGACTTGAAGTCTCAGATTTCTATGATCTATCAGAAAATTACAAAATATCCTTGTATATTTGTATTAACTTCCTTGAAATTTATACATCAATGTCAATGATCAGAAAATAAAAACTAACATTGGCATTTGGCAAATTAAACAAATTTGGAAACAGTTATCAGAGTGACAGCTGGCAGCTTGGATTCTTCGGAATTAGTCTTGATTTGCACCAAAGGTGTATCCACAGCATGTGAACCGCAAACATAAGATACCCTATTCGAATTAACTGACCTCCCTCTATTGGCTCTTCATCTAATACTAGAACTGTCTCAACTACTTCCATCATCCATGTCAATGTGGCAAGACCAAGGCTTGAATCTCTCCAATGTTTTCCCACACCACAATTTCCCTCTTTGATGGCCAAGTTACCTCTCTAACTGTATCCAAGTATTCAAGGCATTTGTTCCACTTGGCATCTGTTATGGCTTGAGATTCAGCAACAAACTTATTCATGTCAATCTCCTGCTTGTACAATTCATCCACAAGTTCATAAAAAGTTGAAATGTCAGCATCACCAACAAAATAAGAAGTCACCTTGCTAGCATCCAAAATTTGGTTGAAAGAATCAACTCACTCCTGCCATTCCTTCAAGTGTCCCTCTGTGTCCACAATAGTAGGGATATATCTTTTAGACTCATCAACAAAAACCTTAAGCTTTGCTTGAACGTTTTGTAACTTGTCAGTGAAAAATACATACAAATCCTTTACTAATAACACCATTTCCTTAACACCAATTATTTTGTCAGGTAACTCCATTTTTTTTCCCATTAGTAAAACTAACCTATCAAAGAATTGCAAGTATGGGCCCCAAGTATTAAATAATGGGGTTAGTATAGACAAGGCATTAGAACATTGAAATTTTGTCCCCTGCAAAGAAATGAAAGTACTATGAAGGATTTGAGACTTCCCTTTTAAAATATTTACTCTGTGCAATAGCACCTTCTTCAAAGTCTCCTTTTCAGCAATTCCAGTATCAACAGGCTCAGGCTGATCAACGTCCATTATTATATTTTCTGTTGCAAGTTCTGGAGCTAAGCCCCCCTCATGCTCAGTTTGGACCCCAGCATCACAGACCTCTATAAATGCCCTGGACTGATTTTTTAGAGTATTTATTTCATCTTTTAGCTCCTTCACAGTCTTATCCAGGAAAAAATTCTTCTTCAGTTCCTCTTCAAACTTTTTTCTAGTTGCCACATAATCTCTGAATGTCCTGGCTAGCCTATTCTCCAAGTCCTTAACCACTGCTTTATTCATAGAGGATGCATGATGTAGGAGATTTGCTATCTCTAATCCTGTAGTGTCCTGCAACCTCCATATTAATTGGCTACCCTGTGCTGTGTCTTGGATGTCAACCAATTTGGGCTTACTAGATTCTGAGGCCACACACCATACTGCTAGTGTCTTAGTGTCCATATTGAATCCAGAACCCCTCTGTAGTCCATCAGGGCCAAAAGTTTCATAAGCTACAGCTTTATCTTGCCTCTTGATTTGGTCAATTAGGAATGAGGACTCCAAGTCCCATCCAGGGATCAGCAACATGCCACTTCTATTTACAAGATCTCTTGCCTCCTCCACAGTTAATGTTTCACTGTTGGGATCATAGGTCTGTAATTTTTCAATCATTTCAATAGTTTTTTCCTGTGATTCCCCTAGTTTCAAAGACAATGTTAATTCATTCTGCTTAACTCTAAAGAGAAAAATTTTAAACTCATTGGACTTGATGAATTCATCATCATCTATAAACTCTTTAGCTTGGATGACCCTGTCATCCAATCTAGCTGCAGCCAATTCTAACTCATCTAGGGCCTTTTCTCCCTCTTCTGCCATTGATGTCAAAAATTGTTGTCTTAAGTCAGCAAAGTAATGGCTATTACTTGGCAGGATTTGTAGTGCCTTTTGCCTTGCCTTTTGTGGTACATTCATCAACTTTTGTTTCTTTGATGGCCCCTGCTCAGCCCCTGCTCAGATGTGGATGGCTCAGCTTGTTTTGTTTCTACCATAAACACCACATCAGGTTCAACTTCCTCAGGGTTTATTCTGTCCTCCTCCTCCTCAAGGATGTCTGACAATTTAGACATAATATCTTCGTAATTCTCTATACACATGTCAATTCTTGGCATGTATTGGAGATCAGGAAAGAAACCGGGGAAGGTAGGGTCTACCTTTTTCAATTGTTCCTCTACCCTTACAATATTTTTCTATTTACAGGTTCTCTCTTCACAGGTATCTTTACTAAAAACATTTCTAATAAGATCCTCATTTGCCATAGGCTGATTTAGAGCCAAATTGTGATTCCTCATTTCTCTCAATGCTACTCTAATGAAGTCTTTAGGGTCATACATCCTTGCTTTACCAGAGGGCAATCTGAATTGTCTCGGGAATTCATGGATTTGGTCCACATCTTTACCTATAGAGAAATCCCCTATTTGGAACCTCCTTGCCAGAAAGGTTCCCTTGTGTCTTTTAGGGCCTAAGTGCTCTCTATCCATCATGATAAGCTGCCACATGAATTCTACTATTGCCAATCTTTCTAGGACAAATTTTGGCAGTATGTGTGGAGGTTGAGGGCAAGCATACACTCTTATAACAGTAAAATTCTCAAAAAGAAACATATCACCCCAATTGTGCTTAATGTCATTGTCAATTTTAAATGCTAAGGGTCTAAGCAATTTTCTAACAAGTAAAGGAAATCTATCCCTCACAATACCTAACATGTTCATTACTGGATCCACAAAATCACTATAAAAAGCAATGGAATTAGGGAAATGGTAATTTCTATGCCATAACCTGGGCCACAGCTGAATTGGAACAGTTCCTCCTGCATTCTTGGTCTCATTGATGAACCCTGGGTTGATGTAGCCAATGTTGCAATAGAGGATCAGTTGCATCAGCATGGAGTAGTGATTGAACTTGAAGCTTTTCAAATCAGTCTTCTCATTCATCAACTCACTGTGCATTAAATTGATTATGTGCCCCACATAATCAAACTCCTTGTTGGTGTACAAGTCCTGAACATCTGTAGCCATGACATAAATGTCAGGACACATTGTCAAACTTCCATCTATTCCAATAACTTTGTGTAGACCGTAGATGGTATTTTGGAAATAGGGAAAGAAAAGCTCAATATCAATTGAATCTGCAACCTTCTTTGGTAACAACCTTGCCTCTTTCTTTTCTCTAGGAATATGCCTCAAAACCCTTCCAGTGTAGTAACTTTTCTGTCTATTAAATAGGGCCTCCTCTTCTACTAGGTCAATATCCACGCTCATAGGTCCTTGAAGGTCGAAAGCTTGAATAAAAGTCGCTCTATCTAACATGCAGAGTATAGACTTGTCATGCTTGTGGAAAGCTTGTGTCACTGGATTGTATGCTTGAATTAGCGCTTTCATGAGGTCTACATCCAAAAATACCTCAAGTACTATCAACTTTCCCAAGTTCCTGTCCCATGGATTTGAAACAGGAGGGCCTCTAAATCTATTGTTATAGAAAAACATGAAGAGCTCATACCCAATTGTGTTTGGGCAGACAACATCCCTGCAGAATGCATAAGGGTCCCTCCAGTCATAAGCGTTAGCTGATTGCAAATTTGAGGATCCAGGCAACAGTTTCATCCATTCTTCAGCATATATGTTTGGCCACAAGTACAACTAGCCACCAGGCCACCTAGGCACCTATTCTATTAAAAATTAAAATCTCATCAAGAACACACGCATGAAATTAGTAATTACCTTTTTCAGAAAAGTCACTGTCAACTGTCACTTCCAGCATAGATTTGGCGGCGATCCAAGAGCAAATAATTAGCGTGTCGCCGAAGTGACGCTAATGGTACATCTAACCCTAGGTCCCTATCTCAACTTTGCTAAATTGCTACCTGCAAATTAGGGGCCTTGGCCCTTGGCCCTTTGAATTTGAAATCCCAAAACTTTGAGACTTGCGAAGTCACGCAACACCTTTTCGAAACTTCGGGACTGTTAAACTGACCAAGAAAATGAAACCTTGAGATGTTAGGACACAGCTTGGCATGCCGCATGACACTTGTACTTCGTAACTGAAGCTCTGCAAACATTCCATTGTTCGGCACTTTCCACGTGGCATGCAACTTACTCTCCATCTCTCACTTTTCAACACCTTACAAAGTTACGCACGAAGTTAGTCAAGACTTCAGAACCCCTAACCATCATAAAAACTTAACCGTTGAGAAGTTACAAAATAGCCAGACGTAACTTCGGAACCAATCACCATCATAATAAATTAACCGTTGAGAAGTTACGAAACAAGGAGGTGTAGCTTTGGAACCGATCACCATCATATTAAATTAATCGTTGAGAAGTTACGAAACAACCAGGCATAACTTCGGAGCTTGGAGTGGGTTCCAAATTTCCATGAGCCATGTGGGATTTAGATTTTAGAAGCTTCAGACTTCTCAATGTTCTCATTCAATCAGATTCACTTCATCGTGATACTGATTTGGCATTCTGAATCAGTTAAATTGTTAATACTTAATAGGTATTTATAAATTATAATTTTATACAAAATCGTGATACTAATTTAGCATTTTGATTTAGCATTCTGAATAATTACTATTAGTAATTACAATTTACATATTTTTCAATTTATAATAATAAAACTATTGTATTAGTTATTCACGTAACATGTTACTGTATTAGTGTATCACTGTATTGACTATTGAAATTTGAAGTATTAGCAAATAACACGTAAAACTAAAAACAGTAACACTATTTGAAAAAGAGTCTTCTCAATGTCTCATATGTATACAAACTACGTCACTACAGTATTACATGTACTATTAAATTCAAAAACTGGTATACAATATACATAATACTGGTAATTGAATCACTAAAGTCTAATTCACTAAATGGTTGTGGTTTCCCTAGAAGGAGAAGCGACAAGCTTCCAACCGTTTCCAAAACCAAAATGAAAAGTACATTCGATTATTTTGTATTTACAAATTACAACTTACAAGTGAGTAACAAAATTTTTCATAAGATCCACAAGGAAAAAAAGATTAGTCGATGCGCAGACCGGCAAATAACCGGATCATCTCCTCCTGGAATGCCTCCTGGTCGAAGCCATGATCGTCAAAAATGGTGCGCATCTCTGCCTTGTCATGTTCTACTTCGAGTTTGAAGATGTCGCTTTGGTATCCGGCGTAACTGGTAGCATGATCCCATGCTGCAGACATAAGATGACTGAGGACATCCTGCTGAATCTCCTCCTCCATAACCAAATTTGGTTGGATAACAGGTTCTGGGTTCTTATTTGATGATCCCTCAGGTACTGGAAGACCCATTCTGTCATCCAAGATTCCAAATTTACAAATTTAGAAAGCACCCTGTGTTCTGCAATTCCACTACCGAGTATATAAAGAAAATAATCACCAACTTGCCAACCGCAATAAATTTTGAAGGAATGTTTCATGTAAGGTGGCTTGCCTGGGAAAAGGAAATTAATGAATATCGGTAAAGAAAAATTGCAGACATTGTATCCTGGGTAACTTGGCTCCGAAGTCGAAAAGAAGAATAATGAATGTTGATGAATCACAACTCATCCCGTAAAATTATCCTTTTTAATGTCTAATCAAAATCTTGGCCTGGATTATGTACCACTCAAGTTACGCAAACTGCTAGCATTACCTCGGAACCACGATATCCTAGCTGCAATTTTAAATTTTGAACTGACAACTTGGCAGCCGCATTAAATTTTGAAGGAATGTTTCACGTAATGTGACTTGGCTCCGATAAGAAAGATAATGAATGTTTATGAATCATAGCTGATATCTTGTACAAATTAACCTTTTTAATGTCTAATCAAAATCTTGTCGTCGATAAGTCTCATTAATTGCACTTCAGTGTTCAATGTCATTGTAACTTCGCGGCTAAGTTATGCAGACTGCCAACGTGGCCTTAGAACCCCCATATCTTACTTGCGATCATAACTTCCGAAGTCACGCACACTGTCAACCTGTCCTTTGCGTATCTTTGTGGCCTTCAATTGCAAACTGCCAACATAACCGCCGAAGTCACGCACGCCGTCAACCTGACCATTACGTATCTTCGTAACTGTCAGCATCAACTCTCCTTTTAGCCTGCCGAAGCTACACAAAATGTCCTCACAAACTGGTCATCAGTAAATGACACATAGCACCCAACTTGACACGTAGTCCTATCACTATGTTTTGAATATTCGCCAATTTATATTTTTTATACTATAAATACTGTTTTTTATTCGCCAATATATATTTTGGTAGTTCTGAAACAAAAACACAATTCGCCAAGATTTTCCACATAGTTTTAGGGACCATTAATGATTCACCAAGATTTTCCACATAGTTTCTGGGAGCATGAATGATTCGCCAATTGAGATTACGTTTTTTTCTTTGAAAAGAAAATTTTTTCGCCAATAAATTTATTTTTTCTTTCTAACTTTTGCCACTTTTTTACACCTTTTTTGAAGGGGGGGTTTCTTAAAGATTACCCTGTCAATCATAGTCTTGAGACCAGTTTTAACTTTTCTGGGTATAGGTCAAACATGTTTTGACCTATACCCAATATAGGTCGAACTTGTTTCGACCTGTTCTTCCAGCCTTGAGATTTTGATAGCTGCCAGATTCAATCATTAGGTTTCTAGATCTCAATTAGTTTCCATTTTTGACAACTTCTTACAAGTTTTTACAGATTTAAAGTGTCTTCCTCTATCTAGCCCTCAAGGTGAGTACTTCATCATCCTCATTCCTTTATAGCACTTACTTTGATACACTAGATCTAATATCTTGTTGTTGCATGAGTGTTTACTTTGCTCTTCTTTACTTGTATATACACTACATTTCCTTTCCCTTCATTCTTACTGTTGGCATATTTAAGTTGTCATTGGTTAAGTTAGATGCAAACATCATTCCCACCGGTACACTAGTAGACCACTCATACTCCTTAATAGGCACCGGTAGACCTAATAGAGTATATGTACCAGTAGACCTAACAGAGAAGGAGATACTGGTCTTATAGTGCATATAAGGGATATATGGACAACCGGGTATAAGATTGATACCGGTCGAGTGCATAATAATCCACACCAGATTAGGCGGAGCTGTCTGAGTTAAAACCGAATAATACGGAGCATTCACCATTTAGAACTGGAGTTAGCTTTTTAACAGGAGTTAGTTTTATTTCTACGTGGATGTTTCAAGGTAAACTCAAAATCATCTCACAAAGCTTTTTTGCTGCATGATTTATGGGAGAGTTTACAACTTGGCGGTACTATGAGTTGATCTTTTATTAAGATTAATTTCTTATAAATACAAGTCATAGGACACAAAATAGTTGTTGTTGAAAATACAGAGCAAGAGAGAGATATCTTTTGAGAGAGGCTACGGTCACAAGAGGTGAAAGGCAGAGAGGTTCAATAGCGAGGCTGAGCAGAAAGGATAACAGGTATGATCTAATCAGACAGAGAGTGTCAATTAAGATCATTGCTTTTACATTGTTAAAGCACATCCAAATCCCTCTATTAGGGTGAACCCTAATAGGTTCTTTGTATAAATCCTTTAACCGGGTAGCATCTTAGTTGATGTTGAAAGTCCTTTAACAAGGCGGCTCCTAACAGAGTCAAGATCTTAACTGATCTTCTACCAAATCCCTTTACCGGGTAGCACTCTTACAAGTGCTTTGTAAGCTCTTAACAGAGCACCTTTATTACTGCAGTACTGAAGTTGTGAGCTCTGTCTCACCGTGGTTTTTTCCTTCTAACCGAGGGTTTCCATGTACATATGTTGTGTTGATCTGAGTACTTCTATTTCTGTTTATGAATGGTTGATTCATATTGTTTATTCTACAAGAATCTACATACAAGTTTTAATTGAGATAGAAATAGTAGTTACTGATTCATCCCCCCCTCTCAGTAACCGGTTAGTAATAACACTTACATAGACAGAAAGGACCCTAGAATTAAACATCCCACAAGGACTAGATCATGCATTAGCACCCCTTCATCTACTTGTTGTGCTAATCAGATCTAGTCCCAAAGGGGTCACATTTTAGGGCCCCTTCCAATGTATATGTGTGAAGTGGGAATCTACTATTGGTAACCATTTTCACTTATACTGCTGCAGCCCAATGTTTTGAAGTAGGAGCTGTCATGAAGCGTGATATGTAACTCACTGAAAAGCTCAGATTAGGTGTAGTGGTGATGAGATAGATTAAATTGCCCACTTGTTACTTGAATGCAGATTCATTCTCAACTGGAGAAGTAGATTTGGCAGACAACTTCAGACCAAACTTCGTAGGTTTAGATGCAAGTTTGCAGTCCTAGTTTGCAGTCCTGCATTCGAAATTTGTCTAGTAGAGCCCTTGCATACTTACACTAAGAGATGAAGATGCCATGAGACTACTGCCAAACCTTGACACCTAGACAGTAGTGCAAAAGTCCAAGGTTGGTCATGTCAAAAGATTTGCATAAATTATGTTTGATTTCCCAAATCAAAGATGTTGAACTGCCAGTGATGATTAGATCATCAACATAAATAAACTGGAGGATGATGATTAGTCTTGACATACATATTTGAGTTAGGACTCCTCTGGAAACCCTGATCTATGAGGTACTTATCAATTTTCATGTACGATGCCTAAGGAGCCTATTTGAGGCTATAGAGTGGTTTCGCCAGTTTGAGTACTTGGTGTTCTTTACCGACAACCTTGAATCCAGGAGGTTGCATCATGTAAACCTCTTCTTGCAACTCACCATTCAGGAAGGCATTCTTGATGTCTATTTGATGGACCTTCTAGCCACACTGAGTTGCCATGGCTAGGAATAATCTGATGGTGCTCATCTTTTCTGTTGGAGCAAAGGCCTCATAATCAATTCCTTCACGCTGAGAGAAGCCTTTGGCAACAAGATGAGCCTTGTACTTATCTAAAGTAGGATCAACTTTTTATTTGACTTTGTAGATCCATTTGCATTCAATGGTTTTCTTTCTTGAAGGAAGTTTTGATAGAACCCAAGTGTTATTTTTCAACAAACTATGATGCTTAGTCTTCATAACTTCTTCTCACTCGGGTATCCCTTTCACCTCTGTGTATGTTTCAAGCTCATACACACTGTGAATGTTGGCCATGAGAGAAAAATTTACAGAATCAAAAGGTTTTCTCTTCTTTTGAGCAGTTCTACCCTCAATGAGCTCATCATCATGAAGCTCACCAATTGTCTTAGCCCACCATTTAGGCCGAAGAGAAGTGCCAACATCAGAAGGAGGTGCAACAATATCATCATCATCAAACAGAAGATTGGATGAATCCTGAGGAAAATCAGGTGTAGTTGCATGTCTGGGTGATCCTGTAGAAGGAACTAGTGGAGAGACAGGAACAAGAACAGATGGAGCCTTTTTCAGCTTGAGCCCTCCCATCAGGTGGACCTAATGGAAGATTAACACCCAAGTTTTGAGCCTTGAGAGATTGATCCTCTAAATCCATAAGTGGAGGAGAGAGTTGAAATGACCCTCGTTCCTCATCAAAGACCATATCACTACTGAAGATGAGATGATTAGTCTCGTTGTCAACCAGTCGGTAGGCTTTGTGATTATCACTATAGCTAGTTAGCATGAGTTTCTGGCTCTTGGCATTTAACTTGGTGCGTTTAGCATTAGGGATCTAGACAAAAGCAGTGGAGCCAAAAAGAGATGATTGATTCTAGGCTTACAGCCTGACCTGGTCTTTTCTAGAGTCTGCTTCTTGACAACCATTGTAGGAGAGCGGTTGAGAAGATAGACGTTAGTGTGAACTGCTTCAACCCAAATTTTTTTTGGAACAATCTTGTGTTCAAGCATAGACCAGGCCATTTCTGTGATCATGTGACTTCTACGCTCAACGATGCCGTTTTGTTGAGGGGTGTAGGGTGTTGTTAATTGGTGCTTTATGCCATGTTGTTCACAGAAATGGGGGAAGGCAGATGAATATAATTCTCCCCCATTGTCAGTTCTAAGAGTAACAATATGCTGACCAAACTCTTTTTCTGCAAATGCTTTGAACTTTTGAAACAAAACAAACACCTCTGATTTATGATGAAGGAAGTACACCCACATTTTATGACTGAAATCATTAGCAAAAGTAAAAAATGCTTGGACCCAATAATAGGAGTAGCCATAGGTCTGCAGATATCAACATGGACTAGTTGTAATACCTTAGAAGCTCTCCAGGATTTGCCATATGAAAATGGAGTGCGATGCTGCTTCCCAACCTGACATGCTCCGCAAACTCAAAGGTTCTGGGTCTAAATCTCTGGCAGTCCAATGACAAGATCTTCCCGAACAAGTTGAGAAAGATAGTGTACATTTAAGTTCCCATACCGCTGCTGCTAGAGTGTACTAAAAGAGGAGCGTTGGGCCACCATAGAAAGCTCCTAAGAAACACCAAAGTCAACAAGTCTGAATAAACTATGATCCTCAAGACCCACAACAATAGTAGACTGAGTATCCTGATCAATGATGTTGTACTGATGTGAACGCTCATGTTGAGCCGAGGAGAATGTCTCAGAATTTGACTAACTGAGAGAAGGTTGAGTGCCATTCTTGGAACATAGTATACATCGAGGAAAATCAGTTTCCTCCCTCCAGACTGAATATGTAATATGTATATTTCCTTTTCCAACAACAGTGTACTCTTCCCCATAATTCAAATTATTGCAGATATATCTGTGATAAATGAACTTATCACGATAAGTTTTGCTTGGCGATAAAACACGTCACCACATATACTTATCGTAGAGAAGTTGCCAACATATCGCAGAGAAATGTGTAATTTATCATGATAAATAAAAAACTTATTGCTCGCTCCCAGGTATTTGACTGTGATGGCCCAACAAAAGGGCAAAAGGCATTTTTTTGTTTGGAAGAACAGATTTGGAGAGGAGAGAAAGAGTTTGGAGAAAGGTCATTTTCTGCCTTCTAGAGCGATGATATATCTGCGATAATTTGAACTATTTTGATATTGTAGACTATTATATAATATATTAGAAAAGATAGTGCCATCCGTCCAGCTCACTCGGAAGGGGAACAGGAAGATGTAGACTATTTTGATATTGTACTTGACACTTGTATTTGCTTATAGTTTTACAAAGACAATTTTCTATTTTTATTTTGCTTTAGAGTTCAGACTATCAGACTATGGCTACGAGCCATCAATATTCCACATGAGGATGCGATTTTGTATCCTTTTTGCATTTATATATATATCTAGATCAGCTTGTTTGGTTTGTTTACTCATTTACTAACTCATTAGATGCATCTCCTCGTTGAATTTTGAAAAAAAAATGCATTTCTAATTAAATTTAAGCAATTTTTTAAGTTCTCGATATTTTCCCGAGAAGTTCTCGACTTATCTCCGATATTTGCCAATATCTTTTTTTTAGCCCTCGGCAATAAGTTGTCGATAACAATATTTTGAACTATGGTCTTCCCCGCCTCCAAAAATAATTGAATTTGAGAATGGCTGAAAATCCATGAACCAATTTCGGTGATGAGTGAAGTAGCGCAAGGCACCTAAATCAATATACCATGCAGAAGATTTCACATGATTTGTAGGTCTTTTAGCCATGAAGGTACAAAAGACAAACTCACTCTTCTCAGTCTACATGTTCTTTAGGTTGTGAACTAGATTGCTTGGCTTGGCAGCTAAGCATTTACGACACTCCAACATCATATGACCAAACTTATGGCAATAGTTGCGCTGAATATTTTCTTCTTCAGGCCTTTTGATGTCTGAACAGATGGATTCTAATGAGAAGACTTAGAAAACTTAGAGTTGCTAAAGGAGTAAGCTAAATAAGCTTGTGTGTTTGGAGATGAATTGGTACCACTGTTGAATTGTTGTTTCCAGCGATCTCGTAAAAGCATTATGTAGAGATTGGAAAATGACACATCAACATAAGTGGAAGAATGTTAAGAGTCTCAACAAAGTCCTCATAGGAAGACAGTAGACTCTTCAAGGTGATTACCACCATGTCTTCTTCCATTTTGCATCCAATGGCTTCCAACCTATCTTGAATGTCCTTGATCTTATTGAGACGATCTTGTAGGGACACCCGTTCATCCCGTGAAGAGCATGTTCTTCAAGAAGAACACTTGGCTCTTATTAGAGGTTTCATGCAAACCTTTGAGATGCATTCAAATTTCAGCAGCGAATTTGCCAGAAGGAACCTGTGGTAGCTGATCATCAGTGACTGAAAGTTTGATGACCATAATTGCTTCCCGATTTTGCTCATCAAATTTGTCTTGCTCCTTGCCTTCATCTTCGAGACGAGTAGTCTTGCCGAAAACAATTTTTTCAAGACATCTGTATTCAAAGATCGTCATTTGCCGCTTCCAAGTATTGTAGTTTCTATCATTGAATTTTTTACTCCCCTCAAGCAGAATATTTGTCAAAGATTCCATTGTAGAAAACTAAGGTCAAAGGTGGTTGATCAAATGGTGACACAAATATCGAGGCATACTACATTTAACAAGACTGAGGCATAAAATAGGCACAGATTTTGAGGTTGAACAACATATTTTTAGGCACAGATCCCAATGCAATAATTGTGATAGACCTAAATAATTTCAAGAGAAACCCATAAAAGGTCTCGAAAAACCTACCAAGAATTTGTAATCAGAATTTCAACCCAACCCAAAAAAAGAGGGTTTTGGAAAAAACCCTTGCTAGCTAAACAAAACAGAACAAAACTTGTCACGGATTTTGGCAGAAAATCCCCTTTTTAATAGATCTTGATCACAACGATGGCTTTGAAACTACAAGCCTTCAATGTTGTGAAGAAATGACACCCATATGAAATAAGACGACCACAAAAACGGTCGTGGGTGAGCAGAGAGGGTCGTGTGAGCTCAAGAATTCATAGAAATAGATCGTAGACACTCAAAAATCCCTCCTGTCAATAGGAAATAACTCAAAAAGATATAAATATTTGTGGAGAAATGAGTTTCAAAACTCGTGCCGCGGCCAATGAGAGCAGAAACGACAATGAAAATGGTCGTTTTGTACTAGAGAAGTAAGGAGTCAAGTTGTTATTTGTAGGAAAATGACCTGGAGAGAGTTGTAGGAAAAGACTAGAGCAGATCACAGATAATTTTGCATGTTAAACATGTTTTTATATGATGTGAAAGTGCCTTAGATTAAAGGCAAAAAAAAACGTCGAGGAATCAAAAGATGAAACACGAACTCTTGTTTTTTCTTATGGCAAGATTTCTGTAAAAGATGTCTAGGAAAAAATAGCTTCAAAAAATCATAAAAAAACAAGTCCAAAATAAAGACGCAATTTTTCGGAATAAACCCTAAATGCAAGAAAATAATTTTGAAAACTTAAAAAAACTAAAATTTTAGAAAGAAATTATAAATTTTTCGAAAAAGATTTAACATGGCTCTGATACTACAGAGGCAATTGGTAAAATATTGGATGAATTAATGAATGAGCAAGATGCTCATTAATAGCTTACAAAGAAGAGTGGAGCAGAGAAACTCAAGCCTAGATTCTATTGTCAATTCAGAGTGTCAAGAAAAGTTGGAGAAGTTTCCTATGAGCTCGAGTTACCAACAATCGCAAGGTTCACAATGTGTTTCATGCATCTCGGTTAAAAAAGGCACTTGGTCATAATGTGATTCTCTCATCTAAGTTGCCACCGTTGAATGAGGAAGGGAAGCTGATATTAGTTCTAGAGGCCATCATTGATACTAGACTCTTCGTAAGAGGGCCATCAAAGAATTTTTAGTCAAATGGAAAAAATTTCTTGTAGAGGATTTCATGTGGGAGAGTGATTAGATATTGCAACATCCAGAGTTGAGATTGCTTGAGGACAAGCAATTTTGAAAAGGGCAAACTGTAATGTCCCATTCTTAGCAGTTGGAGTTGGTGGGCCCTTAGCCTATTCAATGGGTTCCCGTAGGCTATTGGGTTAGGGTTAGGGAACCTTAGAGGCAATTTCGTCTAGCGGTTTTGACAGTCGTTGATGGTAAGTTGAGCTCCCATCAGGATTTTGTGGAATGCCCTTTTCTATAGTGATTTTGGGTTAGTTTTCTGATACTTCCTATTTTCAGAAATTAGTTTCGAGACCCAACTACGCTAGTTGACAGGGTTTCTATATTTAGTATGGTCAATGGGTTCAATTTTGATGGCTAACTCAGTATTTTATACGGTCTTGGGGCTTTAAATTAAATAATGAGAATTTATTAATTAATTAAATTAAATTAAATATTTAACTTTATTGTTATTTTAATTTATTAAGGATGGACTCTAAAGGGTAAGTCTTAAAATTACAAGTAACTCACTTTAAATATTTGGGCCCTTATATTTAATGGGACATTGGAGAATTAGAAAAAAAGTGAATTTCAGTAAATAAAGTGTGCTTGGAAGAGTGGGTTGAACCTCTTGGAGGACAATA
Source organism: Chamaecyparis obtusa (assembly GCA_027943335.1). Lineage (NCBI taxonomy): Eukaryota > Viridiplantae > Streptophyta > Pinopsida > Cupressales > Cupressaceae > Chamaecyparis > Chamaecyparis obtusa. Next base: position 524,637 of record BSBK01000250.1, read on the forward strand.
TAAAAAGGGCACTTTGGGAATTCATTTGGCATGTTGAGTTTCCGATATTGAATACTGGTTGTCTTGTAGAGGAAATTGCTTCTCTTTGGTCTGTGAGGATGGAAACCCTTGCAGGTAACATTCTCCATGTTATTGGAATACATAATTTGGAGATTTTGTTGTTGTTTTCACTCAGGATATGGACTTCATTGTGAATCAGTTTTTGGCAACGAATCAATCCATACTCTCTTTTTATTCTTGAAGATATATTATCAGTTGCAGATTTGAGTTTGTGGAAGGGATTTGGAGTCCAATACCTCATTTTATGCGGTTCGTACTTCCTCAAGCTGGCCATACCTCCTTCTGATGGACGTCTAGGGTTTCGAGGGATTTTATCTTGTTGTTTTGAGGTGTTTAGGGTCTGCAAACCCTATTCTATCTTCAGTGTGGAATTTGGAAGTGTTGGTCAAGCTGGACATCTCAATTTCCAGTGTCAGATTGCTGATTTTCAAGCGAGTTCAGTTTATTTCTATGCTACACTTTCTAGGTCTGTTGGAATTAGAGATGTAATGACTATTTGTGAATTGGATTCATGTTATTATTGCAATAAATTGTAACTCCAAATCAGGAATTAAATCTGTAATTTTCAGTGAATCAGCAGTGTTATTTCTCAGTATTGTTCATTTTCTAAGTTTGTTAAAGTGCTACAATATTATCTCTTTATCTACACTATTCTTGCCATTTTTTGTATTGCAAAAACAATCAAAAAACACAAATAAAGAAAGCTCAAACAGGGCTGCATATTACACCCATGCTGATTAATTTAATTCTTTGTGTTTTCTTTAGATTCAAAGATTCTGAAACTGATTCTTTGAACAGTGTGCAGATGGGCACCTTTTCTGTTTTCAATGTTTAAGGAAACATGTAGAAGAATACACATTTGGAGGTTTCCAAGCTTGTAGTTTTTTATGTTGCCTGGATACTAATGGCTGTAAGGAGTCATTTCCTTTGTCAGAGGTTTGTATAACATATACATACATTATTTTCTTATCCTAAAAAAAGAAAATCTACCATGGACTAAATTTGATTATAAAGGGTGAATTTTGGTCTTTTAGATACGGAGAATTCTTCCAAATGATGTTTTTGAAAAATATGAACGACGCCGGGCTCAATCTGAAATTGATAGAGCCAAACTTAAAGATCTGGTATGTCTTCTGATTTATTATATTGGATCATATGCAAAAGTTTGTGTGTTCTTTATCATTTGTTTGACTTAGATTTTATGATCTTCCTGTTATACAAGACTCAAAATCGACTGACCTTAAAAGTTAGTCACCTCTTCTTATATGACAAGGGCATGTCATAAAATTTGATTTAAAAGTGGTGGTTGGGTTTAATAGCTTGTAGGAAATGCAGAGTCTCATGCTGAAGGTATTTTAATTGAGTTTAATTCTATGATCTTCATGACAACCAAGATCTGAGTTTGACTGTATTTAAAGGTTAGCCATCTCTTCTTCTGTGACAAGGGCATGCCATAAAAGTTGATTTACACTTTAAGCTTGATTGCTTGTAGGAAATAAGTTTCCACTAGAAGGGCTTATGTTATGTACATAATTTTAAGAGAAAAATATTGTTCGATAATTGTTCTATATTTTTTATGTTTAAAAGTTGGGATTGATCTAAGTAAGTGATTTTTGAGAAAAGAAATTTGAGCATTATTTTGGTTTTTTGCCTATATATGCCCATGTTTAACAACATTAGTGCTTATCCTTTGCATGATTCATGCAATGTGTAAAACTGTCATGTCCCCTCTCTATTTTGACTAGCAGAGTCATGAGAGTTGGCCTATTATTGGAGTCTCGTAAGCTAGCAGTGGTGGATAGAGACTCATATTGGATACTTAGTGACTGGAGTTGGTTCTATAGTCAGTTTGAGAGCCAATCGGGGCAGTTCCTTAATTTTAGGGATTTTTCCTAAAATTTAGGAGGTTGTGGGAGTGACCAAATTTGAGGCTCCTCGGGACCAGTATGCAGTTTCAGTTTCAAGGTGACAAGATATATTCCCTAGTTTCTAGGAGCATCCCTAGTTTTTAGGGATGGGACTGCCAGTTAGCCCTCATTGCCCGGCATCAGTCACAGACAGGTGACAGGACCAGTTCACTGATTATTTGGTTGGTTTAGCTTTCCAGTTGAATAAAAGGAAATATTTTAATATTTCCTAAGTTTGTGTTTAAATAAATTAAAATAAAGCTATTTATATAGCTAATTGGAGTAATAAGGGGTTTTTGGCTTCATTTGGTCAGGCAGACATATGTGTTATAGCTCGTTGGAAAGCTCTTGAATTATTATAAATTATTTTCATCATCCGGAGACCTTTTGGCACCTTGAGTTATGTTATTTGAGAAAATGGGTGTTTTTCCTATACATAAAGGCCTTTTAATTGAGAAGATGCCGTTTTATAATAAAGGGAAAGGCATATCCTCCCTTTAGGGTTCGATTGGCTTTGTGAGGGAGATAAAAGGAGATGTTGGCTCATTGTTTGGTTATTTTTTTACATCATTCTTGATATTTGCGATTTTGCTTTGAGGAGTGAATCTAGAGGATTGGGACGCAAATCCCAGAGCCTGGCTATTGGGACGCAAAACCCAATAGATGGTTTCCAACATTTTACAGTATTGATTCAGCAATTCACAGAGATTGATTAAATTCAGCATTTGGGAGTACTTGTTTGCTGCACATTGGAGGCATTGGGATCTCTGGCTGCCTGGGCGTGACTACAGCAGCCGTACAACTGCCTTTCAGTTGACACGTGATTGCTAGTTGGCTTACGTCAGCCCTTTCTTTCCTTTGGTGCATGGTTGGCCATCCCTGCAACTGGCGTCATCACTTCTTGTCTGTGAACACATTTGTTGGCATATTGCTTGCATATCTTGCCTGGTACGATTTGTAGCTATTTGGTTGACTGGATATTATATTATTGCTCGCTCTTTCTGCAACTTCTGTCTAGTTATCTAAGACCACAAATAAAGCATGGAAAAATCTATTATTTTAAATTATAATTTACAGAAATTCAGTGAAAGGATCCGTTTGGATCTTTCAAAAACCGCTTTTGATGTGCATATTTATATCCACACATACTTAAGGGTGAGGTGAGAAATTCATATTGGTATTGGAAAAGTTGAGTTTTATACAATAGAGAAGAATTGTACTGTGCTGGATATTTTATTCATAAGAGTTTTCCTAGGAAAAAATACTGCATGTTATATTTTCTTTCTATTTATTTTATTCTAAGTTACCGGTTCGAGTTCGGTTCGAAGTTCGGGTTCAAAGAACCGGTTCGCAAGTTCGAGAAAATTTTGAAAAGGGGTTTGGGTTCGGGTTCGAAAAAATATGAAAGATTTTTAAAAATATATATATATATACATATTTTGAAGCCTAAAAGCATGATTTAAAATTAGAATGTCACATAGTATCATAAAAACAACATTTAAACAACAAAAACACCATAAACTTATAATCATAGCATCATGAATCGTGATCATACCATCATATACTTCAAGTTCAACATCAAAGATTCAAAACATTAAAACTAAATTTATCATAACATCAAGTTCAACTGTTCAAGTATCAATAATATCATTGTTTCAAACTTTCAAGTTCAACTAATGAATTAAAAATCAGTATTCATCTTCCTCTTCCTCTTCATCTTCATCTTTATCTTCATCTTCAACATTAGTTGACTCAGCAATAGAGTTAAGGCCAATGGGATCAGCAGAAGCAACAATAGTATTGGTGTCAAAATCTGCAAAATCATCTAGTGAAAGCCGAGAAGTGGAAGCATCCAAGTCCGCAACCTCTGCATTTACATCCCACCTCTTCGTGGCCCCTTCTTTGTATTCTTTAGTCTTGTGTGAGAGAAGGTGCAAGTTGTAATGCACGAATACCAAGTTCTCTGCTTTTTTTGATTGCAATCTATTGCGCTTCACTGAGTGGATGAAAGAATATGTGCTCCAATTTCTTTCCGATGCAAATGAACTAGCAACCTATGAAGACAAGGTAAGCAATTAAAATAAAATTATAAAAATTACTTGCTAGTCATGAAGATCAAGTAAATTAAAAATAAAACTTACTTGTGATATGATTTTTATTGCAAGGGGCTGCAATGTTTGTAATCTTTGGCCATGGAGGTACCACCAACTATGAGTATCCTTCCTAAACCGATGACGAAGAGCATCATTACTTAGACCTCTTGCATTCACAAACTCTATGAACTCATCTGTAATCATATCTCTCATATCATCATCAGGAAAGAGTCTTTCAAATGCTGCCTTGTATCCATCAGACACTTCTAAATCTCTATAGGGTGGTAGCCTTCCTGGTAGATCAAGATATTGGTTGCTATAATATTTGGGTGTCAATGCGTAGGCAAGCAAATGTAGAGGTGTGGTCATTTTGTTCCACCGTTCTACAATAATTATTTGCAATTGTTTGAAGAAGGTCTCTTCGGGATCTTGCTCTTTTTCATTTACAATTTCCTTGATCTTCTCAAGCGTTGAGTCTATGCCATCATAGATCTCTCCAAGGCAAGGCCTATCCATGTCAGCATACCTAAGCATGCTCATAATGGGCTTGGTGAACTTAATGATATATTCCACACGTTCCCACCATAAGTCATCCAATATCCTGCTCTTTATTGAAGCTGCCCTCTCAGTGTTGCTTTGCTTCCATATAGCCCAATTGTTGCTGATTACCATACTACAAAGTGGCTCTTTCACTTGCACAAGTCGTCTCAAGATGATTATATTTGATGCAAAACGAGTTTCAGGAACCTATAACATAAATTAGAGCAAAAAAATACAACTATTAGATACATGCTTTATAAAAGAATACACATTACACAATAAAAAAAATAAAAATCAGAAATTGTAAGATACTAATTTTTTTTTAAAATTCACTTACCTTCAGTAACTCCAAACGTGAGAACATTCTGAATATTCCTTGAGTCATGTGATGGTTTGTGATGAACATCTGGATGTCCTTAGTCTCTGCATACACCTGTTTGATCCAATCAATTGTTTTCCCAATCTTTTGTAGCATAAGATTGAGTGAATGGACTGCACAAGGTGTCCAAAAGAAATGAGAATAGTGCTCTTCAACCAACAAACCAACAGCTCTACAATTCTTTGCATTGTCTGTTATGACTTGGACAACATTACTAGCACCCACTTGTTCAATGGCAGAGATGAGAATATTAGCAATAAATTGCCCATCTTTTACTTGTCCCTCACAATCCACCGCTTTCAAAAACATTGCCCCTTTAGGGGACACTACTAGGACATTGATCAAGGGATGGTTTCTAGCATCTTTCCACCCATCTGAAATAATTGTTACCCCCGTCTCGATCCATGAATCATTTATGTGCTTCAATTGATCATCAATCCACTTGACCTCATTATCCAACAAGGTGGTTCGTATTTTCTCAAAACCGGGGCCCTCATACCCTGTTGGAGCTTTATTGGCACTTCTCAACATTTGTTTCCAATATGGAGAGTAAGCAACATTAAAAGACAGCCCATTTGCAAACAAGCATCTTCCCACATCAATGTCGGGAATTTCCGACTTTGATTTTGAAATGCAGTTTCTAGAGGTCCCTTTTTTGTGTGTGGAAGGCCAAGGGGTTCTTTTTCAGGCTCACGGGTAGCTGTGGTAGTAAAAAATGGGTGGTCTTCTATCACAACATCTGTGGGGGGTTGTGTTACCCTTGTTTTTTTTTAATTTTTACCTCTATTGCAAATGCCATCAATTGAAATTTGCCTACGTTCTTCTCTCTCTTTTGCTGCCTCATGCTCTTGAATATACTTCAGTATAGTTTCATTGGGTACAGGGACACCTCTTTTTCCAGGGCATTTCTTGACACCTCTACCAGAGTATCCACACAAATGGCCTACTACACGAAAATATGAGCTATTTCTTTCTACATCACAACCCCTACATTTCCAACGGAATGCACCACCTCCAGGAAGGGTTCTTATAATGTCAACATGTTTCCACAAAGGAGAATCAGAGTGGGGTTCTATTCTTTGTTCAGTATTGCCTACCGAGGATGAGGGAGATGCCATTGTAGTTCCTTTTCCTATGGGAAGAATGAAAGAGAAATGAAAAAACTAAAAAACTTAAACAAAAACAAAAAACAAATGAAACAATAACTTACCTCTACTCATTGTAAGCTTGCAAAGGTGTACGTATGAGGCACAAACTCTTGAAGAAAGCTCACAAACCAATCTTGAAGAATCTTCCAACTCCTCCTTGCACAATCATGAACTTGCTCTTTTGCTCTTGCTAAAGTCAAATAGCCTACTTGCACACAACAAATGATAATGAGAAGCACAAATTAGGCTTTCATAACTAACTTTTAGGGTTTTGGACGCCAAAAAATATTAAACTTTTGCAAATTCCGCAACTTAAATGACGTGTGGGTGCCGAAGTTCGCCCCAGTTCGCCCGCAGTTCGCCATTTTTCACAGTGGTCCACCCGGGTTCGAACTTCTGGACCCGAAATTCAAACTGGGTCCAAAAATCCGGACCTTGCCCGAACCCACAGGCGAACGGGACCCAAACTTCGGACCAGTTCGAACTGGGTCTAGTTCGGAGGGGGGGGGCGAACCCTGGTAATTCAAATTGTATTTTCACTACTATTTTACAGGTTTATTAGATTTCTTTTTCTCTACAATTATAACAGATAAGTTGTTGGGTTATATGCTGACTATTTTTTACCATTCTTGAAAATTATCAGCAGTTTCTAGAAATTGCAAATATACATAGTTATTATTTAAGTGTCCAAGGAAAAAAATTACACCAAAGAAATGTCCTATTGATCTTTTTCATTTTCTTTATTTATTGTATTTATCTTTTTGTTTAGTTTGGATCACTCGCTATGTAGCAGGTTCCTGGATCTAATCTCATTTCCCTGGAATCATCCTCATAGCTAGATTAAGTATGCCTATAGAAACAATAGGCACTCATGGAAGGACTACATTTCTTTTTAGCTGCTTGGCCAATAGTAGGTATCTGGTTTACTGCTTTGGGCATCATTTCTTGGAAAAGATAACAACTTATTCTACTATCACTAGTTTCAAGCCTTTTAAAGTATTTAAAAACTCACAAAATCAATTCTTTGTAAGTATTTGTCTTTATTTTTCTTAGTTCACTTTCATTCTATTTTCTTTTACATCTTTGTGTTGTAAATAATTAAGTTCTAAGCTAATGTAGAGTTACAAACATGTTTTAAATACAAAGTTCTTCATACAAACACAGGTATGGTTGAAACTTTTAGGAAGTTAGTTTTGGTGTTCACACTAGTTGATTATTTTTGTGTGGATTTGCCTTTACAGATAACTTATTCTATGTTCAAATTCCATTGTAACATGTCTGTTATAGAGTATTTTTTATTTACAAAACATAGATACACTTGATTTACCTATAGAAACAATAGGCACTCATGGAAGGACTACATTTCTTTTTAGCTGCTTGGCCAGTAGTAGGTATCTGGTTTACTGCTTTGGGCATCATTTCTTGGAAAAGATAAAAACTTATTCTACTGTCACTGTTTCAAGCCCTTTAAAGTATTAAAAAACTCACAAAATCAATTCTTTGTAAGTATTTGTCTTTATTTTTCTTAGTTCACTTTCATTCTATTTTCTTTTACATCTTTGTGTTGTAAATAATTAAGTTCTAAGCTAATGTAGAGTTACAAACATGTTTTAAATACAAAGTTTGAAACTTTTAGGAAGTTAGTTTTGGTGTTCACACTAGTTGATTATTTTTGTGTGGATTTGCCTTTACAGATAACTTGTTCTATGTTCAAATTCCATTGTAACATATCCGTTATAGAGTATTTTTCATTTACAAAACATAGATACACTTATATTATCAAAAGTATTTTTGTGTGGATTTGCCTTTACAAATAATTTGGTCTCTCTTTAAATCCCGTCATAGCATATTTCTAATAGAGTATTTTTTATTTACAAAACATACAACACACTTAATTTTCAAACATATTTCCATAAGCTATGCACCAGTTTCGTTTGTGAAAATTGGAAGACAACAAATTTTTCTGTATTAAAGATTATAAACAGAAAGGAGTTACATAATCATCTGAAGTAGCAGAATTGTCTACTAGCAAACCATGCAGGGTCTTCTACTAAACTAGTTATTAAAGACCACACGGGGTCTTACCAAAATAATATGCTAAAGACCATTACATCTTATCTTTTCATTTGCAGCATACAAAACAACTTGTTTAGTAATACAGATCTATATATTAAGTTGTCTTTGCAGTGAACTATGTGCATACAATGACTATGAACAAATTCAGTCACAAAACAATGAAATGGATATGATGATGGTGAATTTGAAAACCTTATTTGTAAATCTATTCAGACCAACCACTAGTCTAAGATAGTGTAACTAGGAGATGCGTCTCCCCCTCCGAGATGCATCTTGGAGACAGAGACACATCTTCGAGACCTCATGTGTACCCAAAGAATTCAAATTTGGGTGACGACTTCGTGTCAAAGTCTCCCAACGTCTCCAAGTCTCCTCCCATGAATTTTGGCATCTCCCACACATCTCCAGAGGAAAAAGCATATTAAAAACAAAACTTTTATTTTTGACTTTCATTTATGCGTTTAGAAGGCCCGACAACTTTGTGTTTGGAAGCTCAGGCCCTAAACGGAGACTGAGACTGAGACTTAGGCATTTGGAAGCAAGGTAGGTTTGAATTATTTTGTTTTACCATTACTTGTGTTTGGTTGTGATTGTTTGTTTTTAATATTATAATTTATTATGGCGTGGGGCTCGATTTTAATTTTTTATGGCTTTCGTTTTTTTCATTTGCTTCCACATTTTGCATACATGTTTGCCAGTGGACCTGTGTTGGCAGACATGTTTGCAAAATGTGGAAGAATTCACATGGTAGTGTGAATATTAACTTTATGAAAAAAATGAATGAACATTGTGATGGTCCCAACCGGTGCTGAGAGGGGAGGGGTGAATCAACACCCACTAAAACTTTAAAAACTTATCTGATATAATATAACTAAACTGTAAGCAGAACAGATTCTATCACAGAAATAGCTATCACAAAATTCAAGCAATAGGCAACACCAGATTTATAACGTGGAAACCCAAATTAGGAGAAAACCACGCTGTGAGGAAACCTCACAAATTTTGCACTCTTCTGAAGTGCGCCCTATTAGGAGCCTTCCTTGTTAAAAGATTACAAACACACTGTTAGATGCGACCCGATTAAGGGATTTAGGAAATAAGGCCTATTAAAGCCTGCCTTGTTAGAGAACTTAGAACATCTACACAAATGTCACCCGGTTAAGGGATCTAATACAAGGGACCTGTTAATGTTCACCCAAAATACTGGGATTTTGCTATTGCAATTGTTAGAGAGCAATAGAGGGTTTGATCTTCTTGAAATGGCTTTACTGAGCCTGATAAGATCAATGTGCTTCTCAATTGAGAGTCATCACCAGGCACCTTAGGCATGCTCTCCTTAGATTGTTGTGCTTCCTTGCACACTCTTCTCTTCTCCTTCGTTTCACCTTCTCGTAGCTTATCTCAACATACAAGTTCACTCTTTTTTTTGGTAGAATGAAGGCAAACAATATTCTTCATATGCTGAAGAATATATAGGCTTCTTGCCCTTTCCGTTTTTTGCATGCACGTCCTCCACAAAGATCTCCTTTGGATCAATCACCCAGTTGAGTCTTTATTTACTGCGAAAACAACAGATGGATGCCATATGCTTTTTCTGTTTTATAAAGAAAACGACAGATGCGTGCCACATGCTTTCCTTTACACGAGATTTCTCCATGTTTTAATGTCATAATCTTTGGCATTAAAACCTTCAATTGCGCCTTGCATTGATCTTTAAAACACAAAGTCGTTCGGATTTTGTGCACCAAATCCCAGTTAACGAGTCACACAAGTGTTTGTCAACTGTGACTTTCATCAATTCAACCGTCTTGGTTTCCATTCTTAGGCAGTGAACAGGTCATAGACATCACCTGTCACTTTTCCCTTCTCTGTCTATACCGATTTGGTTCCTTGGTTCTGGTTATACACTTTATCGGTCACAGTTCTGAATCCTTGATGTATCAGTTGCTCCTTCCTTGGTTAGCGGTTTCTCTGATGATCAGTTAGAGCTTTATCAGTTACAGAGACAGTACCTCTTCTTGCTTACTATGTGTCACTGGTCTCCAAACCAGTCTCTCTTGTACTTATTACTGTCAACTGTACCTACTTGTTCCTGATGGAACAATGTTTGCATCCCTAGACATCAATGACAACACCTCTTTGCCATGTACCGGTTATATCCTTACCGGTTAATGCCAACAATCTCCCCCTTTGGCATTGATGGAAAAACACACCTTAGGTCCACATCTTGGTCCACATCTTCACCGGTTATAATCTACCCCTTTGACAATAATGCCAAAGGCTAGTCAAGTGACTACCTTTTTTTTGAAATCTGCGCCCCCTTTGAGCAAAAGTCCTTTATCACCAATCTTGTTAAGATGAGGCTGAATCCTCTGTTGAAGCACAATAGATTGATGAACACCTTTGTTCTATTATTGAAGATCGAGAAGGGGCACTACCCCTAATTTCCTCTGAGATACTCAAAGGTGCTCTTCGGTAAAGGCTTTGTGAATATGTCAACAACTTGTTCTTTGGTGGGAACATATTCCAATTTCACTTCTTTATTTTGCACCTACTCTCTCAGATAGTGATACTTTATAGCAATGTGCTTTGTTTTAGAGTGCATGACAGGATTCTTAGATATATTTATTGCATTTGTGTTGTCACAGTATATTGCAATCGGTTCAGGTACCTGTTCTTGGATTCCTTCCAATATCTGTTTTATCCAGATCACTTGTGTGCAATTAATTGCAACAGCAACATACTCAGCTTCTGCTGTGGACTATGAAATGCAGCTCTCCTTCTTACTTGTCCATGACACAATCCTCTCTCCAAGAAAGAATGCACCTCCACTTGTGCTCTTTTTGTCATCAATGTTACCAGCCCAATCTGCATCAATGAATACTTTTATTTTGAAACCTCCTTTGTGAGGAAACCATACACCATACTCCTCCGTACCCTTTAAGTATTTGAAGATTCTCTTCACTGCTATTAAATGTGTCTCTTTTGGGTTAGCAAAGAATCTAGCTACAATGCCTACTACATGTGCAATATCAAGTCTGCTATGCACAACATACTGTAATTTACCAATCATTGACTGATACAATGTCTCATTAACTTCATTTGCATCATCCTCTTTTGATAACTTGCAGCTAGTTATCATTGGTGTGCCAACTGGTCTGGATTCTTTTAGCCCAAACGATTTAAGAATTTCCTTAACATACTAAGACTGAGAAATAAAAATACCTTCTTTTAGCTGATGGACTTGCAATCCAATGAAGAATGTTATGGCTCCAATCATGGACATTTCAAATTCTTTCTTCATCTCCTCAGTGAAGTCTTTGCTCATTTTGTCATCTCCTCCAAAGATGATATCATCCACAAATATTTATGCAATCAAGTTCCCTTCTTTACCAGTTTTGAGATACATATTACTATTATCTTCTGTTCTTGTGAATCCTATGGTCAAGAGGTATGAATGTAACCTTTCATACCAAGCCCTTGGGGCTTGTTTAAGCCCATAAAGTGCCTTCTTTAATTTATAGACCATACCACTTTTCTCTGTGGATGAGAAGCCTTCCGGCTGTTCTATATACATTTCCTCCTCCAATATACCATTTAGAAATGCAGACTTCACATCCATCTGGTATACTTTGAACCTTTTATGAGCAGCATAAGCAAGTAGGATTTTCACTCCTAGTCTTGCCACAGGTGCAAAGGTTTCTCCATAATCTAGTCTTGCCTCCTGTGCATACCCTTTGCAGACTAGCCTTGCCTTGTTCCTTACCACCTTTCCTTCTTCATTTATCTTGTTTCTATACACCCACTTGGTTCCTATGACATTCTTGTCATGTGGTCTAGGAACAAGAGTCCATGTTTCATTCTTCTCAATTTGCTCAATCTCTTCTTCTATTGCCTCGACCCATTTCTTATCCTCTAGAGCCTCTCTGGTGGTTTTGGGCTCTATACTGGAAAGTAAGTAGATACTTTCTCTAGCCTTTCTCCTGGTCATAATATTAGCATGTTTGTCACCAATAATGTTATCAGTGGAGTGATATGTAACATACCTTGGCAAAACCGGTTGGTGGTACCGGTCTACATTTTACGATTGAGCAATATCTCCAGCGAGGTCATGAACAATTTCCTGTTCATCATCCTCAGTTGGTCTTATGTTCTGATCCCTTCTTGGCTCAGGCACATTACCCTACTCCAAGGGTCTGTTTACCTATTCTTCTTCATCAACACCAATCATTTCATTGAATTCCAAATGATTTTCAGCATCATGATCCTGGTGACTGTTTGATTCATCATGACTATTCTTTTCCCTCGGTTCTGAATATTCATCAATCTTTACATTGGTACTTTCCACTATTTTTCCTGTCCTCTTATTCAAACACCGGTAGGCTTTACTTTTGGTAGAATAACCCAAAAATATGCCTACATCACTCTTTGGCTCAAACTTGTCAGAGTACACATCTCTTTTGATGTAACAGTTGCTACCAAAAATTTTGAAATAGCCTACACTTGGGGCATGACCAAACCACAACTTGTAGTGAGTCTTACCGGTTCCTTTCTTAACTTGAACCCGATGCAGTGTATACACAGCAGTGTTGATTGCTTCTCTCCAGAAGTGATGGGGAAGATCCTTCCGAATCATCAGAGTTCTAGCACAATTAATCAAAGTCTTGTTTCTTCTTTCAGCGACTCCATTTTGTTGCGGGGTTCTCAGTGTAGACATTTGCCTTTTTATCCCCTGTTCCTCACAATAGTGAGTGAACTCTTGAGAGGTGTACTCACCTCCTTTGTCTGACCTCAGACATTTCGAGTTTTTACCGGTCTCCTTCTCCACTTGAGCCTTATAGATTTTGAACATGTGAAAGGCCTCTGATTTTTCCTTAAGGAAGAGTGTCCACATCATCCTTGAAAAATCATCTACAAAGAGCATAAAATACCTTTCTCCATAGTAGCTCTTTGTTCTCATAGGTCCACACAAGTCTGTGTGAATGAGATCCAACACGTTTTCAACAGAAAAAGACTTACTGTTGAAGCTTGTCCCTGTCAATTTGTGTAACTGACATTCATTACACATACCCCTTTCCGGTTTTGTGATTTCAGGAAGCCCTCTGACTGATTTCTTACTTTTACAATACTATCAAAGTTTATGTGGCAGAGCCTCTTATGCCACAACCAACTGTTGTCCTTTTTTATTATGAGACAGATTTTATTTGTCTCCCCTTTTGCCATAGCTATGAGGCAAGCCCCCTTGGTTGAGTCTAGATAGAATAGGTTCCCTTTGCTTTGTCTACCGGTGGCAACATGAGCTCCTGATTGATTCTTGACAATGCAAGAACCTTGCCCAAACTCCAACATGTATCCTTTGTTGTTTAATTGAGCTACACTCATTAGATTGTACTTGAGTCCTTCCACCCAGTACACATCTTCACATACAGCTTCATTGCCAAGTGCTATTGAGCCTTTGCCTCAGATAGTACAGGGAGCATTGTTACCAAAAGTCACTGATCCACCATCATTAAGCTTCAGGCTGATGAACTTGTTCTTGTCACCAATCATGTGGTGAGTGCATCCACTGTCAATGATCCAGTCATCACATTGATGAGATCTTGATATAAGTGCCATTTCACTTATCACTGTGCTTTCTTCTTTTATTGCAACAAAGGCAATTTTTTCATCTCCTGATTCTTCAGATTCATTGTCCGTGACACCTTCATCAGCAAGGTGGCACTCTTTTCCTTTGTTCTTGAATCGGTTGGATTTTTCTTTATTTTCATTTTTTGGACACCTTGTAGCAATGTGTCCTATCTTATTGCAGGAAAAACACTTTAATGGAAGTTTCCCTTTGTACTTCCCTTTTCCTCTTGGAAATCTCCTTGCAATGAGCGCTTCAAACTCATCCTGCTCTAGTTCTTCTGAGAGTAAATTTTGAACAAAATTTCCAGACATACCGGTAGAACTATTACTGGTCTCGCTTCCTTTCTTGGTGGAAGCAATATTCATAGAGGACTTGAAAGCAACCTCTAACATGGGTAAGCTATTATCATAATTACTCAATTCAAAAGCAATCAACTTACCGATTAGGGAGTCAAGAGTGACTTGAGATGCGCTCACTGATCTAAGCTCCTGAATGGCTGAGATATTGATAGCATATTGTGGCCTTAGCATCCTCAGTATCTTGCTTACCACATCTTCCTCACTCAATGTTCCTCCAACGCTTTTGATGGAATTCATCACTTCTTTGATTCTATTGATGTAGTGCTCAATGTCTTCTCCTTCATTCATCCTCATGTCATCATATTTGCCTTTGAGGCTTTCTACCTTTACTCTTTGAACATGTGGGTCACCTCCATACACAGTTTGTAGCTTAGCCCACATCTTGCAAGCAGTAGTTAGATTTTCAATCTCTGCATATACATGATCAAGTAATGTACTTGCTATCATATCCATGGCAGCTGTGTGTCCACTACTGATCTTTTGTTGATCAGGTGTCAAGGTACCGGTGGGTTCAGTGTAATCATTGATTACATGAGTCCTATATTGATCTCCGGTGGTTTTCATGTACAACTTCATTATACTGCACCATAAGGTGAAGTTTTCCTTAGAAGACTTCGGTCCTTCCTTCCTCATTACTAGATCTTTTCCCTATTGTGGTTAAGCAGCTTAGAAAAAGAACTTGGCTCTAATACCAATTGATGGTCCCCACCGGTGCTGAGAGGGGAGGGGTGAATCAACACCCACTAAAACTTTAAAAACTAATTTGATATAATATAACTAAACTGTAAGCAGAACAGATTCTATCACAGAAATAGCTATCACAGAATTCAAGCAATAGACAACACCAGATTTATCACGTGGAAACCCAAATCGAGAGAAAACCACGTTGTGAGGAAACCTCACAAATTTTGCACTCTTCTGAAGTGCACCCTTTTAGGAGCCTTCCCTATTAAAGGATTACAAACGCACTATTAGATGCAACCCGGTTAAGGGATTTAGGAAATAAGGCCTATTAAAGTCTGTCTTGTTAGAGGACTTAGAACATCTACACAGATGTCACCCGATTAAGGGATTTAATACAAGGGACCTGTTAATGTCCACCCAAAATACTGAGATTTTGCTATTGCAATTGTTAGAGCAATAGAAGGTTTGATCTTCTTGAAATGGCTTTACTGAGCCTGATAAGATCGATGTGCTTCTCAATTGAGAGTCATCACCAAGCACCTCAGGTATGCTCTCCTTAGATTGTTGTGCTTCCTTGCACACTCTTCTCTTCTCCTTCGTTTCACCTTTTCGTAGCTTCTCTTAGCTTACAGGTTCACTCTTTTTTTTGGCAGAATGAAGGCAAACAATATTCTTCACAGGCTAAAGAATATATAGGCTTCTTGCCCTTTTCTCTTTTTGCATGCATGTCCTCCACAAAGATCTCCTATGGATCAATCACCCAGTTTAGTCTCTGTTTACTGCGGAAACAACAGATGCATGCCATATGTTTTTTCTGTTTTATAAAGGAAACGACAGATGCGTGCCACATGCTTTCCTTCACACGAGATTTCTCCATGTTTTAATGCCATAATCTTTGGCATTAAAACCTTCAATTGCGCTTTGCATCGATCTTCTTTAAAACACAAAGTCGTCCAGATTTTGTGCACCAAATCCTGGTTAAAGAGTCACATAAGTGTTTGTCAACTGTGACTTTCATCAGTTCAACAGTCTCGGTTTCCATCCTTAGGCAGTGAATAGGTCATAGACATCACCTGTCACTTTTCCCTTCTCTGTCTATACCGGTTTGGTTCCTTGGTTCCGGTTATACACTTTATCGGTCACAGTTCTGAATCCTTGATGTACCGATTGCTCTGATGATCAGTTAGAGATTTATCAGTTACAGAGACAATACCTCTTCTTGCTCACTATGTGTAACCGGTCTCCAAACCAGTCTCTCTTGTACTTATTATTGTCAACTGTACCTGCTTGTTCCTGATGGAACAATGTTTGCATCCCTAGACATCAATGACAACACCTCTTTGCCATGTACCGGTTACACCTTACTGGTTAATGCCAACACATTGATTCATTGAACAATGAAATATAATATTTGAAATATATTATTTAAAATTTAAAATTTTTTAATTTTCATTTTGCTAATAGACTTGAACTAGTTAGCAGATTTGCTAATACTTTTTATTTTTTTGTGTAGAATGTCAAGTGGGGGAAGATAACCATTGTGGAAGTATTGTGATCATATTCCCAGGACTAAAGGTACAGGTGGAACAACCACAATCAAATGTAAAATTTGTCCAAAGGAATGGAAAGGTACTTACATGAAGGTGATGGCCCATTTCCTTCACATAGCTGGAAAAGGTGTTGACCCGTATGAAAATGAGGTAGGAGATCCTGAGGTTGTGAGGGATCAAGGAAGTGCTAATGGGAAAGTATATCATGATGTTAGCTCCTCTCATGCTTCAATGACAAGGACAACTACTACTACTCATTTTTAGAATAGAGAGACAATAGAGATAGATGCATCTTCTAGTAGAGATGTAGCAGCACAACTTTCATAGTTGCACAAGAGACCACACATTGGCAGCTCAACCCCCACTAAAAGACTTTTTGATATGCACGGTCGAGAAGTAGTTGATGCAGAAGTTGCACACTTCTTTTATGCAAATGGGATACCATTTAATGTTGCTCATTCACCTTTCTTTGGAGAGATGGTCCAAGCTATCAATAATGGACCAGTAGGGTATAAGCCACCTGTGTTTGAAAAGCTCAACACTACTCTAATTGATAAAGAAAAACTTTGATTAGAGAAACAAATAGCACCATTGAAAAGAGTGTGGGCTACAGAAGGTTGCAGTATTGTGATGGATGGGTGGACAGATACTAGGAATCGTCTCCTACTCAATGTCATGGTAACATGTAGCAAAGGGCCTTATTTTTTGAAGGCAATTGGCTGTACAGGGCAAGCAAAGAATGCTTATTTTCTTCATAACTAGTTATGTGACAACATTGAAGAGGTGGGAGCATCACATGTGGTGCAAATTTTTATTGACATTTTCCCTATTTGTAAAGCAATAGGTTTGATTGGTACAAAAAAAGTATAGGCATATTCTCTGTACACCATGTTGTGTGCATTCACTAAATAATGCACTAAAAGATGTTGGGAAATTCTAGTGCATTTCGAATCTCATAGAAAAGGGCAGAAAATTCAGATGTTTATTTATAACCATCACCACACAAGCAATTTATCGGAAATTCATCAGAGTGGAACTTTTGAAACTTGTTGATACACAGTTTGCATTATATTTTATTCTTCTTGACCACCTTTGTGAAGTCAAAGGAGCTTTGTGTTCCACTGTGGTTAGTGATGCATGGGTAGATTGCAAACAATCTACATTGGATACTGCAGTTGAGGTGAGAAGTTTGGTTCTTGATGATCGCTTTATGAGCTGATGTTAGATTTGTTGTGGCGTTTATAAGGCCCATTTGAGAGAAACAAATTTGCAGACTCAGACAAGCCATATTTGGGGGAGATTTATGACAAAATGGATTCCATGTGTGAAAGAATCAAGGAAATAACAGATGCTAGAGATCCGTCTTTATATCCTTTAATAGAAGAAAAACTACATGGAAGATGGAATAAATGAACACACCCCTTCATTGTATTGCATATACCTTAAAACTCTAAATGGCATAATACATAAGAGACCAATAAGAGGGCTCCATATGAGGATAGAGAGGTAATGAAGGGATTTTGGGCTGCAATAACAAAGATTTATGGTTCAGGTGAGGAGGCTTTGATTATAAGGAGTCAATGGAATAATTTTTCATGTGGGTAAGGTGATTTTGCTTCAATGGAAGCTTTCTATGATATGCGAGCAAAGAAAGACCCTATAAGATGGTGGTGGAACTATGGAGGTGAAACTCTTGAGTTGCAATTATTTGCAATAAGATTGCTCTCACAAGCAGCTAGCTCTTTAACTAGTGAGAGGAATTGGAGTACTTATGGTTTTATTCATTCATTGAAGAGGAACTGATTGGAGTCAAAGAAAGCAGAGAGGGTCCTTCAGCCTTCTCTCTCATTTTTGTTAATGTTTATAGTTTTGATCAGATAAAATGATCACAATATTGTGAGAAAATTAATAAGCAATATATTAATATACATATAATGATGGACATTATTATTATATTAATATACAAACTTATAATATTGAATTAGATAAACATCATTGAATTAATAACATTGTTATTCAGATAAAACAATATGAGATAATATTATCCTACATTATATACATATTGATATATATTATAATAATGATATTATTATATATATCAATATGCAATGTATATATTATAGTTGATAAAATAAATAATGTTAATCTCATATATATTATACCAATTGATATTGGTTTAAACCAAATAAAAGAAATCTATTTAATACCGATTTGTATCGGCTATTCATATCGATGCAGATTATTACCAATGTGTATTGGTCTTACACATCACCGATGTGTATCAGTCTATGACTGTGTTTACTCACCGATCAGTCTTCATAGACTACGACTAATAATCTGGTGATCTATGATTGACGTGTACCATCGAGCAGTTCATTACAGCATCGGGTGACTTGGCAAAGGTACCGATTACTATCGGTTTAAGTTAACAGTGATACTAATGGATATCGGTTGGTTTATGAACGCCGTGTATTATCAATTAATATGAAATGGTACAAATTAAATGGTGGAAAGACATGTTGATGAACAGACATGTCTCCACGTGTGGAGACATGTCTCTTCATCAACATGCCTTCACTTATATATATAGATATTTCTTGATTGGATGAAAGATATATATTGAAACCATACAGTCTTTCTTCTATGAGGTGCAGAGTTATAATATAGTACTATTAGATATATTTGTAATATATATGTACATCTATTGTGATTATATGTATCACACATACTAAGTTGAGATAAGAAAAATTTAAAGGCATACGTTCTTGATCCAAAACTTAACAGTTTTGATCATGATACATGGAGGGTCCTTCAGCAAAATAGGACCAAATTGCACCTGATGGAGATGTTGCAACCATGGTGGAAGAAGCAGTTCAACCAGAAGGCCTTAATGAATTACTCCTAGTTGTACTACCATCAGAGGAACCTAAGTTGGAGAGATGATTATTTGGACAATATCATAGCTCAAGACTGGTGCAAGAGCACCAAGCACCAAGGAGGATTAGAAGGTCAAAAGTCATGACATGATAAAATTGATTGATATTGTTGTCTTTAAGGTTATTTGAATATCTTTCAATGTATTTTGAGTCCATTTGAATCATATGTAAGGCTAAGTAAAACCATTTGTAAAAAGTTGTCAAGGTTGTCCATTAAGGTCCTGAATGGTCAATAATTTCAAAATGTGCAAATATGTCCAAGAAAGGTTAAGAAGGGTTTATTATGTTGTTTTAAGTCCATTTCAAGGTGTTAAAGGTGTCCATGCAAGGATATGAAGTCAGTTATGTCAAAATCCAAAAGTTGTGAAAAGTTGCATAGTGCAACATTTCACAAAAAGTTACAAAATTAATGTCTAAAGGGTGTAGTTGGTCCTAAGGGGCAGTTGTAACTGTCAAGGAAGTTGAAAAGGTGTATTTAAGCCTTCATTTGGTCGAATCTGGGAGGACATGTAGGTTGGAGGAAGATTCATGGTGTTAAAACTCATACACCTCCAACTGTCATGTTAATACTACAATATGGTGATAGTCATAGATGTTTGGAGCAAGAATACAATCAAAATCTTCTCTTTGATGACTGTGATTGAGCAAGGAAGGTGACAAATGTTGTTCCTAACCGGTTACTGAGAGGGGGGGGGTGAATCAATAAATTCAATTTCTATTCTTTTTCTCTTAATTAAATATTCTTGTTAATTCAGAAATCAAAAGAATATTATGACAATCATAAACAGAAATAAAATGCATAGGTCAACATCGAATTTATACGTGGAAACCCTCAGTTAGAAGGAAAAAACCATAGTGGGACAGAACCCACGAAACTCCACTACTGCGGTAATAAAGTTGCCTTGTTAGAGGCTTACAAAGCACTGATGAGAGTGCTACCCAGTTAAGGGATTTAATAGAAGACCTGTTAGGATCTTGACCATGTTAGGAGTTGCCTTATCAAAGGACTTAAAACACCAACAAAGATGTTACCCGGTAAAGGGATTTATACAATAGAACTTGTTAGGGTTCACCCTGATTGAAGGATTTAAATTGGCTTCACAACTAAAGCAATGATCTTATGATGACACTATATTTGTCGATTCAGATCATACCTGTTCATCCTTTCCTCTGCTTGGCTATTGAATCTTTCTCTCCCTTTCACCTTCTGTGACTATGTTTCCTCTTAGAAGATTCTGCTCTCTTGCTCCTTTTGCTCTATGCTCTTGATTTTCAACAACCATCTCATGTCTTATGACCTGTAGTTATAAGAAATTATCTTATTAAAAATACGTCTATCTATTCCGCCAAGCTGTAAACTCTCCAAAAATCATGCATGCAAAACTCTTGATCAAAAAGCTTGCAAACTGATCTTTAGTTTACCTCGAAACACTCGCAGAAAAAACAAAGCTAACTCTAGTTCCACTGAAAAAGCTAACTCCAGTTTAACTGAAAAATGCTCCGCATAATCCGGTTCGGATTATCATGCACTTAACCGGTGTGTGATTTGCATCCGGTTACTCATCTGCACCATGTGTGTTTGCCAAGACCGGTTGGACAAAACCTGGACCAGTATAAGCGTGACCAATTGAGGTACACAACTTACTTGCTCATTCTACCTGGTTCACAATTATTACACTGTCATGAGTGCCGGTGTTCCGGTGGGATTGATGTTTGCCAATGACAACTAACTTTATGTCAACAAAATATGTCACAGATCAAATGTACTGTATTAGATAGAAGTTTCAAGGTAATAAAAGTAAGTTATTTATCCAATGTTCTTAGCTGTCCCTGGGAACAGTCGTTCATGAGCATTTTTCTGTGTAAATGGATTGGATACGCCTAATAAACGGTTGGATGATGTAGAAGAATGAATTAACTCTCATTTGAATCAAGTTTGAGCACTTGCTGTGGAATATGGTAAGAGATCTAGTGAAATCTCAGAAAACTATTCATAAACCCTCTGTCACAGGATAGTTCACAAGGGCTCGATTATAACTTCAATTGTAACCGATGGAAAAAAAAAAAATTGGCTCTTTTTAAATTAGACTCATGGGACTTTCAAATGTAATTGGTTTCATATTAAATGACTATGTCTAGTGTGAGCAATTTGATGCCCTAGCAGGTAGAACTCAGTGAATTTCCTATTTTTGACAGTACTTGCATTAACCTATTGATTTTGATGATTGAAAATGGTTTCTAATAGCATGTAAAGGTTGGATAGTGATAAGGCAAGCAATAGCTCTTTTCTAAGTTGCAGGACAATCATTTGGTGGATGTTGTAACTCTTGATTGCAAGTATTTTGAATACACAATTAACTATCATTAGATGAGAGTCAGAACCCAAGTTCTGATCCTCATTTAATTAATTAGCTCCTGATCTGTTGATCTTACAATTAAGGAGTATGAAGTGTTTGTTGAATATGATCAGGGACATATGTTGCAAATATGGGTAACTCTCATGAATCAGACAGAGGCAGCCCTAGAGTGTGTGGGACAGTTAACAGGAAATGGAGTTATTTGAACCATGGAAGGTTGAATAATGATGTACTAATTCTTTGTGTGTGTGGACAGGATTGAGGAGAACAAACAAGGACTATATGGTGATGTGATAAGTTATTGGCATTATGGTCTAGTAAGTTTTGGAAGTCTAATTTGGCACCAAGGATCAATGTGACCTTGAATAGTTGAAAGGGTTGATGATTGTGTGAATGATGGTATGGTTTTGATATTATGTATAGTTGCAGCAGCAAGGGATAAATGTAATGTAACTAATGATTGAAGTATGCCCTGAAAGAAGTGATGTGAGTATAATTAGTCAGGTGGATAGAAAGTTTGAGATGCATTGGTTCCTTGGGATTGTGGTTGGATCCTAGTTGGGAAGGGGACCTAAAGTTGATTTTATGAAAGCGATGGGATATGTTGATGCTCAAAGGAAATTTTTATCTGATCATGCCTCTAATATGTTGGATTTTGTTGGGTTGATATCTGAAACTCCATGGTTGATTTGGGGTTTTGGTTGGATTTCCATGATGCTCTGCATCAAATTGGTATCAGAGCTAGAAGAGCCTGTGAGTGTGAGGAGTGGAAACTCACACCAGGACCAGCTCAAGAGGATCTTTTATTTGTTTTTTTCTAATGAGTTTTTGGTTGCAAGTGCTCGTCCATCTAGCTGCAAGAAGGCAGACAAGGAAGGTCTGTCAAGAGCCACAAGGATGGTCCATTGGTTGCCAAGAGACTAGGGAGATAGGCAAGGAAAGGAATCCTAGGTGAGGCAAAAGTAAGTTGGTAAGGTGAAGCAGCATGGAGAGGTGAACATGAGTTTGGTAAAGCACCATGAGTAGCAGCCATTGAAAACTCCATTGGGAGGAGTCAGAGAAGAATTGCTTGAAGGCACAAATAGCAGAGGCATAAAAGTAGACAAGAAGACAAAGAGGCATAAAAAGGCAAAGGTAAAATGAAGACAAAGGTGAAGATTTCACTCAAAAAATTTCTTCCAGGTCATTGTACCCACGTTTCCAAGGGACTTGGAAACTTTTCAAGGTCGGGAGTATGGTGTAGGAGCACCAAGCACCAAGGAGGGTCAGAAGGTCAAAAGTCATGACATGATCAAATTGATTGATATTGTTGTCTTTAAGGTTATTTGAAGATGGTTCAATGTATTTTGAGTCCATTTGAATCATATGTAAGGCTAAGTAAAGCCATTTGTAAAAAGTTGTCAAGGTTGTCCATTAAGGTCCTGAATGGGTCAATAATGTCAAAATGTGCAAATATGTCCAAGAAAGGTTAAGAAGGGTTCATTATGTTGTTTTAAGTCCATTTCAAGGTGTTAAAGGTGTCCATGCAAGGATATGAAGTCAGTTATGTCAAAATCCAAAAGTTGTGAAAAGTTCCATAATGCAACATTTCACAAAAAGTTGCAAAATTAATGTCTAAAGGGTGTAGTCGGTTCTAAGGGGCAGTTGTAACTGTCAAGGAAGTTGGAAAGGTGTATTTAAGCCTTCATTTGGTCGAATCTGGGAGGACAGGCAGGTTGGAGGAAGATTCATGGTGTTAAAACTCATACACCTCTGACTGTCATGTTAATATTGCAGTATGGTGATAGTCATAGAAGTTTGGAGCATGAATACAATCAAAATCTTCTCTTTGATGACTGTGATTGAGCAAGGAAGGTGACAGATATGTCACAGATCAAATGTAATGTATTAGATAGAATTTTCAAGGTAATAAAAGTAAGTTGTTTATCCAATGTTCTTAACTGTCCCTGGGAACAGTCACGTTATTTGCTGTTCATAAGCATTTTTCTGTGTGTAAATGGATTGGATATGCCTAATAAACGGTTGGATGATGTAGAAGAATGAATTAACTTTCATTTGAATCAAGTTTCAGAACTTGCCGTGGAATATGGTTAAGAGATCTAGTGAAATCTCAGAAAACTATTCATAAACCCTCTGTCACAGGATAGTTCACAAGGGTTTGATTATATCTTCAATTGTAACAGATGGAAAAATTTGGTTTTTGGTTCTTTTTAAATTAGACTCATGGGACTTTCAAATGTAATTGGTTTAATATTAAATGACTATGTCTGGTGTGAGCAATTTGATGCCCTAGCGGGCAGAACTCAGTGAATTCCTGTTTTTGACAGTACTTGCATTAACCGATTGATTTTGATGATTGAAAATGGTTTCTAATAGCATGTAAAGGTTGGATAGTGATAAGACAAGCAATATCTCTTTTCTAAGTTGCAGTACAATCATTTGGCGGATGTTATAAGTCTTGATTGCAAGTATTTTGAATACACAGTTAACTATCATTAGATGACAGTCAGAACCCAAGTTCTGATCCTCATTTAACTAATTAGCTCCTGATCCGTTGATCTTAAAAAAAAGGAGTATGAAGTGTTTGTTGACTATGATCAGGGACATATGTTGCAGAGTTGGGTGACTGTCATGAACCAGACAGAGGCAGCCCTAGAGTGTGTGGGACAGTGAACAGGAATGGAGTTATTTGAACCTTGGAAGGTTGAATAATGATGTACTAATTCTTTGTGTGTGTGGACAGGATTGAGGAGAACAAACAAGGACTAAATGGTGATGTGATAAGTGATTGGCATTATGGTCTAGTAAGTTTTGGAAGTCTAACTTGGCACCAAGGATCAATGTGACCTTGAATAGTTGAAAGGGTTGATGATTGTGTGAATGATGGTATGGTTTTGATATTATGTATAGTTGCTGAAGCAAAGGGATAAATGTAATGTAACTAATGATTGAAGTATGTTCTGAAAGCACTGATGTGTGAGTATAATTAGTCAAGTGGATTGAAAGTTTGTGATGCATTGGTTCCTTGGGATTGTGGTTGGATCCTCGTTGGGAAGGGGTCCTAAAGTTGATTTTATGAAAGTGATCAGATATGTTGATGCTATCTGGTTGCTGGAATTGACCTGGAATTGGAAAACGGGAATTGGTTTCCCTTTTCAAAATTGAATTCTCAATTCCAATTCCATGCCTCAATTCTAATTCCAAATCCTGAGGTGGATTGGCAGAATGCTCATTTTGGACCAAAAGTAGAATTGGCCTATACCAATTCACCAATTCCCATTTTCCAATTCCAGGTCAATTCCAGCAACCAAACGGTAATGTCATTTATTGTTGTGTCATATAGAGTTAAATAGTTCAAAACTCACACTGCAAATCTAGTTTTTGAGTATCACATATGATCATATCATATTATCATTACATATCGAAATTTGAAATTAAAAAATATATAGTTTGATGCTGAATCGTTGATATGCAAACAAAAAACTCAGAACTGCAAACAAAAATCAGAAATCTATCTAGCATCATCTACTCCACGATGTTTTGATCATCCATCTCAAGGTCTTTCATGCAGAGCATCATGGAAATCCAACCAAAACCCCAAATCAACCATGGAGTCTCAAATATCAACCCAACAAAATCCAACATATTAGAGGCATGATCAGATCACTATCTTCTTGTTTATCTGGAAGATGCTGTTTATCTGGAAGATGCTGTTTATTTGACAGATGCAGTTTATGTGATAGATGCTGTTTATTTAAGAGATGTTTATTTGATAGATGCTGTTTATTTGGGGATGCTGTTTATCTGATATATTTGATATTTTGATTCAATGGTTTTAATGTTCAAACTTAGAACTTTCCATTGTTCTTATTTTTGAAGCTCCATGTTATGATATTTCTTGAAGATTATTAAATTATATTTTAAATAAATTGCTGTCTCCAAGTACCCCTATCTCCAATTTTTGAAAAATAGTTGTACCAGAACAGGTACTAGTCTCTGAAGTCTCCAAGTCTCTCCGTCTCCAGGTCACCTTGGTCTAAGATCTACAAACTAATTTAACAACATATCAATGAAGCACTTCTCCTTGAATGCAAATCATAAAATAAGCAAAGTTGACCATCACACTCATGAAACGCTTGGCTCCATTGTTATCCTATCCTTCAAGGATCTTGCATGAAATGATGTTTTCTTTCAGCTATTTAGCACATGCACAAGATGGCATTCAAAGAATGGAGTGTGGTTGATTGATGTTGATGCAAAGATAGTGACATGATAATATGATAATAAGTAGGCAAGATAGTATGATCGTGACTAGATGATTCGATTTTACATTAGATTCGAAGTCGCATTAAGCTCAAATGAGGAAGGAAGATGTTCTTTTAGAGAAGTGCTCAAAAGAATCAAGGGTAGAAATTAAGAGGTTAAAAGATGAATGACTAAGATAAAAGGGTACGTAAGGATTAATAAGATTAAGAGGTTAATTTGAATGGAGGAATGAGATTGAGTGATAGGTAAGAGCCAGTTGACCTTTGGTAATACATCACAAGATGCATTGGATTTAGACATGTTGGGAAATCTCAGAGGAAAAAGATAATGAATTAATTAAATAAATAAAAGTATTTATTTAATTAATTGTAAAAAAGGACATGGAAATTAGATAATTAAATAAATAAAAATATTTTTTTAATTATGAGAGAGAAAAAGATAATGAATTAAATAAATAATAAATATATATTTATTTAAATAATAGAGGAAGGGGTTGATGAATTAATTAAATATTAATAAATGATAAATATCTATTTAATTAATAGGGGAAATTGTGGTAAAATAATTAAATGTTAAAATTTTTATTAATTTAGTGAGGACAATTTAGGTGTCTACAGGATATATTATTATAAATAAATATTTTGTCGATGATTGATTAGAAGTTCCTACTCTCACTACAAGTATCATTGTCAATATCTAAGATTTCTTCATTAAATCTAACCCCTTCTATTGTGAACATGAAATCTAAGTCCATTTGGAAGTTAAGGTCTTTCTCCAAAGTCTTAGTTGGGTACTTTTGGTCATGGTTTGAGGATTCAACAAGTAAACAACATGACTCACTCAACTCGTGAGTCGTCAAGGCCATGGTTGAAAATCTCTGCTATATGTCGCCAAAATTGCGATATATCACACCAAAATATGTTGGGCGATTTTATTGCTGTTAAACTTGTCGTCGGTTTAATGAAAATTGCGCGGTGTGATAAATGTCAATAACTCACCAAAACACGTGAGATTTCTGCATTAAATTCAGCTTTTAAAAAGTCAAAAAAATAAAGTTTAAAAAAGCGTTACCTTAAACTTTAAAGTTTACCTTGTTCAATTTATTTCCTTTGTTCGACGACGCCCGGCGACATTACTTCTTGTTCATCGGCATTTCTCCCCGGTCGACACCTGATGGCATTACTTACTGAGCTCACATTTGGTCAACGATGATACTTCCTATTCATTGGCGATGGTGGACTAAGTTTGGAGGTATTATAACTCTTATATTATATTACTTGCTTTCATTGACTTGTATGGGAATTGAGATAAAGGCTATTTAGAAAATAATACGCCAAAAATGAACTTATAATATATATATATATATATAGTTTCAATATATAGTTTAGACATATCTATTATTATATATATTGAAACTATAGATATACATTTAAATAATAGTATTACATAGGTAATATATTAATATTTTATATTTATTAGTTATCATTTTATTAATATAAATATATATAAAATAAGATTACATATTCATAATGTAGTAAATATATTAATAATATATTTATATATTTTAACATAATATATAATATTTTATGTTTTTATTATTCAATATTATTTCAATATATATATATATATATATATATATATATATATATATATCTGTGTGTGTTTTTTAAGAATATTTTAAGATATTATATATTTTCAAATGTTCGATAAAAGTGTCAATTTATTGCCGATTTTTTCGTTGAGTTTTCGGCAATTTCGAGTTTTTCAAATTTTTTTGGGCCAGTTGAGTTATTGCCAAGTCCGAGGTTTTCAACTATGGTCAAGGCAATTGAGGCAAGTCAACTAAGACTCCCAAGATAAGTTTGGTCGAGTCTTAGGCTCAAACTCCTAAGTCTTGAGCCTGAACTCTTCTGGCACTTAAACGTAACAGACATAACCATTGGAGTTTCAAATTTTGAGAGTTAGTGGATCATATGAGAGGTGTAATGTTTGAAGTGTGACTAAACGTGATAGTCAAATTAGGCTTTTACATACTTTAAATGCATTGGTTTTTTTTAAAGTAATTATGAGATTTTTTTGCCAAGTCCATGGTGAGCTTTTTGTTGAGCCCGAGCCCAAGTCAAAATTTTGGGTTGTCAACAATGTCAAGTCAAGTGTGAGTTTTCAAAATTTTCTTTTGGTTATACTTCTTTTGAAATTCTAGGTAACTTTCCATAAAAGGAATATTATCAGCTTTATTGAAAAGCCAAGGTCTTCCATATTTAACCTTTATTTTATTGATATCCACAATTCCTTCCTTTAGCAGCTTCAAAAATTTGTCTTTTAAAATTTCCATTGTGATTTTTATCTACACAAAAATATTGTAAAACATGATTCTCAAAGACTCAATAAGTACTACCGTGGTGAGTATCCTCATTTCTAGCCTTCTAGATTTCCCATAAAGTATTAAACGACAAAATAAGCCAAAACAAATTATAAGAATAACTTAAACCTTCCATAGAACCAAAGATATTCTCCTACCAATTGACTTTACCTTTATCCCCCCACCCCTTAAGATTAGCAAAATACATGTTCTGAATTTCTTTTGCAAATAAACATTCAAACAAGAAGTGTCTAATGCTCTCAGGTTATTTACGAATAATATATAAATTCATGAAAGAAGAAATTGAATAGGGAAGTTTTTGCAACATGAACAACCATTTAAAACAATCAATTTTTGGTTCTAGAATATTAGACCTTAGAAGTTTAAAAGTTTTGACCATAGTTTGTAGACTCTACGAGTACTCTCTGAGTTGCCGAGTACTCTAATTTTTTTCGTTGGGCGAGTTTTTACAAGTTTAACTCTTGGGTTTTCTATGGACACAAGAAAAGCATGGCTAATAATGCCAACACGGGTAAAACCTTAGTTAAAACATGCCTTTCACTTGTTTTTGTGATAAAACTATGCATTTTCTCTTTCAAGATGCCAATTTTTAATTTAATACATTTTGTAATTGAATTTTGCAGAAAAGAAAATTCTTTATGAGATTTTTATTTTCAGTACTGCTAAGTTGCTGAGTTTTTGTCAAGAATTTGCCAAGCTTTTGTTGACTTCAAAATTTTGGAATTGTCTAGTACTATCCATGTTCGAGTCTGCAAACTATGTTTTTGACCATTGTTTTCCAGAGAGAACAAGATTCCAACATTTGTTTAGATGATTGGTGAGGGTCTAGGAGTAAACTAATGTTCTATAAACTAATTTAGGTTTTAAGTTTGGTAGCTTAGTACTCTTATTCCAAGAGAGTTTCTCAAAAAACACATCGTCACTTACATTGCAAAGTGGGAATTGAATGATCCTGTAGGCCTCCTTAAGAACATAATAAGTCCTCCAATGAGATGGAGGGAGCTTAAATTCATTACTCAATTCATTCTGACTTTAGTTGGTTATTACACAAGATAGTTTTGAAGCATCTAATACCTTTTAAATGCCAAGTTTTAGTCAAGCATCCTTGCAATAAGGCAGGGGGTTTGTTGTTTTTAGTAAGGTTCTATCAGGGCTTAATGTACCCCTATAGTGATCCATAAACTCACACTTTCTAATTTGATTTCTAATTATCTCCCAAGCTTTCTATATGCTCTTGAACACATTAGATCCTATAGGCATTATAGGAAAGTATTGATGTATGTAGCATCGGTCAAATAAATAAAACTGATTATATAATTATTATGAGAATTGATTTATTATATATACATAGATATATATATTAATATATTTAATAATTGATATTATTTATTTTAATATACATATATATATATGAAGTTAATCTTTAATTTATCTTATAATGATTATATATTTAAATTAATAAATTAGATTAATGAATAGACATGTCCCATGAAGGGACATGTCTCTTCTTGTCTTTACCATGTATATACAAGAGATCGATGCATTTGGAAGGTACTTACTTTTATGACAGTGCTATTACATTTGCAGCGATCTTAAACTTAAGATGGTATTAGAGCCAGACTGCAAATGTAAGAAAGAATAGAAATGATATGGAGGACCACAATCCGACGAATGGGCACAGTCAACATCATATAAGTGTAGTCTCTTACAATATACAAGCGACGCGTAAGAACCAACGAACAATTATCTAAAGGTCATCACCTAAGGTATTGAGCAGAGGCCATGCCTATTAGTCTCTTTAGCATCTGTGTTGGGCATAATAAAGAAGCGATTTGCACCAGGTATCGAGCAATCACCATTGATTCACGATGATTCCTACTGGTCACCCAAGCGAGATATATATAAGATGGAGTATACGTATCTTGCGAATTCAATATCTCTGCAAACAGTTGCGGAAGGAGTATCAATGTGGCATTGGAGATCAATATCACTGCGAGCTTCACTTCAAATTATTGCGATTACATTCAACAACCTCTGTCTCATACATGAGAATTACACAAAATTCGGGTGATAGAAGACATAGGCCCCGTTCTGTTCGATAATCATCGACTAGGTGCATCACTGTAATGATGAAATGGCCAGCTACTTCGCTGAGGCCTGGACATGGCTCCACACGTATCTCAGCCAGCCCTACAGGAGGGTGCCAGATTGCTTCAAAGCGAAGATCTGCTCTTTCGAGCTTGCATTCTCTGCAATTTGGCACGAGGACCTTCCTCTGACATTTTACGAAGACAAAGATCATGCAACGATAATTTACAGAGGATGCCCGACGACAATATCATCCTATATGATACACATTATTGCTGCAACTCCCTACCCGGCACAACGTTATCATGGTCAAAGTTCCTTATTGATAGAGCAAACTTTATTTTCACCCTTGACTTTGAGCAACATCTCTTACATTATCATCATGGTGATTTTTACTGACATCATTATTTCTCTGCAACACTTGGAGATACAGCAATACTAATATTGACAGTGATCACCAAATCACTATGAGCCGAGGATCATTTTTTATGCCAATGAACGATTACCATTGTTGAGGTTGTGATTGCTATTGCCATTCTCGAATGATGTATCCAGTTTTCTTCAATTCTGATTCCACCTGAGTATTGTCATCGCTCTGAGTCTTCAATAGGGGATGATCAATATGTATGTGCTTCTTACACTCTAGTATGCTTTCATAGTGTTTCTTTGAGCTCGATCGGATATGAGTGATTGTGCGGCACGATAAGAATTATGGTTCGAGTGGTGGCTGTTGAGGGTTACGTAAAGATTATTCATTTGACAAAAAATGATGAGGCTCTAAATGCCACTAAGCTCTTGATAGGAGTTATCGGAGCCATTTCTCAGGTGAGTCTTGTGGTGGAGAAGATGTTTTGAGTAGTCTATTACTATCCTGGAGCTCAGAGATGATTCAGATCTTGAGAAAATGTTCATACAATTTGAGTCAATTTATTAGTTCCCTTCGTTCTCCAAAGTGTTTCACACAATACGCGACAGAGTACTTGTTGATGTCTTAGGAGACGGGAAGTTCTTGCAGATTGATTTTAGACTGATGATAGTAGAAAGTGTTGTGTAGTTCAGGCTAGCCAACGACTACATGTGTCCAGTCGATTTTCTTCACAACATGCAGGCGGTGACACCAAACACTGAATACAATGATATTATTGGTATTTGTAACATGCCTATGAATTGGAATGAGATCGTTGCTTATTTGCAGTGTGTCCTCAAATTGAAATAAGGAGCCAATCCTTGTTATCCTGTAATGAGGTAGTTGCCCAAAGATTGGTGAACTCAATTACCCCCAAATTAACATATGATTGTGATTCTAAATGAGATATATAAGATGTGCATGTGACACAATGATTTTGATCACCTTTGAATAGTCATTCATGAATTCACCATACATTATGAGAGAACAAAATAGTCGTTCATAAAGTACTGTAATGAACATTAACTTGTTCATAGTTGGAGCTACCATTTAGCACACGTGTTAAACATGGAAATGGAAGGTGGGTATTGATTAATAGCTAAAATAAAATGACAGGTGTGCGGATATGAGTGGAATAAAAGAGTATGCAAGTTATAGAAGATATATTCAGATCTACTACAACAGAGAAGAAACAAAGATGATAGCTCATTTGCGAAAGGTTGCTTCTCTTGGTAAAGAGAGATGTTGAAGTAATACATAAGAAGATGAATGAGAAGTGTGTAAGTGCCTCAATATAATATCTTATTATGCAGATTTGAGTAAAGGACTCTAGCAGATTTGTAAGAAGGGTATTTGCAGAATTAAAGAATAAAAGTACATAAAGGGAGATTGCATTAAATTTGAGAGATACGATTTGTATATAAAAACTGAGCAAAATTGGGTCCACCAAAGTGGTTCCTTGTGGACTCAAATTGATGCAAAAGAGAATTAATTTTTGGATTGATTTTCTTTCTTCTTTTGAGGATGAGAGAAAACTTGTCTTAAACTACGAACCTCACAAATTTTCAATGCTTCGTTTGAGTTGTCAACTTGTGATAATATTAGAGTAGCCATGGTGGGCATTACTCTATAACTCAAATATCTAAGAAGACTCTCTTTAGCCAAGAGAGAGTGTTCATTTTAGCATCAGGAGGACAAACTAGAAGTTATCAAGAAAGATTCCTCCCTAGCTAAGAGGGAGTGTTGAATTTAGCTTCGAGAGGATCACAATAATAATTCAAGTTGGTGGATCACAATAAGAGATAAGTATTTCTACCCTTGAATAATGTTTATAAATTTTAAGTCATTAATTCATGCGATAAGATAGGGATAGTAAAATCTTTTATACTTCTATAATTGATATTTTCCTTCAGGGTAGTTTAGTTTTATGAACTAATTGTAATCTCTCTTTGAAGTGCATTGAGGGAAAATCTAGAAGCATACGAGATTGCATTCAAGGGAGAAAGAACTTAATTCCTCCAATTATGGAACTGAGTTGAGAGTTGACATCAGATTTAGAGGGAGTTTGACAATCCATTAGAAGCAACCTTGGACGAGAAGGTTAAATGTTGATGTAAGTACTCAAAGATTCAGAGGGAGTCAATACAATATCTAGAGGATATGCCTTATTTGATTTCCAAGGATCTTGGTCATATTGATTCAGAGGGAGTAAACCATATCAAGTTGGTTTCCCTAGTGACCAAGAAACTATGAAAGGTAAAAGAATTGCGATTCAAATGATGAAATTTCATGTATGTGAACTAGAAGGCTTTTATGCAGATATGTAGGTCATGATATTCCTAGATAGATGGTTGGAAATTCAAGAAAAGAGCTTAATGCAGACTAAAGAACAAAGACACGACTTGCTCACAGAAGGTTGATATTAGATTTAGTGGGAGTATGATAGTTCATCTAAAACAACCTTGGACGAGGAGGTGAGGAGGTTGTTATAAGACCTTAAAGGAAGCATCCAAAGGACTATGATCATGAGATTGAGTCTCATGTGTGCTGGCTGAAATGCCTTTATGCTATCTCCTACACGGGGTTCACCTAGAGTGATGCAAACTATATAAGAGAATATCAGTATGCCATTCAAGGTGCATTATCCCTATAGAACATATGGCTGATATTCTCACCAAGTTTCTTGCTAGAGGTAAGTTTGTGTACCTTCGGGATAAACTTGGCATGTTGGAGAATGAAGCCTTAGTTGAAAAAGAGTTTCAATAGCTATGATCTATTATCTTGTATGTTATTGCATTCTTCTCCTTGAGAGAGAAGCCTAAGGTGAAAGCCCTTGTTTCACCCCTTGGGATGAGCCATGATGGATCCACCCTTTGAGATGATTCAAGGTGGATTTCATGTGTGTGATTCCAGGACTTATGGGCCCTTCTGTGAACATTGGAGAAAGGTGACGACTTTTCGACAATGAACACTTGTATTTGATGTTACAAGGTGACGATCTTGTAATAGAGATTCGTTATGGTAGACTTTTGATATGTCTATGCACATACCATAATAGGTTTATATGTAAGGGGAATGTAATATTCTTAATTTACTATATCCTTGTATCACGATCTGAGGTGATATGAAAATCAGGTATCACGATCTAAAGTGATTCCTCATATCACGATCTAAGGTGATGTGAAAACTGGGTATCATGATCTAAGATGATTCCTCGTATTACGATCTAAGGTAATATGTAAAATCAAGTATCACATGTTAGGTGATTCCTCGTGTATCACATGTCAGGTGATTCCTCATGTATCACATGTTAGGTGATATGTAAAAATGGGTATCACATGTCAGGTGATTCCTCATATCACATGTTAGGTGATATGTAAAACTAGGTATCACATGTCAGGTGACTCCTCATATCACATGTTAGGTGACTCCTCATATCACATGTTAGGTGATTCCTTAAATCACATGTTAGGAGATATATATAAAAATGGGTATCACGTGTTAGGTGATTCCTCATCTCACGAGTTAATTGATACTTATCATCATGTGTTATGTGATATATGCGTTCATGAGATATGTGAGATTTCTTATCACAAGAAATGTGATATATGATTTTATCTTCCCTAGCTAAGAGGGAGTGTTGATGTATGTAGCATTGGTCAGATAAATAAAACTGATTATATAATTATTATGAGAATTGATTTATTATATATACATAGATATATATATATATATATATCAATATATTTAATAATTGATATTATTTATTTTAATATATATATATATATATATATATATGAAGTTAATCTTTAATTTATCTTATAATGATTATATAGTTAAATTAATAAGTTAGATTAATGAATAGACATGTCCCATGAAGGAACATGTCTCTTCTTGTCTTTACCATGTATATACAAGAGATCGATGCATTTGGAAGGTACATACTTTTATGGCAGTGCTATTACATTTGCAGCTATCTTAAACTTAAGAGAAACTTACCAAAAAGAATGTCATCTATGGGGAGTTGTTACAACTTTTTGCTTGTTTTGGAACAACTGATTGGATGTTATTCATTACAAAACCTTCCAAGGTTCAATTCCATTTAAGGCTTTAAAGATCTACTTGCCAGCTAGGAAGATGCCCTGTTTTTTTAAATCTCTCAATCTTAGACCTCCTTCCAACTTCTTTAAGCAGTACCATTCCCATTTAACTTGTTTTTACTTATTACCTCTCCCGTCTGACCATAGGAACTGTCCAATATTTTTTGGAATTTCATTTATCTTGTAGCCACTAAATAGCCAAATTGAGGAATAATAAAGGTTGTAAGGTGATTTTATTTTTTGACAAACCTGAAATTTTCCAGCCAAAGAGATATTGTTTATTCCATTGACAATGTCTTTTATCTACTTTGCTCTTAATCCAATCCCACATATCTTTCAGACAGAGGTTAACAAGAGAAGGAATGCCAAGGTACCTAACTTGTTTTTTATGCCCTCCCCATTGAAATTCAAACTCACTGAACCAGACTGGGGGGTAACTGTCCCAACTAAGCATTACAGATTTGGCTTAAAAATTCTAGCTCCAGAGGCTTCACAAAAAAAATTAAGTTTGCACATGAGACAGTCAACATTTTTTCTTCAAGATTAATAAAAAATTGCAGTATAATCTGTAAATTGAATGTTTTAAAGGATCTCCATTGGGGAGGGATAATCCTATAACTTTAGGTGACGAGTTAGTGTCTCTGAAAATGTTAAAAACCGCATTTTAGCCTACCACAAACAGGGAAGAGGTGATTGCACAGCCCTGTCTAATTGACCTTTTGCAGAGAGAATTGATCTGACAAAGGTCCATTAACATTTACTTGAGCTATAACATCATTCAATAAATTCTTCACCATTTGGAAAAACCCACTCAGGAAACCAAGAACTTCATTGTTAGCATCAGAAATTCACTACTCAAATCAATCCATGAATTTAGTTGGTTATTACACAAGATATCTTTGAAGCATCTAATATCTTTTAAATGCCAAGTTTTAGTTGAGCATCCTTGAAATAAGGCAAGGGGTCTGTCGTTTTTAGTAAGGTTCCACCAAATTGATCTATCAGGGCTTAATGTACCCCTGTAATGATCCATACACTAACACTTTCTAATTTTATTTCTAATTATCTCCCAAGCTTTCTATATGCTCTTGAACACATTAGATCCTGTATGCATCATAGGAAACTTACCAAAAAGAATGTCATCTATGGGGAGTTGTTTCCAACTTTTTGCTTGTTTTGGAACAACTGATTGGATGTTATTCATTACGAAATCTTCCAAGGTTCATTTCCATTTAAGGCTTTAAAGATCCTCTTGCCAGCTAGGAAGATGCCATGTTTTTTTATGTCTCTCAATCTTAGAAATCCTTCCTACTTCTTTAAGCAGTACCATTCCCATTTAACATGTTTTTTCTTAGTAGCTACAAGATGAATAAAATTCCAGAAAATATTAGAGTCTTAGACAGTTCCTATGGTCAGGTGGGACAGGTAAATTTGGCAAAACTAAAATTGAGGAATAATAAAGGTTGTAAGGTGATTTTTATTTTTTGAGCTAAAATATTCCAGCCAAAGAGAGATATTGTTTATTCCATTGACAATGTCTTTTATCTACTTTGCTCTTAATCCAATCCCACATATCTTTCAGACAGAGGTTAACAAGAGAAGGAATGCCAAGGTACCTAACTTGTTTGTTACGCCCTCCCCATTGAAATTCAAACTCACTGAACCAGACTGGGGGGGGGGGGTAATTTTCCCTACTAAGCATTATAGATTTAGCTTAGAAATTCTAGCTCCGGAAGCTTCACAAAACAAATTAAGTTTGTACATGAGATAGTCAACATTTCTTTCTTCAAGATTAATAAAAAATTGCAGTATCATCTGCAAATTGAATGTTTAAAAGATCTCCATTGGGAGAGATAATCCTATAACTTTAGGTGACAAGTTAGTGTCTCTTAGAATATAAAATATAGCATTTCAGCCTATCACAAACAGGGCAGAGGCAATTGCACAGCCCTCTCTAATTGACGTTTTGCAGAGAGAATTGATCTGACAAAGATCCATTAACATTTACTTGAGCTACAACATCCTTCAATATAGTCTTCACCATTTGAAAAAACCCACTTAGGAAACCAAAAACTTCAATTGTCAGCATCAGTAATGACCACTCAACCCTATCATAGGCCTTTTCAAACTCCAATAAGAGAATGCCAGTGTTTTAGTTGGAAGTTCTAGCCCAATCCACAGCCTCCCAAGTAGTAATGAGTTTCTCCAAAATGTATCTACCCTTAATGAATCCTATTTGCGTAAAGCTAATAAATTTGGGAGGATGTCCACTCATCTATGGGCCAAAATTTTGGCCAGAATCTTATAGGAGACATTGAGAAGAGTAATATGTCTCCAGTTCGTAATTAATGTCTTGTCCCCATCATTAGGGAGAAGCTAGTTAATTCCTCTATTGATGTTACAACCTAAGGAACTTTTGTGTATGGAAGTGGCTTCAGTATAGACTTGCATTTGGTCATTTGCATTCCAATCTAATTTCTTCTAATAGAACTCAATTGGGAGGCCATCTGCTCCAAGGGTCTTATCATTGTTCAGCTTTTGAATTGCATTTACTATTTCTTCTTTAGATACATTCATATTTATAATTTCTACAACATCATCTGTGGTTTTCCTGGGAAATAAATTTTGCATAGATTTCTAGCGTTCTGTCCTTGAGGATTCTTCCTTAAGATGAGAAATGAATCTTATAAAAACTGTGAAATGATGGCAAATTTTTCTGATAGTTGGCATTGGTATAAGTTAGAAGAGAATTGACCTGTGATTGGTACGTATGCAATTTGTATTTAAACAATTTGTATGTTATTACTTTTCAGGTCTATTGTCCTTCTTGTAGCATACCTTACCAAGTGGACGACAGTATACTTGTTCTGCAATGTCCAAACAGCAATTGTTCAAAGGTAAAGAGTGTTGTAGGAATCACACATACTGTGCAATTTTGACGTCAAATCATGCCAATTTCTTGAGAACAAGTTTTAATATAAAATGATGTTCCTTGTTTTTATTCATTTTCTTTTTCAAGTGACCTTGTGGGGCCCTCAAATTTGGATAAGTTTTCTTCCTTATCTTAATTTATATTTTGCCATTATTAAATAAAGAAGTTTTAATATAAAATGATGTTCCTTGTTTTTATTCATGTTCTTTTTCAAGTGACCTTGTGGGGCCCTCAAATTTGGATAAGTTTTCTTCCTTATCTTAATTTATATTTAGTATCTACCCATTATTAAATAAAGTTTTCCCTTTTTTTCATGCTGCTTTGTTATTGAAAAGATAGATGCATTGTATTTTGGGTTTTGACTTAAGCTTTTTGCATATGTTACTATATGATTTAAGGCTTCTTGTATCCTATGCAAAAAGCCGGATCATAGGCCATTGCGTTGTGATGAGGTTGAGAAGGTATGGTACTTGTATGCTCTTTTTAAAATAAATAAATTATTGACTAGATTTAATGAACAAGACTGTAAAAAATATTAGCAGGCAGGTGTTTTAAAGTTTAGTAAGACATTACAGTGTATTCATAGTTTATAATTTTGTTAGTTTGCTTCACATATCATTTAATTTGATATCCCGAGCTATTTAAACTATCGCACAACACTGAGATTCCTGTATAGGAATTTGTCCTTTTGTTTTTGTATTAAAATCTAATTCATTTGGATTTAATGCGTGCCATGCAGAAATCTGAGACTTCTCTGCGAAGAAAAATTGAAGAGGTAATATTGAGATAGCAAATGGAGCAAACATTTTGAGTTTTGTTAGGCATCATCTCTTTTCAAAAAAGTATAAAAGATTTGAGTACTTAAAAGTAAATTATTCATGTGAAACAGGCAATGGCAAAAGCTGTGATAAGGGCATGCAATTCTTGCAATGCAGAGCTAGTCAAGGAAGATGGCTGCAATAAGGTGAGTATCAAGAACCTTACATAAAAAAGAAATATTAGAACTCATGTTACATGTGCATGTGATCTAAAGATTTGATTGCCAGAATTCTGTCTAATATTTCTGTATCACAAATTTTGCAGGTGACCTGCAAATGCGGAACTACAATGTGTTATAAATGCCGACAAACCATCCCAAATGATTATTCACATTTTTGCCAGGTAGCCAAGACTCTTTGCCAAGCTATAATTTCCATATTCTAATGCTTTTTAATAGAGGATAAAACTTTGAATTCTTCTCTGGTAAATTTTGTTTTTTGTGCAGTCTTTGAAATGATTTTTTTGCGTATGTCTCTGTACTTGAGTTTGCATTAGTTTCATGGTTGTCTGTTAGACTGCATTGTTATATCTGAATGCCTTTTTGTAGAAGGGCTTGAGCCCTTTCAAAACCCAAATTCACCTTTAATCAAAACAAAAAAACATAAATTCTTTTGAAAAAGTCAAATACACAGAACTGTAATTAAACATTGCAATTAATTATGGAAACTATCCTGCATTTACCTAAAAAAATATTTTATTAGGTACAAACATATATTAGGCACATCATGTAGTAGATGTATGGGAGACTATCCTGCATTTAGTTACAAGAAATTTTGTTCAGGTACAAACATACATTAAGTGCACCATAAACTGATTCCATAGTTACTTAAATAAGGGTTGTAAATACCACAAAGAAGTGGGTGTATACTGTATGGGCACCTAAAAAAGACCACTTTCTACAAATACTTGAAGTTAACGCATAATTGTTTACATTTTGGACCTGGTCCTATATAAAGAACCCGTGCCTTAACTTGAGGTCAATGATTAAAAAGTTTTTATGAGATTCAAGTTTGGAGACCATTTTTCAAAGATAAAATTTAGAAAGGATGTAAGGGATCAATGCAGCCACAAAATACAGAATACGATGGAATTAAAATTACAATACCGTGAATAATGAACAAAAATAACAGGGCGATTTCGTTCAAATGCTGGAGTTCCCTGCTAACGATTAAGCACACATCGTTACTCGTTTAGGAATTGACTCTTTCAAATTTGTTGTTGCAACTGCAGTTTGGAAGATGCCATTCTAGCGAATTGGAATAATCTGCAATACCTCGTAAATTAAGATAACTAAATCAAGCTTAAAATAAAACAATAGTAATTTTTGGGTGGCTCAATATGTGCATATGATATAAAACGTTCGAAATCACGTTGGTAAGCTTGTTTTTTGTTTTGTTGATTAGCATTCTCGAGATCCAGCGAAGCCCTGCCGAAAATGCAAACGGTGTGGAGTATGGGATACGGTAAGACTGTTTATTGAACTCTTTTAATTTTTGTTATAAATAAATAAAACAGCAATCACATTTATTATTGTTCCATGTATCTTTTCTCAGGAGGTTGAAGATGAACTAGCTAGGGCTGCAAAGGAGAGAGCAATGAAGAAAGAGCCCAGTTTACAGAACAAGAATATTGGGCCAAAACTTGACAGTCTTTGCCTCGATTAGTGCCTCTATAAAGTTTTCACATCATGCTAAACCTCAACTAAATGATAATAATGATTGACCTCAACATGCTTTGTAAATAGTTAATTCAGTTGTCATAGAGTGCTAAACCTCAACTAAATAACAATAGTGATTGACCTCGACATGCGTTGTAAATAATTAATTCAGTTTTCATATCATGCTAAACCTCAACTAAATAACAATAATGATTGACCTCAATGTAAATAATCAATTTTTTTTATTTTAGTATTTTTTTCTTTGACTGTTGCAGCTCAATTGATAGTGTCTCTGAA
Source organism: Chamaecyparis obtusa (assembly GCA_027943335.1). Taxonomy (NCBI): domain Eukaryota; kingdom Viridiplantae; phylum Streptophyta; class Pinopsida; order Cupressales; family Cupressaceae; genus Chamaecyparis; species Chamaecyparis obtusa. Next base: position 565,303 of record BSBK01000250.1, read on the forward strand.
AACATTGATGGTTGCTGCTTTTTCAAACACTATCACCATCCTTTAAAGATTCTAATTTTTATTTGGTGTAGATAGATATATTGACTGATTCATTATTACTCTAAGTGAAAGATTATGTGAATTTAACAATTTGCAATGATTGAACATTGTTGTGAGTACATGGGCACCTTATATTTGATTGTTTGACATTTAGTAATGATTTTATTTTTTTAGTGAGTTGAAGATGGTTGACATGGTAGGTTATGTTACCACAAAGATGATGTTATATTACAATGAAGATTATTACTAGCACTTGCACTTATGGGTGGTGCAAGGAATATGGTGATAGGTGATTGATGAGGAAGCATTGATGAATTTTAACATTACATAAGTAAGTGTATAAAAGTATAGATCAATAAACATGCATCATTGTATAGTATAGTTGTGTACATATTTTTTTTAAAGTTTCATTGTGGTTTGGAGAGAATGAGATTCATTTGAACAATTAGCACTCAATTTGGATGAAACAAATTTACACTACTGTATTTTTTGTGGTTTCTATATCTCCTCTTCAAATAACCCAGTATTCAAATACATTGAAACTCATTAGAAATTCATTATTTGTAACTATTTTAATAGATATGTAAATTTAAAGATATAAATCTTTTTTTTTAATAAAGACCTAGCATTCAAATGCATTTAAACACATTAGAAAATCCATTATTATTTGTAACTATTTTAATAGATATGCAAATTTAAAGAAAGAAAACTCTTTTTTGATAAAGATGATAAATCTTATTTGTTTCATTTTCTTGATCATCTAGTATCCATTTCTAGAATAAAAAATATTTTAATTGAGTAGTGCTAATAATTTATCTCAAATAAAGAGAAAAAATTAAAGTGTATAACTTAAAGAGATTGTACAAGTAATTGCATATACCTTGAATACTTAGAGGCGATATCTAGCTTTTACCCTTTGAGACAATGCTTTTAAGATTTATATTTGATCTTTAATAATCACCCAAAAAGAAAAGTAGTATAGATTTAGAAGAGATACTAATATGGAATAAAATTTTCATGATGAGCGATAATTGACAATGGAAGAGTCTATATTCCCTAGATTCTTAGAGGACATACATCTATCTTTTACTCTTTAAGGCAATGCTTTTAACATTGTCATTTGATCCAAAAAGTACTACATATTTGTGACACCTATATTAGAGATTAACTAGAGTTTTTATCTATTTGAATTCCATTTGTTTTGTTTTGTTTTTTTGTATTGAAAATTGAATTGAATTTGTTGTTTATTAAAAAATACCATTTATTTTGTTAGATAGTGCATTTTGCTTCAACATTAAGATTGATCAAGCTTGATTTTAAGTGTTAGGAATTAGTGTAATGACCATAATACACAAAATAAGAAGATGCGTTGAATGTTGTTTTCTACAAGGACTAGATGTTGAAATGAATATTTCTTATTTTTTGTGACTGATTGAACTAAGAAGATGCGTTGAATGTTGTTTTCTACAAGAACTAGATGTTGAAATGAATATTTCTTATTTTTCGTGATTGATTGGACAAAGCAACTTTCATGCTCACTGCATCAAACGAGTGAGTAATTTGATAGAAAGTCTTTTAAACAATATCTTCAATGTTCATTAGTAAGATTATTGTTAAATATAAATTAAGGGTTGCATCTTGTAAATCACTATTTGGGACATATATTATACATTGTATAAATGCCACCTATCATTGTATAAATGCCGCCTATCTATGCATGGATGCGAGGAGCTGGGAAAATACATTAACACATGGCAATTGGTTGTATTGGTTATGTGGTTATATGTCTATGGATCAGAGCAACAGTTGTAGGAGAGCGGTCTTGGTTCATTACATTCTAAGAATATTTCTTCCTTGACAACATGTGTACTACAACATTTCAACTACAATATATGAAAAAAATCCTCCTTCCATTATGTGTTGAAGGATGTCCATAGGCTGTTCCAAAGCTCTCATTTTTACACAGGCGGGAAGGATGCTGGCAATTGTTGTAGAGTCAAGGTTTAGAGCCACCATTGCAATTGTTCAAAAGTTTTGAAAGCCTTTTACAAATCTATTTTGTCCATATCGTGCAATTATGGGACGCCTATTTGTTGCATTTTTTGGAGGGTTTCTAAAGCCATGTCAACATTTCTACGTTGTGTTAACCCTTTAAACAATAAAAATGTCTTCTACTTCTACTTTTATAAGGCCTTCTCAAGAAATCAATTTTCTGCAAACTCTTGTGATCCTGTCATCTCATGAGACGACATGATCTCTTCGACGTGTTCTATCAAATGATTGAGTGACCATTTTGGCACATGCTGGGAAGAAGCTGTCAAAGAACCTAGCTTTCCATGGGCAATTACATTTTCTTGAAGGTCTAAGAATCCTACAATCATTGCATTCCAGGAGACAATATTTCTTTGAGGCATTCTTTCAAACAATTCAGGTGCCTACTCTATGATCCCAATTTTTGTGTACATATCAACTAGGTACAAAGGATGCATGAAATGGCATTGCAACTTCTCGATGGATTGATGTTATAGACCATTTGTGGAGCTTTCATGTAGGTGAATTTTATCATATTTAGGGCATCCTTAGAATGGAGTGATACATGGTAGAATGTAGATATGAAAGTGCTCCTTATTCTAAAATGGTGGCACAGAGTGTTGAATCTGAGTAGCCCATATACAATTTATTTTCTTCACTTCGGTTGTAGAAAACACAATTAACAATTTTGTGTTTTCTTCTAGATGCTAGGTGGGAGACATGGTTCAATTTAGAAAAAAGTATGAGAAGATTAGGGGTTCCAATCTTGAATTTAATTTTCCAGATTAAAAGATCAAAACATGCTGTATTTAGAATGGTTATTTTCTTATGACTATCGATATACATGAGAAAAGATGGGTAAAGTTTTGCGTAAAGTTTCGAGGAAAATACCACAAATTCTTCAAATTCTTTGTGTTGTTATATCCTTTGAGAGTATGTTGCTGGCATATCCTTGGAGTAGTCTGTGGCTAGTATATCCTTCGAGCAGTCTGTTGTAAGTTTATTTGTCTTCATGGTATTCATTCTATTGAAGACAATATGACATCCATCTTTTGTAGTTATATCAAAAGTGGTCATCTTTGATTCACCTTGTGGTATTATTTTAATTTACTAATGCAAATAAATTGAATTGAAGGTTGATTTTTCATTTTTTTAAATCAAATAAACAAGATAAATTCACATTTTTGTTCTACAAGGCAAATTTTGGAGGAGAAATTTTTTAGAGTGTAATTTTAAGTCATATTTTTCAAAGAAGATGGTAAATAAAGGACAAGACAAAATAAGAGTGCAAACTATGACTAAGTATCTCTCTCAAAATTGTTCCAAATATATAAGAATTAGGGAGAAATATTAATAAGAAATGGAGATTCTCTCTCTCTCCTAGGTATGTTTATCTCTTTCCACCTAGCTCTATCTATCACTTTATCTCTTACCAAACCATCTATATCCCTCTCTACATCTTTCTCCCTCTTGAGATCCCTCTCTAACTAGATCTCTACGTCTATATCTCTCTTGATATGTAGATATGAGCTCCCTGTATCTAAATCTATAGGCAGATTTCTATCTATAATAATATGCCTCTCTCCCTCTATCTAGATCTATCCCTCTCTATAATTAAGTAATTAATATGTAGGTCTCCCTCTAGATCTAGTTATATAAATAGGTCTATATATCTCTTAATATGTCCCCCTCCTTAAATATCTAAATATCTAGGTATCTCTCTAGAAATTGTAACTCTCAAGTTACCTACATGTCCTCTCATCCTCTAGATTTTCTCTCCCTCTCTAAATTAAACATCTCTATCCCTCTCTAGGTTCTCCCTAGACTAGGTCCTCCCTAAACTTCACTCTTACCTTAACATCTCACCTCTAGATCACTACCTACCTCTTAGACTCTCTCTCCACCTAGTTCACTCTCCCTCTCTCACCCACTCTCTATACCTCTACTTGTCCCTCCCTCCATATTTCTCTCCTTCTCTTTCCTTCCTTGTCTACTATTTTTCAAGCACATACTCTCTACCCCTCTCTAGGTCTCCCTCCTTTCATCTCTTACATTAAATTGTCACCTCTAGATACTACCTACCTCTTGGTCTCCTTCTCACCCACTCTCTTTGCCCCCCTCCATCCCTCCCTCCCTATCTCCCTCCATGAATCACTCTCTATCCCTCTCTAGGTTCTCCCTCCTTCCCTCTCTCACCTTAAATTGTCACCTCTAGATCACTCCTTTTCCACACTTTCTAAAGAATTCGCTCTATATCCCAATCTAGGTCATCCCTCCTTCCCAAGTTCTCACCTTAAATTATCACCTCTAGATCACTAACTACCTCTTGAAATCTCTCACCACCTAGCTCATCTTTTTGGTATATTTTTTATTTATAAGATTTAAATATGTTCATGTGTACAATATTTAAGTTAAAGTTTGCACAAGGATATATATTATGACCTTACATATTAGTTATTGCACATACATGTACTTTATTTTTAGTAATTCATTATGGCTTGGCTCTTAAAAAGATATAAGTTGAAAAGAAGTTAAATATTCTAAATGCTAGAAATATATGTTTGATTGTTATTGTCTATATGTAATTGACTTCAAACACTATGGTCCGAAGGTACTTGCTGAAGAGATGTTTGGTATATCTATTTGTTCATAATGGGGAATTTGGACTGAAATGTTAGAATTGGATGTTGTTGTTTTGGTCATTAATGGTTGTCATTGATGTCAACATATCTTAGCCAATTGGATGAGGTTATGTTTTGGTTCTTTGGTGATTTGAACATACGTGCTCTAGATGTTGTGCTATGATGATCTATCTTTGGTCGTGTTTGTCCTAGTCTCATTTATATTGGAACATAATATGGTACACTCTTTTGGGTCTAGACCAATCTAGATATTGGTCAACATGCTCTGAAAATATTGTTTGCAATATTGTAACATGTCTATTCTATTCTTTGGCTCCATATATTATGGTAATTAGGTAGTGCATTGTTTTGAGTGAGGAGGTTCTATGTGGTCCAAGTTTCATTCATTTCCACTGCAGAAATTTTTTTGTGGTGACCCAATTCAAATTGTGTTTAGCTAACTTAGAATTCTACGGAGGCACGACATAGTATAAGTAAAAGGTGATTATGTATGTTGTAAGTGTATTTGATGAATGCAAATCTAAAGAGGAAAAATCTAGATATTGTAAAGTATGCAAAAGTGTGCAATTGGAGGCAACAACCAGTAAGGTTCTTTTGATGTTGCTGTTGGTGTCAGTTATTTCAGTGGTGGACTATATTTCCATCATTCTTCTTTTGGTAGTGAGCCTTTTTCTATTGGCTATAATGGCCAACCAGTGACCCTTACGTGTAGTGAGTATCTTGGTAGTGATCCACCCTTTGTAAAAATTACCTTAACTGATGTTTCATACTTGAGAATTAGCATTCTCTATGGTTTTTCCCATCTTGAGTTCTCCATGTAAAAATGTAGTGTTCATTGTGGTCTTATGTTCTTTCATGTTCATATATGTTTTAATTATCTGATTGAATTAAGATTTCTCCAGATCAATTAAGATTAAGAAAATTGTTTTAGGATAATTGATTCATCCCTCCTCTCAATATCCAAACTATTCAATAATTGGTATCGGAGCTTTGGTTCATTGAAGAAGAGCTTAACAACTTGAGATAAATATGATGGCACAAAAACTAACTGTTAATCTATGTTTGAAGGATCTGACTACAGTCTCTAGAAGGTACAGATGAGAGGTTACCTAATTTTTCTAAGCTACGATACTTGGAAAGCTATATGAGACAAAATATGTTGTACCAACAAATGGTCCTACTACTGTGGATGATATTTCACCCTATAAAGAGAATTTAAAAGAAAGTTATGCAATCTAAAGTTCTTTATCAAAAACTAAGTTAATAAAAGTTATTTCATTGAGCACTGCTTATGAAGTTTGGGAAAAGTTGAAAGAAATCTATGAAGGAAATGATAGAGTCAAATTATCAAAGAAGTTGACAACCAAGCACAAATATGAAAACTTGAGAATAGAAGAAGGTGAATATATAGCTAGCTACTTTTAGAGAGTTGATAGCATACTAAATCAAGTCAAAAATCAAGGAGGCACTCTAACATATGAAAATATTATGGAGAAGATTTTGATGACTTTACCTATAATGTCTCATTTTTAGCGTGATCGTGACTATGGATGGATTAGCCTATCATGTGATCCTCATAGGCTAATGAGGATTGACAAAGGGTCTCTTTTAGTGGGCATCTACTTTAGGTTTCAGTATGCTTTGGTTTGGCATCATTTGGACTTCATTTTCTATACTTTTGCCACATTTACTATTTATAGTAAGCCTGATGTTGTTCCAAAAGGACCCTTTCTATTTTTGGAAAGTGCATTTGGACACGTGGGGAAATAATAGGTGAGACTCCTATTTCAGACGATATATTTAAATGATTAAGTATTTTGGGAGTTATTATTATTTTAGTGGATAAATTATTAATAAACCATTAAATGGCTTATTATAAAGTTATAATTTAACTTTATAATTTCACTGAGTTGAGGGTTGAGTCATCATTGGAAGGGGCCATTTATTCAATTAAATCCAAGGTATTAATTAAAGTATTAGAGTAAATAAATTATTAAAAGGAAAAAGTATATATATTTATACCACATTGGTTGCAAAAGTGTGTGAGTTATCCCACAAAAGTTATAAAAGACTCACATGAGTTCTTTTTCATTATGTTGATTATGCTTTTTGACATTGGTGAAGTTTATGAGAAGAAGAAACCAAGGTTTCGACTTCAACCATTGGATAAAGGAATTCTTCAAGGTTTTTTGCAATTAGAGGTGGTGGAAGATCCATTGATTCTTGTTACTAGCTATGGCTTCATATAGAGGCCATGATTGTGTTTAATAGTATCAAAGTTGGAGGGGTTGCATTATGTTTTTAATCAGATTAAGCTGCAGATATTGAATTGTTAGACAACATTAATAAAACACTGCCTCTAGATGAGAAATCGGGGGTTCTAAAAGGCAGTTGCCTCAACATATGCAGCCCACATGAGCCTTCTAGCAATTGCTGCTAAGCCTACAACAGTAATTACATGACAAATAGGAGTTTTTCATTCATTCCATATTTGATGCCAAGGGGGACATTTTCTTTGTATAAAAGTTGTGATTTATTTGGGATCGAATTACAAGAGATGTGATCACATTCCAGGTTCTCATAATTGCTCCTTAATTTTGTTTCTCAAATTCCAATAATTGTTGTTGTATTCAATTAGATTTCTTATAAAATAAAAAGGGATACTTTTGTTTGGATTTGGCAACCAATAACTTAGTTCATACATTGTTATATGCTAAGTAATTGTAAAAACATTCAAATATAAACAAACTATTGTATACACATTCAAAAAAATAGAATTCATAAATTGCATGACAATTGTTTGACAGAATGTTAAACACCTAAAAATTGAGTTTTCAGGAGGTAGAACCAGTTAGGTTCTTACAGTGGCATCAGAGCTGTTTCCTTCCATTTTGTGAGGATGGAAATCTTGAGTTCACACAGTTGATTTGTGAGTGATCAGTACTCTCATGGGTTATTTTAATTATGGATAAATACAAGAAATCTAGTAAATATGGAAATTGGTTGAGCAGTGTGTCTAAGTTCATGAAGTAAATAGTTTCCTTGGAAAATGAAATGGAGAAACTGAGGAAAACTCAAGAAAGGCTAAATGCAAGGCTTTCCGATACCAAAAATATTGACAAGGCAGCTAGGTTTATGGTTTCCTTCTTCAAAAAGTCTTCATCATGGAAAATGCAGGAAGAGAAACTAGAAATTTTCACAAGTGAGACATCCAGGAGTCTTCACAATGAGTTTTCAGCAACTAGTGATCATGGTGAAGATGATCATGTTCTTAGTGGGGCAACCACTAGTCGTATCTGCAGTTATGATGTTGGAGATTCTACACATGGACATGTGGATGTATCTATTTCATTAGAGAATAACAACACCGATTCCCAACATATTGATGAGACCAGAGTTAGGGAACATGAAAATTATGATGACATGTTGACTACCCTTGATGGAGGCCTCACACCAGTTAGTGGTACTGAAAATGTCAGTGACACAAGGTCTGATTTTTAGGACAACAATCCTTTATTTGATAATGTTGATGGTGTTGTTGATACCACTATGGGTTCTAACTCATTAGATGATGGGGTTGTATTTGAAGACTGGGAGGAGAATATGAGTTTGAGAAGTTCTCATTTTTATGACAACAGTCATAATGATGATTCAGTGCAAGAGACAACAGTCTTCTCCTATGTTATATGATGTATATTCATGCCATAGTGATGTTGATTCACATGACAATAGTGAATCATGTATGCAAAGACAAGAGATATCAGAGGATTCTCAATTAGATGATGTGGATACTAGTGTTATGGGCACCTTTGATGATTTGTATGAGGGTGTTTCATGCTACAATGAGTCTGGATTATCATGTCAGTCATTGAGTGATGACTCAAAGTTTCTATGGGATGATGATAGGTCCCAAGATCATGTTTTTAGGGACTTATAGTTGAGGAGGAAGAAGAGATTTACGAGGATTTTAATATAGTTGTGGCTTCTACTTATTCAGATGAGATATTTGTAGAGGTACCCAATAGCAGTACCTCGTTGATAGACATGTGTGAGGTTATTAGCGCACATGATTTTAGTGATTATATGGTGAGAAGTGAGAATTCAATTTCCTATCACAGTGCAGTTAGTGAGTCAAAGAGCTTACGTAGGAGCCAGGGTATGCAAAGACATCATGTGACTAGTCAACTGAAGGTGAGTGGTATTGATATATCTTCAGCTCTTGATGAGCATTATGATTCTATCTAGAAGATGTTGGTTGTATATGGTTGGGGTGCTCCTATGTCAAATGAGAATGGTGGTAGTTTCCTTTCCCTAGCAGAGATTCATTCACTTCGAGAGGCTATTAGGATCTTGAAGCATAATTATTTACAATTGGTAGCTAATAAGGATTACCTTCTTGAGTGGGGTAGCACTTGTTACAAGGCATTTTTAGGGAAAGATGAGGTAGTTTAGCTCACCCATGAGCTTGATGAGTCTTTTGTGGAGTTAGAGAGCACCCAATTACCTCTTTAGGAGTTGCAGATGTAGTTGAGTGAGGTGACTATGGAGTTGGAGAGAGTACAGTCTACGCAAGCCACAGATCCAGTTCAGCTTCATATAGTGGTGGTTGGTGGTGAGTTGATATCCATGTACTATATTGATGGATGCATTGAGAACATAGTTACATCCATCATCGATACAAGTGTAGTAGTTACACATGAGATTCGTACATAAGTGGAGGACTGCAGAGAAATTATTGTTGTATCAAGTCCTCTAGTAGTTAGCACACTGACAAATCATGTGGAGCATGTTATTGAGAGTCCCGATGTGATAGTAGTGTGTTCTTTAGAGAGTTGTGTGCCAATTCTTGACACTACTCCCTCTTATTCACAAGACTTGGGAAGGGTATCATCTGATTGGGAGATGATCTTTCATGGGGATATGTTTCCTTTTGCTGAAATAAAATCTATTACTTTATCTCATATAGTTGATAGCGATAGATAGTTGGTAGTGCCATAGTTTCTGAGGGATCAACTATGGGTTTCAGGGGAGCAAGTTGATGCTTCTTCATATAATTTATACTGCACAAAGTCATTTATGGAGTATCTTCTTGAGAGTTCAGAATCACATGAGGCACCATTTGGAGCTTCTATGGGTACTCTCATCTAGGGTTCTGGTGGTGTTCAAGTTTTGTTGGGAAAGATTATAGAGACTTTGAATACAATGCTTCCCCATAGGGATTTTGTGGTTTGGTTTCCTGAGAGGGTTATCCAAGATCCTTCCTAACCAATTTTTTAGAGAAGGGATTGGAGCCATCTCTTGGTTCTCATTTTGATGATGATGAGCCTCTAACAGATATCAGAGCATATTATTGTGACTACACGGTGAGGAGTGATCATCATTTTTTTTTTGACCCACAGGTAGAGGACTTGGTTTCGCACAGGTGTGGGTTGGCTCCAATTCCATACCATCCTTTATGAGATGATATTACACCCTCTTCAGTTGATAGGGTTAGTTGTTACAAGTTAGTAGGAGGCTACTTGCAGAGTCAACATATCCATGACAATTTTGTAGCGGATGGACATCTGGGTTATGGTACAAGTGTTTTTGGGAGTACTAGTTCATGTTGCACAAATAGACTTCAAACTCATGGTAGATTGGTAGGGTGTACATGATTTTTGATCTAGTAGATGATATTAGATATTCATTTTTCCTTGTTATGTATGGATGTGGGTTTCATCTCTACTGGGATCTAGGTGGAGATAGGATTGGCACTGGGGATTGGGTGAGTCAACATTGTTGGTATGGTGATAGTATATTTAGGATAGCTTTGTGGATAGTGTTATCATCACAAGAATTTTTAGGTGATGCTAGGGACAATATACATATTTATTCTTGGGATCCAAGTGGATCATTGTGTTTTTTTTAATTCCTTTGATTTCTTGAGGACAAGCAATCTTCGGGAGGGAGGACTGTAATGTCCCATTTTTAGTGTGACAATGAATATGGATGGATTAGCCTATTATGTGACCCTTGTAGGCTAATGAGGATGGAAACAGGGTCTTTTTAGTGAGCATCTACTTTAGGTTTCAGTATGCTTTGGTTTGGCGTCATTTGGACTTCATTTGCTATACTTTTTCCATGTTTACTATTTATAGTAAGTTCGATGTTGTTTGAAAAAGACCCTTTCTATTTTTGGAAAGTTCATTTGGTCATGTGGGGAAATAATAGGTTAGACTCTTGTTTCAAATGACATATTTAAATGATAAGTATTTTGGGAGTTATTAATATTTTAGTGGACAAATTATTATTAAATCATTAAATGGCTTATTATAAAATTATAATTTAACTTTGTAGTTTCACTTAAGTTGAGGGTTGAGTCATCATTGGAAGGGGCCATTTATTCAATTAATTCATGGAAGCTTAAGCCAAGGTATTAATTAAAGTATTAGAGTAAATGAATTATTAAAAGGAAAAAGTATATCTATTTATCCCACATTGGCTATAAAAGTGTGTGAGTTCTCCCACAAAAGTTATAAAAAACTCACATGAGTTCTTTTTCATTATGTTGATTATGCTTTTTGAAATTGGTGAAGTTTATGAGAAGAAGAAACCAGGGTTTCGACTTCAGCCATTGGAGAAAAGAATTCTTCAATATTTTTTTGCAATTAGAGGTGTTGGAAGATCTGTTGATTCTTTCTACTAGCTATGGCTTCATACAGAGGCCATGATTTTTTTTCATAGTATCAAGATTGGAGGGGTTGGAGTATGTTTTTTTATCAGATTAAGTTGTAGAGATTGAATTGGTAAACAACAGTAATAAAACACTGCCTTTAGAAGATAAATCAAGGGTTCTAAAAGGCATATGCATCCCACATGAGCCTTCCAGCAATTGATGCCAAGCCTACAACAATAATTGCATGGCAATTAGGAGTTGTTCATTCGTTCCAGATTTGATGCCAAGGGAGAGTTTTCTTTGTATGAAATTTGTGATTTATTTGGGATTGAATTACAAGAGATGTGATCACATTCCAGGTTCTCATAATTGCTCCTTAATTTCATTTCTCAAATTCTAGTAATTGTTGTTGTATGCAATTAGACTTCTTATTAAATAAAAAGGGATACTTATGTTTGGATTTGGCAAGAAAATAATTTATTTCATACATTGTTATATGCTAAGTAATTGCAAAAACATTCAAATACAAAAAAACTTTTATATACACATTTGAAAAATCATAATTCATATATTGCATGGCAACTATTTGACAAAATGTCAAACACCTAAAACTTGAGTTTCCAGGAGGTAGAACTAGTCGGACTCTTAGATTACCAAAGAGCTATAGTGACAAGATCTCAACTATTGAGGAAGTTTACAATCTGAAGGAATTCACCAAAGAGAGACTATTTGGCACCTTGACTGCATTTGAAATGATAAAATTTGGAAAAGAAAAGGAGAAATCTAAAACAACCTTTAAAGCTAAAAAGACCGAAGAAGATCCGGACAATGATTGTTTAGACATGTTGGATGCAAACTTTACAAGAAAACTAAATAAAGATATCGGTAAATACAAAGGTGTATTACCTCTTAAATGATTTAGATGTGGAAAGACTGGTCAATTAGTAACTATCTGTAAAAAGGAACAAGATAAAAGTTTAAAAAATTTAATAAGGACTATTATGGTAATGAAAATGCCACTATATCAAATGATGAATCAGATCAAGAGGAACATTTATTTTTGGTTGAAAAAGATGAACCTAGATTTGATATCTCTAGCGTTTGTCTAGAATCTAGTGATCACACTGAAACTACATTATATGTTAAAATAAATAGAGATGAATGGTTGATTGATAGTAGATGTTCAAATCATATGACTAGTGATAAAAGTAAGTTTGTAAAACTTGAAAAATATGATGGAGGCTCTGTTAGGTTTGGAGATGATCAAAAGGCACAAATTGTTGGAATTGGTTCTATTACTTTTGATGGAAAATATAACATTGATAGTGTTTACTATGTGAAAGTTTTTTATCATAATCTTTTGAGTACTGGACAAATGTACAAAAATGAATATAATGTTGTATTTCAAGATGATGTTTTTGAGATTTGAAATAAATCTAGAACTATTATTGTAGTTGGGAAAAGGATGAGTGGGAACATGTATCAACTAGAAGGAGCTACAAAGAGATGCTTATTATCATAGTTCAATGACAATTTTCTCTAGCACCGAAGGATGTGTCACACCAACTTCAACAATTTGGTAAGTATAATTTCAACAATTACAGTTAGAGATTTTCCAAGGCTGATCAAACTAGACATGATTATTTGCAAAGGATGTCAAGAAGAAAAGTAGACAAGAGAAATGTTCAAAGGAAAAGAACAATCACCTACTAAATTGTTGGACCTTGTACACACTAACCTATGTGGTCCAACGAGAACAAGAATCTTACAAGGTGGGAGATATTTCATGTTTTTAATTGATGATTATTCCAGATTAACTTTGGTTGCATTTTTAAGGGAAAAATTAGAGGCGTTAAAAAAATTCAAGATATTTAAGGTGAGACTTAAGAATGAAGTTGATAGAAGAATCAAGTGTTTAAGATCTAATAGAGGATGAGGTTTTACTTCTGATGAATTCAATAATTTTTGTTAAAAACATGGTATTAAAAGATAGCTATCTACCCATAGAGTACCATAAAAAAATGGTGTAGTAGAAAGAATGAACTGAATAGTTTAAGAAGCAGCTAGAACAATTATCAAAGAAGCAAGCATACCAGTGGTTTACTGGAGAGAAGTGATAAACATAGAAGTATACACTTTTAATTGAGTACTTTTTGAGATGAGGTATAGAAAGACATCATATGAGATATGGTATGGAAGAACTCTCATAGTAAAATACTTCATAAATTTTAGAAGAAAATACTACATTCAAAGAGATGAACATAACCTTGGAAAATTTGACAGTAGAGACAATGAAGGAGTATTTTTCAGTTTCTCTACAAGAAGTAAAGTGTACCAATGTTACAAGGGAGTGCTAAACAAGATAGTTGAAAGAATGAATGTGAAATTTGATGAAGATATTCAAATAAATCCTAATAGGCATATTGAATATGAATCAGATGACTTAGATGACAAAGGAAAAGAAGAGACGAAAAGAGGCTCCAACATCTACAACTAAAACCCCAAGGTGTGTACAGAGAAACCATTCAGAGAATAAGATTATTGGAGATAAGAATAAAAGAATAATCACAAGAAGTAGATTTTCTCAAGAACAAGGATTAGTTTCTCAAGAATAATAACTAAAGCTCTTAGAGACTGAACCAAAAACTGTGGAAGAAGCATTAAATTATTAGAATTGGGTAAAGGCAATGGAAGAAAAGCTTGATTAGATAAAGAAAAAATAAACTTGGGAACTTGTGCCTAGACTGGAAGATAAAAACATAATTGGAACAAAGTGGGTATTCTGAAACAAACTAGATGAAAATGGAAAGGTAATGAGAAACAAGGTAGGATTGATGTGCAAAGGTTACACTCAGATTGAAGGTATTGACTTTCAAGAAACATATGCCCCTGTTTCCTTGATGGAAGAGATTTGGATATTCTTAGTTTTTGTAGCTTCTAAATATTTCAAAGTTTATCAAATGGATGTAAAATCAACATTCTTGGATGGAATATTGAAGGAAGAATTCTAAATTGAGAAACTAGAAGGATTTAAGTCATAAAATGATCTGGATATTGTTTGCAAATTGAAGAAAATATTGTATAGATTGAAGCCTGCACCTAGATCCTAGTATGGAAGATTAGAAAAATATATGATTAAAAAAACATTTCAAAAGGGGTTTGCTGACTATAAATTATACTAAAAAGTTTACTCAGATCAGATTTTGATTGTTGTAGTTTATGTTGATGACATAATTTTTAGAGGAAATGATGATTTGTGTAGGAAAATTTTTATATGAGATACAGAAAGAATTTAAAATGTTTATGATTGGTGAGTTATATTTCTTCATTTGAATACTAGTAAATAAAAAAACAAAGGAATTTTCATTTCTTAGTCCAAATATATTAGATAATTATTGAAGAAGTTTGGATTGGATAATTCTAAACCGATTTATACACCTATTTTTACCAGATGTAAGTTGAAAAAAGAAGATTATTTTCACAAATAAGATGAAAGTATATATAGGTTAATGATTGGAGGACTATTATATTTGACTGCTACTAGACCAAACATTATGTATGTTGTTTGTTTAGAAACCATATTTTAGCAAGAACCAAAAGAATCACATGTTGTTGCAGTAAAAAGGATCTTTTGATATTTGAAGGGTACAAAAGTTTTTAGATTATGGTACCTCGACTCATATTTCATTTTGACAACTTATAGTAATGTTGATTGGGCCAATGGTGTTGATAACAAGTGAAGTACAAGTGGTGGAGCTTATTTCCTTGGCTCTCGATTGGTTGCATGGTCAAGTAAGAAATAAGATTTTGTATTATTATCTATCGTTGAAGCTAAATATATTACAACATCCTCATGTTTCACTCACGTACTATGGATGAAAAAAAAACCAAAAGATATTGGCATATTATTTGATGAACGGGTCTCAATTATGTGTGGCAATACCCATGCAATAAACATTTCCAAGAACCCAATACAACACTCTAGAATGAAGTATATATTCATTAGATATCATTTCTTAAGAGAGATGGTATTGGACACTGAGGTGAGACTTGAATATGTACCTACAAAAAATAAGATTGTAGATATCTTCACAAAATCATTGTGCAAATAAATTTTGAGTATCTCAAACAGAAGTTATGGGTTCTACCCCTAAGTAGTCTACAGTAAAATGCACTGGGGTGTGCAATATTGGTCTAGTGTATTATATGCTCATTCTTATCTAGATCAATGCCTGGAGGCTTCCTCTTAGTAGGAGAGGAGTAATTTTTTTAGTGGGAGTTTTTCCCTTTCTCTTTGATGTCAAAGGGGGAGAAGTAAAGAGATCTTGAGATGCAAATATTGAAAATTGAGTTATTTTGTTTGTCATTGATGAATGTTGTCAGTAATGAAAAAGGAGGAGATTGTTGGAATGTGATATTATTTTTGTTGGTGTCATTAATGGTTTTCATTGATGTCAACATATGTTATCTACCTAGATGAGGTTCTATTTTGGTGCTTTGGTGATCTTAATTGGTGTGCTTCGAATAACGTGCTATGATGATCTATCTTTGGCTATGTTTTTTCTAGTCCCATTCATATTAAAACATAATATGGTATAATATTTTGGGTCCAGAATGATATAGATATTGGTTAATATGATTTGGAAACATTATTTGCATTGCAACATGTATATTCTACTCTTTATCTCCAAATATTTTCATAATTGGGTAGCATGTTGTTTTGAGAGAGGAGGTTCTGTATGGTCCACATTCCATTCCTTTCCACCATGGTAATGTTTTTTGGTAACCTAATTCAAATTAAGTATTTAAAATGTATATTATAATGCCATTAACAAGTTCATCTCCACGGATATGGCATACTCTAAGTTTGTTATTGATGTCAGAGAAATTGTTGATGGTAAATGTAAATAGTCATCAAGTTGGGTAAGTATCATCAAGGATTTCAATTGGTCCAATGGGTTCACAGTACACAACTAGTGTGAGAGGTACTTAAAAGTAGAGGAGGTGGACCTAGAGAAGAAAGGTGAAGAAGAGAAACATGGGTACAATGTCTTTATGATGGATGAGTAGGTGTTAGATCATAGGTCACAGATTTTTTTATGAAGACCAGCTATTATTTTAGGATTATTCACAATGATTACAAGGTATGTGCATCCATCTTGGAAGGGTCTTCAGCCTTTTTTCTTGCTCCCTTAGTTGCAGTACAAGTTTTTCTTCATTAACTCCACTACCTTTCTATTTTGCATGCATCCATCATCGTGGTTCAACATTGTTTTCCTTTTAGGATATTTTATAGAGAGAGTGGAGAATCTTATATTATATTATGGTTTTGAAAAGATTCCTTTGGGTATGTTCTACAAGATGTAATCATTTTTTCACAAGTGCCGTCAATCAATAGTTTGTTTTGCTCCCTGTTTCTATAAAGGAAATTCATGGTTGATTGACAAAGTGTTCTAAAATTTTCTAGGTTTTGTATTAAGTAGAAAATAGTGAACATAAATTAGTTTTAAGGAATTCTCATGGATTCATATATTTAATGGATTGTAGATTTCACATTTCAAATAATTAATGAGAATCTCACCATATTTTATCTCCTGTAATATTCTTTATTAATTCAATTTTTTTGTTAAGGATAGATAAGTTCATCTTTATGATTTCCTCATGAAAGTGTAAATAACGGTTTAGTTTTCTTTTAAGGATAGAATTAAAATACTTACTATGGGTTACAACACTTATTTGAGAAGTGTGACGATTTAATTGAAGTATGATATGTGGTATAACTAATTTGAATACATTTGAGTAAAACTTAAATATTGTTGGTTATAATCATGCTTCATTAAGCATTTGATTTGGTCCCAATGGATTAAAGCATTGGTCATAATCTTGTTATTTTTAATAACCATCCAATTGTCAAAACCACTTTCCATTATTGTTGATAGGTTTAGAGTTAGAGTAGGTTTTGTTTCTCAAATATAAATGAAAAAAGTGAAATATAATAATAGGACAATTCTAAGGTATAGAAACCACATTTTTTATTTTTCAAACTGAGAAACTATCTCTTAGTAGCAATATTTGTTATCATTTCTTATAATATTTGTCAATATTGCATAGGTTGACCTACTCAGATTTTGCAAAGCCCAAAAAGGAGGTATTCCTTATTTCTACGGAATTCTCAAACAAATGGCCATTGATATGAAGAAGTTAACCATAGGTGAAGGATAATCCTTAAATCAACTTCATACATCAGTTGAAACACCAAAAAAATGTTGACTCTACTGGGGATCAATGCTTAAATTTGTATGTAAAATATGGGTAGATTTATGTTAAGGTGTTCTTGTAGATTTATTCATCTTTTGCAATTTTTAGCCAATAATCTCATTTGGGTAAATGGTTTTATTTTTGAGTGATTTCATAAGAGAGTTTGTGATTTTCTTGTGATGTCATTTTGAACCTCAAGTTTTATTCCCATAAAAGGGCGGTGACTATGAATGTTTCAGTCTAGTTTGAAATTTAGATGAGAGAGAAATTCTTGACACACAAGTATACATCAATTGGTGTAAGAAAAGGAGAATATAAATATTCTCTTAAAGACTTCGAAATAAAAATGTGTGAGAGAAGGTTGTTGCAACAAGGGTATCCTAACCAAGCTCCAAATTATGGTGGTTAGTGTTAGCAATAGAAGAATAATAGAAGTAAGGCATATTGATCTTCTAATGTTCCTTCTTCTTCTTATGTCTTGAATAATGATACTCGAAATGTTAAACAATCAATTTCTACTCCTCTAATGATAGGTCATAATAGTTCTTCCTCTAGTGAGTCATTCCCCCTAGAGCCCATAAATATTATTCTAAACTCCCTAAGAGATCTGTATATTACTATTATAATGAGGATGGTGACCAAGTATATTATGATGAAAGTGAGAGTATTGAAGTTACCTCCCACATTGAAGCACAAAAGGGATTGTTTAATGACCAAGATAAGAAATATGAGAAGGTCAATGAATTTAATACTAGTAGGCTTGAGAAAATAGAAATGGAGTTTCAAGCTGAGCTAGATGAGGAAAATTGTAAAGAACAACTAAGGAAATACAAAGAAGCTAAGTCCAAAGGGGAGAAAGAAAACTTGTTTGGTGGGCTATTAATAAATACGACTGTAGATAATGTAGGATATAAAATCTCTAAAAAAATGTTATACCCTCTACGGACAAAGAGAAGGATATTGTCATAGAAACTAATGTAGCCTCAACTTAAAAAATGAAAGCAAGAGAGATCAATGATGAAAAAATTGGGTAGTAAATTGAAGAATAAGAGGCTAAACATACTAGGAAAGAGATATTGATAAAGAAGGTTGAATTTATTAAGAGAATGCAATACATAAGCAATTTAGTAAAAAGGGATGGTAAATATTCTCAGCCACATAACACCTCTCATTCTAACCCATGAGATAGCACCAAGCCCATTATAATTGATTTATTGACTAGTCTAGATAGTGTGAATGGTGTGGCAACATCAAGTACTAGTATAAATATGTCAACCCCTATATCATCAGTTCCCTTGAGGGTACCTATTATTTCTACACCCCAAATTCCTTTTCCACCAAGGCAACAACAAATAAATCCTCAACAAGACCAATTGCATCTAAAAATATTGCAACAATAGCAACAGTACCAACAATTATTATAGTAGTTTCTAAATTTGCAAGCTCAATAGAAGAATCCTCCAACAAATCTCCCCAACCAGAATGCCCTTGCAGCCCCACCACCATTAGCTCCTCAAATTGTTGCCCCACCACTTAATGCAAATAATATACCCCAAAATATTCCTAACCCAAATGCCTAGGTTGCTCCACATCAAAGGGTCAATCCATTTGCAAGACTATAAATAAATATGAATAGATATAGGAAATTGGATTTCACTAGTATCCTAGGTTACCCCAACCCAATGAATAAAAACATTAGATCTGAATTACCAAAGTTCTCAATAAATTATGTCTTGTCTGGTGAAGACCATGTGAAAATATTCCTAAATATTATAGATAATTATGAGGTTGAGCATGAGGGTGTTTTATGAAATTATTCATGCAATCATTAGTAGATGATACCAAACATTGGTACAAAATTATGCCTAATACACACATTAGTAGTTGGAACAATTTTCAAAGAGTATTTCTAAGGGAGAAATATGGAGACCATACTGACCCTAGATTCAAGTTGGGAGAGATCACAACTGTTCAAAGAAATCAAAATTAAATGGTAATTAAGTTCAATACAAGGTTTTAAACAAAATATGCCAACATTTAAAACCAAATAATTCAATGAGTTTGATCTTTTACATGAAGGAATTTGATCCTACGTTTGGATATGAGCTACAATCTAGAGAACCTGGAAATCTTAGGGATTCTTTTGAAGTAGCAGTCAATATTGAAAATAATAGGAAACTTTCTAGTACAAATGGAAAAAGAGAGGACCTACAAATTTTGCACAACCCTAAGGGACACTAAAACAAATAACCTAAAGAAGATGATAAGCTTGACAAACTCATGATTGTAGTGAAGGACCTTAGTTACAAATTTTCTAATAATGAGAAGGAATTATCTAATGATACAAAAAGGCATCAAAGGAAAATGAGGATGCAGAACATGGCTTATCATACAAATTGGAAGGATGGTAAACCAATTCAAGAAAATCAGAAAGGTTTAAAACACAAGAGATATCGCAAACCCTTTGAAAAGGCTAGTTGTTCACGTAGTAAAAGATACCCAATTGTGTGATTCTTGTAACATACCCCATTTTATTTAGAGTGGTGAAGGTGTGGTGGGTTTTTAATATCTTCAAATGGTTAATATTTGAGAGGTTTAGGCACACACTAGCCCTCTAACCTCCAAACCTCCCAAATTGCAAATGCTTCACAAACAACTCAAGCATCGTACCTTTCCAACAACCAAGGTAGATGTATTAGGTCTATACAAGGTGGATTCAAAAGGTTTCAACAAGTTTTGGGTTCTCAAACAACACCCAACACCCAAATCCTCCAAACTATCTACGAGGCCTAATTGCCCTCCTAGTAGGTCTCCAGCGACACAAAAGTGCAGATTACTTGAAACTTTTCCAAAGTACTAGGAAAAATATCTATGGTTTTTGATACCCTTTTCGACATAATTCAACATACAAAAATATTATCATAGGTTATTTTGGACCAACATACGGATCCTCATACTATACCCATGCTCCAACCATGAAATAGGGTCATTTTCCAAAGAAAGTACAAGTTGTCTTCACTCTCAAATACCAAGAATTTTAGCAATCTCTAGAAATGTTTTCAATATAAGGAATATTCAATCAATTTTCTCCTCAGACCCCTGCTAGTATGAAACCCCCAAATAGGTCTCTCACAAACCCTCAAAGCTAAGACTTTCTCAATGTATTCCTTCCAAGCACTTCCAGGCTTAGCCAATGGTGGATTCACCATTCATAAATCATCTTAAGACAATCCAAACTCTTAAACATGCCTATTGGTCAGACAAATTAATGGATGATGCTCCCAACCAAGCAATTTCTTCAAGTTTCCTTCCACAAATTCAGTGATCACCTATCTCATTCAACTCTTCTATAACATATTAGGTTATAACCATATTTTACATGTCAAATATACATCATTCCATGATAAAAAAAAACAATCACATTCATAGAATGATGCTTCTACATTTAGATTTTGTCAAATTCTTATGGAGAAAATAGTGAAAAAATGAAGATAGTCAATATTAATGGATTGAAACAAAACCAAATAGACTTTCAGAGCATTAAATAATGATAAGAATACTCCCAAGGCATTAGAAACACTAGTCCAAATTAAATTAATTCAAATCATGCAATGAATTGATCAAAATTCTTATCGATTTATTCCATTTCTGGGTAACAATCCATACAATCCTTCACCAGTTCGTACCATGCTATCTCCCAAGAATTCAAGGTTTTTTATAAGATGGTTGGGAACTTCCACAATTGAACCCAAGTGGTTACAAATTTTTTTAACCTCCTAAACTCACTTTCCCTCCTAATCTTAAGTAGCCATTAGAGTTCAAAAGTTTGAATTTCTAACTTATATTTTATTGTATTTTCTCATTAAAAACCTATCAAAATCTATCCAAATATATTCATTATTTATTCTAGGACCTAATAGACCCCACCAATCAACTTAGATCCTCATTTGGCACTATTGGCCAACCTTACATCAATTTTGGTCCTAAGTCATTTATCAAGACTTCTAGGACTTATTGCATTTATATCAAATTATTCATTACATATTGCCATTATTGGCTTCAAAATCTCCTAATTTAAATTCAAGGATGTCTTTGATCCTCTAGTTTCATTAGGTTCCAAGGTGACCCTAGGTGTTTTCATAGATTCACTTGCACCATACACCCCACCTTCAAAGAAACTCTTGTCCCAAGAGTGAAGATATGTTGTCTTTTTACCACCCATTCTTCTAGATGGATACTTGCAACCTCTCATCTACAACTTATCACCCTTCACATGTCTTCTACCCACATTCAAAGTGTTAGAAATACAAAATAAAACTTTTTTTTCACCACCAATGATGACCTTGTTCTTTGATGATTGAGGAAAATCAACTTGTGTCTCCTCAAAATGCCCCTTCATCTTCTCTTTAGGATCAAATAGACCCTTGCCTCTTCCCTCCATGGACATGCCAATATCACTTTTCCTTGGTGAGACCATAGGAAACCAAAATGTTCCTATCATCACTCCTCTTTCACTCACTGTTTGTTGTAGATCATAACTCTTGCACTCCTTGGAAACCATTATACTTTTCATCACCATTAATGAAGTTCTATGCTTCATCCCTAAATCCTAAAATCCACTCTTCATCTACCCCTACAAAGTGACATATTTCTTTGCACAAAAACACACAATTATTTCCTTTCAATATCATCTCCTAGTAAAGGAGTAAGGTTGAATTTCTTACAATCCTTATGCACAACATACACATTTGTTAAACCAAAATGTATTGTATACCTAGAGGCTTTCCATGGCCTTCCAATAATAATATGACAATAGTTCATAGGGATTATATCACACACAACCCTATCTCTATATGCTCCTATTGTACAATCCATAATAGCTTTCTCCCTAAAAACAATAGTTTTCTCATCACTCACCCATGATTCCTTGTATGGTTTAGCAATGGGAAATATTTTCAAATTCAGTTTGTTTACCATCTCACAAGATACCAAATTATCAAAAGAACCCAAGTCAATGATCATCCTAAAAATCTTACCATGACTTTCACAATTATTTCTAAAGATTGATACCTTAGTTTCTTTTTACTTCTGCATGTGTGACCTTCTTCTCACCATCAAGAAGTCTCCTTCCAAGATTGGGTCTATTGCAAGTGGTGCTCTCTCTTTCTTGTTTTCCTATGTTTCATCTTGTGTCAAAGTGACTCTTCTCTCTACCTTCTTGAAGTCTACACCTTTCTTAGGATATTTTAGGATTGATTCCCTACTGCTCCACATGTAAAACATGTACCAATGAATAAACCATTTCCCCTACCATATCTATTTCCTCCTCTTCATCTTGCATCCACAGCTACCTCCTTGCCTTTATCATTGTTATTTTATACTTTTCCTTCATTGGACCTACCACCTCTACCTTTGTTTTCTTTACCTCTTCCATTCGCTTTTTTATCTTGTTTCCTTCTCAACTTGTCTTCAACCTTCATGGATAATTTGAAACACTATTCCAAGGTTATAGGTGTAGTCATTGACATCTCATCTTGAATGTTGTACCTTGACCCTCAAAGGTACTATGCCACCTTCTCTTCCACATCCTCATAATGTGCCTCTCTTATATCCAACTTCTAAAATTCTTCAGTATACTTTGGGACATCCATGTCCTTTTTTTTTAGTCTTTGCATCCTCTTATAAAACTAGACTTTGTACTCTTCAAGAAGGAAATTGTCCTTCATCATTTCCATAATTCTTGGTCATGATGTTATCTTGGACCATCCTTTCTTTACCCTATCATCCTGCAAGTTATCCCACCATAATAGTGCATGTCTTTTCAATCTAGACTTAGCAATATTAACATTAATCCTATCTTCAAAATCATCACAAACAAAGAAATTTTCAAGAGCACTGAACTGATCCAATAAAAGTTCATCATCCATTTGTCCATCATACATATGAAGTTCAAATTTTACCTTTGATTCTCAAACTCTAACAGCCCTCAAGATCCTTTCCAATCTTGCATCCTTAGGATCAACTTGTTCCTCTCTTATTGCTTTAAGTTTTTCATCTTCTTGATGGTCTTCTTCATTTCTATGTTTTCCCACAAGGCTAGTTAACCTTTCTCCCTCTTCCCTTAGCCTTCTATTATTTTCCATTTTTTCTCTCACCAACTTAGAAATTTATGCATTTGTGACCCTCTAAGGGATCCCATCTTCTTCTCCTTCTAACATCTCTGAAGTATAGATCAACTCTGGAACACTCAAGGAGGAATGAACAATCCAAGGTCTCTACAAAGGATCAAGACACCAAAGACCCCAAAAGATACTTCAACTTCTTCACCTAGGATGATCCTAGGTTCTGATACCAACTGATGCAGAGTGGTGAAGGTGTGGTGGGTTTCTTATATCTTCAAATGGTTAATATTTGAGAGGTTTAGGCACACACTAGCCCTCTAGCATCCAAAGATCCCAAATTGAAAATGTTTCACAACTGACTCAAGGGTATGTGCAAGATCATGAGGGGCCAAACTATGCCCTTAAGTGGTAATGAAAAATCAGCAAATCAAGGTTAGTCAACTTGATGTGAAAATTTCAACTAGCTATGAACCTATATCAAAAAGTTGTAAGAATAGAATCTGTAGAAAATTGAATGTAGTTTCTAAACTACTAGGCCTTTTTTGAGAAAAAGTTAATATGATTGGTGAAAAGTATAGATTTCAATGCAGCAGTACAAAAATTTCAGGAAAAAAAGAAGAAGTAGATGTATGTCTGACCACCTTAATCATAATCAAATGATAATATTTTATTATAAGATTTTATATATAAGTAGTAGACTCATGCCTGGATGTGACGCATATTTTTTTGTAATTTTATTCCAAAAAAATAATTAATTATGAATTTTCTACTACAACAAATTCAGAATAAGAAAACTCCCGTGTCTGACCACCTTAACTCATTCAAAACTTTACAAAATTCAAATTTTATTTTTTTCCCTTATAGTAGGCGAAGCATAGAATGTGACGCATTTTTTGGATTTCAAAAATGTTATACTGTTTGAAAGTTATAGTCATTTTTCAATCAATATATAAATCAGCACTTTAGAGGTAGCTCAATTGAAAAATAACTAATAATTACTTACCAAATTCAAAATTTGACAGCAATTATATCGATAGAAAGCTGATAATCTCCTTAAGATACCCTTTTCATTTTATCAAATTCGAGTGAAAAAAAAGTCGTCAGCTACATTGTCAAAGTCTGGAACTCAGAGAAATAGGAGAAAAACATGTATTTGAGACATTCCAATAGTTGACCATGTAGGTTTAGTGCACAAAGCAATACCAAGCCTAATTGGGTACCCGATATTTTTGGGTACCCGATATTTACCCGAATATGATGCAAAATTTTGAATTTTCACTTTGTCTCCACTTTCTCCCTCCCATTTCTCCATCCTTCATAAACATATATATATTAGATATATATTAGATATATATTAGATATATTAAATATTATATAATATCAATTATATATTAAATGTTATATAATATATATTTTACATTAACTATTATTTAATATATATTAATATTAAAAACTATATATTAGATTATATATTATATATATTAAATATTATATAATATACATGTTACATTAAATATTATTTAATTATATATTAATATCAAAAACTATATATTAGATTATATATTATATATTAAATATTATATAATATACATTTTACATTTTAAATATTATTTAATATGATTCTGAGCACGAGCATGAGTCCCTACAGGGGCATAGTTGTGCCTTTTACAGGGGCCGAAAACCCTAGCTACGCAGAAATGGAGGCTTCGAAGAATAGTTCACTGGAGGCAGATTATAGAAGTAGAGGGCAAGAGAATCACTCTGTTTCCACCGCCTGTGGCTGTGAAATGGTATCTTTCCCTACTTTTTCAACTGAAATGCTAAATTGCAAAGGTTCTCGAAATAGATTATGGTCACCGGACAATTGAACCATGCCTGTTGATAATTCGGCAGCTCAACAGAGTCATTGGGAGGTTAAACAAGAACAACCGGATGGACCTTTGAACCGGTCGAAGATTATGGAGAGCGGGGAAGGGTTTGGTAAAATGAGCAGTTGTACTGGAAATTATGCAGGCACCGTAGAACTAACCGCATTAATAAATTTAAAGAAGAGATCAGCGGCAGCGCGACATTATGAGGAAAGCCTCATTGTTTCGATGGTGCTGCCCTGATATTATGAAGAATGTCTTGCCGCTTCAATGCCAGCGCCACCTCTATCTCAGACTTTCGCCATTGCTTCTCATCAGTACTCTGAGATATGGCAGGGATTACAGGCTTTTGCACAGCATAGTCCATCATAAATTCTCTATAAATCATCATGCGTTACAGTATTTTGCGCGTTTCTGAATGACTTACTCAAAGAATTTAATTTTTATCATAATTTTGGATCCATGGATTGTCATTTTGTGCTCGAAGAGAAGCTGCGGATTGCAAGAATTTGATAAATTTGGTTTATCTCATTTTCTTTCTCTGCCATTTCTGAGTAATACGATTTTGTTTTTGTCCGTCTTAAATGAATTCGCCTGAAGTTAATAAAATTTTTTAGATGATTTTGTCTAAAATTTTAATGAAATTTCTTCCATGGATGCTAATGAAATATCTTCCATGAATGCTGATAAAATGTTTAAACTCAAAGTTAATAAATTCTATAGCTTGAATGTTCTTTGTTGTAGAAGGTTATTTTCATGGTTTGTGATTCATGCAATTCCTTAATAGTTTCATTCTTAACAGAATTCATAACGAGATTTTCCATAGCCAATTTTCTTCTTGATCGTTGCAATATTTTCTCCTCCATTGAACATTTTGTAATCAGTTGATATACAATCACATTTTTCTCTTGGCCAATTCTGTGGCCTCGCGATTGAGCTTGTAGATCCACAAAAGGGTTGAAATTTGGATATGGTGGAAGAGTAGTATTAGCAAGAATTCATTCACTAACATCTCATTTGGGTCATGGGGACTCCCTAGGGGTCCTAGTATGCCTTATCACATGTTAGGACCCCTAGGGAGTCCACATGACCCCTTTTGACACATTAAAATGCTCAAGTGTGTCTTAAGGGGTCTTAGAACCACTTAAGACACACTTGAGAATTCCAATGTGTCAAAAGTGGTCATGTGGACTCCCTAAGGGTCCTAGTACACCTTATCACACGTTAGGACCCCTAGGAAGTCCCCATGAACCCTTTTGACATATTGGAATGCTCAAGTGTGTCTTAAGGGGTCCTAGGACCCCTTCAGACACACTTGAGTGTTCCAATGTGTCAAAAGGGATCAGGGGGACTCCCTAGGGATCCTAGTACACCTTATCACGTGTTAAGACCCCTAGAAAGTCCTGATGAACCCTTTTGACACATTGGAATGCTCAAGTGTGTCTTAAGGGGTCGTAGGACCCCTTAAGACACACTTGAGCATTCCAATGTGTCAAAAGGGGTCATGGGGACTCCCTCGAGGTCCTAACGTGTGATAAGGAATACTAGGACCCCTAGGGAGTCCTCGTGACCCATTTTGACACATTGGAACACTCAAGTGTGTCTTAAGGGGTCGTAGGACCCCTTAAGACACACTTGAGTGTTCCAATGTGTCAAAATGGGTCATGGGGACTCCCTAGGGGTCCTAAAACATGATAAGGCATACTAGGACCCCTAGGGAGT
Source organism: Chamaecyparis obtusa (assembly GCA_027943335.1). Lineage (NCBI taxonomy): Eukaryota > Viridiplantae > Streptophyta > Pinopsida > Cupressales > Cupressaceae > Chamaecyparis > Chamaecyparis obtusa. Next base: position 592,640 of record BSBK01000250.1, read on the forward strand.
GCCCATGACCCCTTTTGACACATTGGAATGCTCAAGTGTGTCTTAAGAGGACCTAAGACCCCTTAAGACACACTTCAGTGTTCCAATGTGTCAAAAGGGGTCATGGGGACTTCCTAGGGGTCCTAACATGTGATAAGGTGTACTAGGACCCCTAAGGAGTCCTCATGACCCTGTTTGACACATTGGAATGCTCAAGTGTGTTGTAAGGAGTCTTAGGACACCTTCGAACATACTTGAGAATTCCAAAGTGTCAAAAGGGGTCATGGGGACTCCCTAGGGGTCCTAGTATGTCTTATCACATGTTAGGACCCCTAGGAAGTCCCCATGACCCCTTTTGACACATTGGAATGCTCAAGTGTGTCTTAAGGGGTCCTAGGACCCCTTCGGACACACTTGAGAATTCCAGTGTGTCAAAAGGGGTCATGGGGACTCCCTAAGGGTCCTAACACATGATAAGGTGTACTAGGACCCCTAAGGAGTCCCCATGACCCCTTTTGACACATTGGAATGCTCAAGTGTGTCTTAAGGGGTCTTAGGACCCCTTCGAACACACTTGAGCATTCCAAAGTGTCAAAAGGGGTCATGGGGACTCCCTAGTGGTCCTAGTACACCTTATCACATGTTAGGACCCCTAGGGAGTCCCCATGACCCCTTTTGACACATTGGAATGCTCAAGTGTGTCTAAAGGGGTCCTACGACCCCTTCAGACACACTTGAGCATTCCAATGTGTCAAAAGGGGTCAGGGGGACTCCCTAGGGGTCCTAACATGTGATAAGGTGTACTAGGACCCCTAGGGAGTCCCCATGACCCCTTTTGACACATTGGAATGCTCAAGTGTGTCTTAAGGGGTCCTAAGACCCCTTAAGACACACTTGAGCATTCCAATGTGTCAAAAGGGGTCATGGGGACTCCCTAGGGGTCCTAACATGTGATAAGGCATACTAGGACCCCTACCCCTTTTGACACATTGGAATGCTCAAGTGTGTCTTAAGGGGTCCTACGACCCCTTCAGACACACTTAAGGGGTCTTTGGACCCCTACCCCCTCAAGTGTGTCTGAAGGGGTCCTACGACCCCTTCAGACACACTTGAGGGGGTAGGGGTCCTAAGACACCTTATCACATGTTAGGACCCCTAGGGAGTCCCCATGACCCCTTTTGACACATTGGAATGCTCAAGTGTGTCTGAAGGTGTCCTAGGACCCCTTAAGACACACTTGAGCATTCCAATGTGTCAAAAGGGGTCATGGGGACTACCTAGGGGTCCTAGTATGCCTTATCACATGTTAGGACCCCTAGGGAGTCCCCATGACCCCTTTTGATACTTTGGAATGCTCAAGTGTGTCTGAAGGGGACCTAAGACCCCTTAAGACACACTTGAGTGTTCCAATGTGTCAAAATGGGTCATGGGGACTCCCTAGGGGTCCTAGTACACCTTATCACATGTTAGGACCCCTAGGGAGTCCCCATGACCCCTTTTGACACATTGGAATACGCAAGTGTGTCTTAAGTGGTCCTAAGACCCCTTCAGACTCACTTGAGTGTTCCAATGTGTCAAAAGGGGTCATGGGGACTCCCTAGGGGTCCTAGTATGCCTTATCACACGTTAGGACCCCTAGGGAGTCCCCATGACCACTTTTGACACATTAGAATGCTCAAGTGTGTCTGAAGGGTTCCTAACACCCCTTCAGACACACTTGAGCATTCTAATGTGTCAAAAGTGGTCATGGGGACTCCCTAGGGGTCCTAACATGTGATAAGGTGTACTAGGACCCCTAGAGAGTCTCCATGACCCCTTTTGACACATTGGAAGGCTCAAATGTGTCCTAAGGGGTCCTACAACCCCTTAAGACACACTTGAGCCTTCCAATGTGTCAAAAGGGGTCATGGGGACTCCCTAGGGGTCCTAGTACACCTTATCATGTGTTAGGAACCCTAGGGAGTCCCCATGACCCCTTTTGACACTTTGGAATGCTCAAGTGTGTTCGAAGGGATCTTAAGACCCCTTAAGACACACTTGAGCATTCCAATGTGTCAAAAGGGGTCATGGGGACTCCCTAGGGGTCCTAGTATACCTTATCACATGTTAGGACCCCTAGGAAGTCCCGATGACCCCTTTTGACACATAGGAATGCTCAAGTGTGTCTTAAGGGGTCCTACGACCCCTTCAAACACACTTGAGTGTTCCAATGTGTTAAAAGGGGTCATGGGGACTCCCTAGGGGTCCTAGTACACCTTATCACATGTTAGGACCCCTAGGAAGTCCCGATGACCCCTTTTGACACACTAGAATGCTCAAGTGTGTCTTAAGTGGTCCTAAGACCCCTTCAAACACACTTGAGCATTACAATGTGTCAGAAGGGGTAATGGGGACTCCCTAGGGGTCCTAGTATGCCTTATCATGCGTTAGGACCCCTAGGGAGTCCCCATGACCCCTTTTGACACATTGGAAGGCTCAAGTGTGTCCAAAGGGGTCTTAAGACCCCTTAAGACACACTTGAGCATTCTAATGTGTCAAAAGGGGTCAGGGGGACTCCCTAGGGGTCCTAGTATGCCTTATCACACATTAGGACCCCTAGGGAGTCCCCATGACCACTTTTGACACATTGGAATGCTCAAGTGTGTCTGAAGGGGTCTTAGCACCCCTTAAGACACACTTGAGCATTCCAATGTGTCAAAAGGGGTCATGGGGACTCCCTAGGGGTCCTAATGTGTGATAAGGTGTACTAGGACCCCTAGGGAGTCTCCATGACCCTTTTTGACACATTGGAATGCTCAACTGTGTCTTAAGGGGTCCTACGACCCCTTAAGACACACTTGAGCATTCCAATGTGTCAAAAGGGTCCATGGGGACTCCCTAGGGGTCCTAGTATGCCTTATCATGTGTTAGGACCCCTAGGGAGTCCCCATGACCCCTTTTGACACATTGGAACACTCAAGTGTGTTCGAAGGTGTCCTAGGACCCCTTAAGACACACTTGAGCCTTCCAATGTGTCAAAAGGGGTCATGGGGACTCCCTAGGGGTCCTAGTACACCTTATCATGCGTTAGGACCCCTAGGGAGTTCCCGTGACCCCTTTTGACACTTTGGAATGCTCAAGTGTGTCTGAAGGGGTCCTAAGACCCCTCAAGGCACACTTGAGCATTCCAATGTGTCAAAAGGGGTCATGGGGACTCCCTAGGGGTCCTAGTATGCCTTATCACATGTTAGAACCCCTAGGAAGTCCCCATGACCCCTTTTGGCACATTGGAATGCTCAAGTGTGTCTTAAGGGGTCGTAGGACCCCTTAAGACACACTTGAGCATTCCAATGTGTCAAAAGGGGTCACGGGGACTCCCTAGGGGTCCTAGTACACCTTATCACGCATTAGGACCCCTACGAAGTCCCCGTGACCCATTTTGACACATTGGAATGCTCAAGTGTGTCTTAAGGGGTCCATACTAGGATCCCTAGTGAGTCCCCATGACCCCTAGGAAGTCTCTCTCTCTGCCTTCAGTAAACTATTCTTCAAAGCCTCCATTTCTGCGTAGCTAGGGTTTACAACGCCTGTAAAAGGAAAATTTAATACAAAGATTTAGCTGACCACCTTTAAATACCTAATAGAAATGAGAAAAAAATTTAGGCCAAAAATACATACCGCATTTCTGTATGTAGTACTGTAAGCTTCAACAATCTAGCTGGCTTCCTCTACAAAGGCATGAAGAATGTCATTAATGTATGCTCTAGGAGGAATATTATAATTTCCATATTTCTGCAAGAGATTCTCTAGAATTTGTAATATTATATATAATATATTAGTATATGTATTATATATATATATATATATATATATATATATATATATATATATATATATATATATATATATATATATTATATACATGTTAGTATATATATAATATATTATATATATTAGTATATTTAATACATTAGTACATATAATACATTAGTCTATTATAATACATTAGTATATATATAATATACATTATATATATCATATGCCTCTTTTCTATATATATATTATATACATCAATATATGTAAAAGTTCAATTTTTTTCATTTGCTCCCGCCCTTTTTTCATCAGCCTGGGAATATCGGGTACCCGATATGGAATCAAATACCCGATTTTTTCCAGGTAATATTTGACCAAAATATTCCCTGTCCCCACAGACCAGACAATCATGGGATTTTATACTTTTTTCGCGCGTTGCAAAAAAAAAAATGTGATTTGGGGCCCATTGTTTGATTTTTGTTGACTTGTGGTCTCACCATGGGAAGCAGCAGTCGTCGAAAGGCTAAATGCAAGAGGAAGCTGACAGATGACGAAATTCAAGCATATAGGGAAAAAGATAAGGAAAATCACTAAAGAAGGAGAGAAGGTATGTTAAACATTAATGAAGGTGACCCCGTAAATGTAGATGTAAGTGAAGAGGATGTTCAATTTGAAAATGCACAGATGGAGATTGAAAATGTAGACTTTGGGAACAAAAATGTTGCACAAGAACCACATGAACGTTATACATCTCCAAATTATATGCGAAATGAAGTCCCTTGCAATAAAGATAATCAATCTTCAAATTCGGGGCTTTCAAGAACACCTAAATGGTTAATTGAAATTGAGGAAAACATTATGAATAACTGGGAAGGAAAGAGGTCACATAGAACCGTTAGGTTGTGGGCTTCAAGACTTTATGATCAATTTTTTCAAAACAAGACATTGGTTGAGAAATGTCAAATTTTTGTGCAGTTGTTAAAGATGCAAAAGATGAGGCCTGTGCTTGTGAAATTGAAGATTTGTGTGAACAAGAAAATGGAGAGAAATGCCATTGTTGTGAAGAATCTTTTCAATGCTCTCAATAGCATTGCGAAGACTAGCAGAGAAAAAGATAAGAGATTTGCTCGCAGGGTTATTACAACCTCCTTAGTAAGTCATCAGTTGAGAAAGGCTCGTTTGATGAGACAAACTTGTGTTGACTTCAATATAGACCATAAAACTTTGGGTAGAGCACTTGCAAGAGGAGAAAGACTTGATGATCCGCTTCAAATTGATACATGGGCTTATGGTGGGAGACTTCCACGTTTCAATAAGAAGCTAACAGATGTTGTCAAGGATGAAATTCAACAATTTTGAGATGCTAGCTCAAGAGTGTCACCAAATGTGAAGGATGTCTTGAAGTTGAGAGTTGGCAATTGAGACCGCACTCCACATCCTAAACAATATGTGGAGGTAAGTCAAAAAATGTTGTATAAAAAAATTTGTGATACACATCCAACATTGAAAATATCACAAAGGTCTTTTGAATCCGTGAAGCCATTTTATTGTGTACCCCTTAAGATTTTAAATACATGTTGTTGCAAATATCATGTTGAGTTTTCAATGCATCATGAATTATTACGGTCCTTTTGTTCTACTTTTCATACTAATGAAATGCTAGAGGATTGTGGTGCAAGTGGTCTTCCCAAATCATCAAGAGACTTGCTAGATCAATTTTTATGTCATAGAGATGATGGTTGTTTATTTTATAGAAAAGATTGCTTAAATGCGAAGTGCTCAGAATGTGGTGGCTTGTCCAAGTTTAGAACATGTTTTCATGAGGGTTTGGAACACAATTTTGGAAAGACACTCGTCCAAAAAAAGGTATATGAAACAATGAAATATACATTAAAGAGTGGAAGTGAAGGCTCTAGATGTGAGTTAGTTGCAAAAGAATACAATGTTGCTGATTTTATCTCAGATTTCAAGACAAATATTTTTTACAAGTATGCAAGGCATAGTCATAGGTCTCAATGGTTGGATCAAAAATTCAGGACATGTAAGGACACTTTCCCCATTGGAACTATTATATCCATTGTAGACTTTGTGGAGAACTATACATTGCAGCCCCAAAATGAGACTCAAGCTCAATATTACAATTCCATTCAGGTTGCTATTTTTGTACACATCACATATAGACATTCCCCTGATAGCACAAAAGATGAGCGAAAGATAATCAGAGAGTACCATTTTTATATGAGCGATGACAGGTCTCACTCTCATGAGTTTGTTCAACATTGTTTCCAGAACTATTTTGACTTCTTGCAGGAAAATGGTATTGCTATGGATAGGCATCTCATTTGGTTAGATAATTGCACCGGTCAATTTAAGAATGCCAGAATGTTTTATTGGTTGTGTAGAATGCATGTGGAGAGAGGTGTACCTCATATTTGGAGTTTTTTTGAGTCAGGGCATGGGAAAGGGGAGCATGATGGAGCAAGTGCGTGTGTGAAGAGAGCTCTAGTTAAGGAGAAATTAAGGATTTCAAGTGCTCTACTTCTTGATGCTCATTCTATTGTTGATTGGTGTACTTTAGCATTGTCACAAGGGGGGACTCTTGATTCTACAATGCATAGATTCTTTTGGTTGGTTGAGGAGGGAACTATAGGAGATAGATTGGATTGTCAAATAGTGAAAGACTCTTCAAAAATTCATTCATTCTGAAGCTCCAATAGAAGTACATGGACCATTTGGACACGAGAGTTGGCTTGTTTGTGCCCCATGTGTTTTTAGTATGATTGGGATCATTGTGAGTCAAGTGAGTGGGTGGATACAAGGGTTCCATAGTATCTGACTCCTTTATCTTTGACACTCTCTATAAGAAATTATGACATGGACACTTCAGTTGACTATGACCATCTTTCAGATCTTCTAAAGCCAGGAGATGTTTTTGCATTGGTTGCACCGCAAGGGAATGATGAGAGGTCAGATTATTGGTTAGCACGTTGTGTACAAGGTAAACAAAAGCTTGTACAACTGATTACAAATGGTGATGGGTTCACATATCCTACTGGTTCAGTTGTTGTTGTGAGAACATGGCTGCGAACATACATGATTAGAAAGAATGGAGTTCCCACATTTGAAGACTATGAGAAGCACAAAACTATTCTCATGTATTCACACCTTGTTATAGCAACAAATGTCAAGTTTTCAAAGCATCAAGGAAGACCAAAGACAAAAGAACTTTTGACTTTTACTACTGTTGATCATGAAGCACTATTGGAGACCCTGAAGCAAAGAGATGACCCTTCAGGAACACTTGACTAGGTAATAAGTTAACTTAGTGCATTGTTTTCTAAGTTCGTTAAGCTTAATTTCAATACATTAATTTGACCTTTCTTAGATTGTATTTTGAGTCAATAAACTTGGTTTTGTATGTGGATTGTAACTTGTGCAGGACCACCTATGAAGACGCCTACAGTCACCATGGATCCAATCAGAGATAGAAGGACAAAAGGATCCTTAATGGTTAATTGAGATCTTTTGAAGCCTATAATGGAAATTTGTAACAATCAATTTGATTTAAAAGTTAAATGTCCTAAAACTCTTCATAAGGACTTATGACCAAAATCATGTATGGGTGGCCAATAGTGCCAAGAAGGGATCTTACATGTCATATACTTATGTCATTTGCATGGTTTGAATTCTTACATGTTTGATTGTTGTTTCAAATGCTTTAAGGATATTATTTTTTATCATTTCAAACAATCTATAAAAGTTAAACCTCAAACATAATAAGCTCCACAGTTCAAATTTCACAAGCTTAATCATGATTAATTTCACAGTTCAAATTTCAAAAATACCACTAACAGTCAGTTGAAAGTGGCTCAGCAACATATCTTTCAAACCGGCAGTGATCTTGCGAGGCTCATATCTTGAACCTCATGAGAGGTATCTACAAACCATTAGGTGCTACGAGATTGTGTTTTCAAGGTCTACAATAACCTCTCTTGGTTTTGGGTGATTCAACTTCATTTGCATTTGGCAAGGTGATCTCAGTCGATGCCAAAACTTGTAGTGAGGGTTAGTTGAAAGTGGCTCAGCAGCATATCTTTCAAACTATCTTACCTAGCATCGAACCGTCTACTTCATTAGCTCTGGTTGGCTGGGTAAACACTAGTGAAAACCCCATTCTATCCATAGGGTCACCGGAATGCTCATGACCACGCTCGACCCAAGTGACCCCAAGGTGCACTAAGCACGATTGGGCAGCAATCTTGTGGGGCTCGTATCTTAAACCTCATGAGAGGTATCGACAAATTTTTAGGTGCTAAGAGATCATGTTACCGAGGTCTACAATAACCTTTCTCAGTTTTGGGTGATTCGACTTCATTTGCATTTGGAAAGGCGATCTCAGTCGATGCCAAAACTTGCAGTGAGGGTCAGTTGAAAGTGGCTCAGCAATGTATCTTTCAAATCGTCTGACCTAGCATTGAACCATCTACTCCATCAGCTCTATTTGGCTGGGTAAATGCTAGTGACAACCTTTTTCTACCCATAGAGTCATTGAAACGCTCGTGACCATGCTCGACCCAAGTGACCCCAAGGTGCACTAAGCATGATTGGGCAGTGATCTTTCGTGGCTCGTATCTTGGACCTCATGATAGGTATCGACAAACCATTAGGTGCTATGGGATCATGTTTCTAAGGCCTACAATAACCTCTCTTAGTTTTGGGTGATTCAACTTCATTTGCATTTGGCAAGGCAATCTCAGTCGATGCCAAAACTTGTAGTGAGGGTCAGTTGAAAGTGGCTCAGTAGCGTATCTTTCAAACCGTCTGACCTAGCATCAAACCATTTGCTCCATCAGCTCTAGTTGGCTGGGTAAATGCCAGTGACAACCCTGTTCTACCCACAGAGTCATCGAAACGCTCGCGACCACGCTCGACCCAAGTGACCCCAAGGTGCACTAAGCACGATTGGGAAGTGATCTTGTGGTGCTCATATCTTAGACCTTGTGAGAGGTATAGACAAACCACTAGGTGCTACACAATCATGTTTCTGATTTCTACAATAACCTCTCTTAGTTTTGGGTGATTCGACTTCATTTGCATTTGGCAAGGCGATCTCAATCGATGCCAAAACTTGCAGTGAGGGTCAGTTGAAAGTGGCTCAACAGCGTATCTTTCAAACCGTCTGACTTGGCATCAAACCGTCTACTCCATCAGCTCCAGTTGGCCAGGTAAATGCTAGTGACAACCCTATTTTGCCCACAGAGTCACCGGAACGCTCGCGACCACGCTCGACCCAAGTGACCCCAACGTGCACTAAGCATGATTGGGCAACGATCTTGTAGGGCTCGTATCTCGAACCTCATGAGTGGTGTAGGGAACCCTCCACTAGTAGGAATTTGAATTTCTTTGTGTTTGTAATAAATAGGATGGATCTAAATAGATCATCCTAATTTTGGTTTGAAAACCCTGATGTATGATCAAGGATCTTTTGGCAATGATATAAGCCTAAGATACCTTACGTCATAGGGTTTACCTAGTTACTGATAATTTGCTAGGTTAGGCTTATGGAGTTTTAAAGGTTTATTTTAGATTATATTTACTTTAAAAATATTTTTGATAAGTTTTGATCTCAAAGAGAAATCATAAACTCTATCGAGTTCAAAAAAATTGCAAAAATGCAATAAAAGTTGTTGTTGCACTTTCTAAAAGTTGCTCGAGAGATTGGAATTGTAAACCCAAGAGTCAAATAGGTTCTCCAATTTATATACCTTCATTTTGAAGGTTATATATGCTTTTCACTTCGAACCATAATGGTAAGAAGTTGATTTTTGTAAACTGGTGCCATAAATGAGGAATACAAACCATTTTTGAGCCATTTCTTAGAATTGTATGGGCGTGTACAGGCTTACAGAGCTGAGATTTGCATGTGACAATATTGCATTGCATTTTATTTCACCTTACTATTGATTTTGTAGAGATTTAGATTCATTGGTTAAAGTTATCTCTGTTTTTCTCAAAACAGTTCAGGAAACAAACTTTTCTAGGGCCCTGAACACTAATGGCGGCCTAACTTGCATTCTAACCATAGGTTTTACCTAATAATTTGGAAAATGAAAGTTAGGTCTATATGCCAATGGATTCCAAAGGCTCATGCATTGGCTCAAAGGGCAAGTCCCTCATGCATCAGGCCCTAGATTGAATTTTTGTGAGGATTCAGTCTAGAAAGTAGGAGAAAATTGTAAACAAGTGTATAGAGTATATAAGTGAGTGAAGAAATGGTGGTTTTGAGTCATTTGGAATTGGAGAAGAGTATCTAAAGCCCTGTATTAGTTCCATGAACCCTATACCTGATACTTTCTTTGTAAACCAAGCCTAACTAGGCCAATTACGTCTGTGTCCAAGGTGGGTGTTAGGTGGTGCTGGAGTAGATTTGGAAGGCAAGGCTTTGGGATATTAAATAACTTCCAAATGGGTGTCTAAAAATGCCATGATTGTGTCAAGATACTTAGTTGTGAAAAAGTTAGAAAAGAAAACCTATGTTGAGAAGGCTACAAGGAAATTGGTGTGTAGGTTTAGTTTTCTATGGTGCGGTTGTGATGGGAGTAAACCAAGGGTTATTTTAGAGGCCTTAGGTCATATGAGGACCATCTACATGATTGGGAGTGGTCAGGAAGTCCATTGGTGAAGCATTCTAACAATAAGTTAGTTTTAGGCCTAGCGTCCCTAAAGCCCAAAAGGCATTGAAGTTTGATTGAGTGTATAACTTTGCAAAGGGAGTTTATTGGGATAGAATTCCATTTAATTGGTTGTGTTACACAATCATAAGAGTTTGGGAATACCCTTAAGCATTTCTAGTTGGTTGGTGAGTTGTGGGAGCTAAGAGAAGGGCACTCCACTTTCTTGCTGCTACCTCTGCATTAGTGAGAGGTATCAACAAACCATTAGGTGCTACGAAATCATTTTTTTGAGGTCTACAATAACCTCTCTCAGTTTTGGGTGATTCGACTTCATTTGCATTTGGCAAGGTGATCTCAATCGATGCCAAAACTTGCAGTGAGGGTCAGTTGAAAGTGGCTTAGCAGCGTATCTTTCAAACCATCTAACCTGGCATCAAACCATCTACTCCATCACCTCCGGTTGGATGGGTAAATTCTAGTGACAACCCCATTCCACCCACAGAGTTACCGGAATGCTCGCGACCACACTTGACCCAAGTGACCCCAAGGTGCACTAAGCACGATTGGGCAGCAATCTTACAGGGCTCATATCTCAGACCTCATGAGAGGTATCAAAAAACTATTAGGTGCTACTAGATGATGCTTCAAGGTCTAAAATAATCTCTCTCATTTTTGGGCTATTCGACTTCATTTGCATTTGGCAAGGCGATCTCAGTCGATGCCAAAACTTGCAGTGAGGGTCAGTTGAAAGTGGCTCAGCAGCATATCTTTCAAACCATCCAACCTGGCATCAAACCATCTACTCCATCAACTCCAGTTGGCTGGGTAAACACTAGTGACAACCCTGTTCTACCCACAGAGTCACCGGAATGCTCGCGACCACGCTCGACCCAAGTGACCCCAAGGTGCACTAAGCATGATTCGGCAGCAATCTTGTGGGGCTCGTATCTTGAACCTCATGAGAGGTATCAACAAATTTTTAGGTGCTACGAGATCCTATTTTCAATCTCTACAATAACCTCTCTCAGTTTTGGGCGATTCAACTTTGTTTGCATTTGGCAAGGCGATCTCAGTCGATGCCAAAACTTGCAGTGAGGGTCAGTTGAAAGTGGCTCAGCAGCATATCTTTCAAACCGTCTGACCTGGCATCAAACTATCTACTCCATTAGCTCTGATTGGCCGGGTAAATGCTAGTGAGAACCCTGTTCTACCCACAGAGTCATTGAAACGCTCGCGACCATGCTCGACCCAAGTGACCCCAAGGTGCACTAAGCACGATTGGGTAGTGATCTTGCGGGGCTCATATCTCAGACCTCATGAGAGGTATCGACAAACTATTAGGTGCTACAAGATTTTAATTTTGAGGTCTACAATAACCTCTCTCAGTTTTGGGCGATTTGACTTCATTTGCATTTGGCAAGGCAATCTCAGTCGATGCCAAAACTTGCAGTGAGGGTCAGTTGAAAGTGGCTCAACAGCATATTTTTCAAACTGTCTGACCTGGCATTGAACCGTCTACTCCATCAGCTTTGGTTGGCCTGGTAAACACCAATGACAACCCTCTTCTACCCATAGAGTCACTGGAATGCTCGCAACCACGCTCGACCCAAGTGACCCCAAGGTGCACTAAGCACAATTGGGCAATGATCTTACAGGGCTCGTATCTTGGACCTCGTGAGAGGTATTGACAAACCATTAGGTGCTATAGGATCATTTTTTCAAGGTCTACAATAACCTCTATCAGTTTTGGGTGATTCAACTTCATTTGCATTTGGCAAGGCGATCTTAGTTGATGCCAAAACTTGCAGTGAGGGTCAGTTAAAAGTGGCTCAGCAGCGTATCTTTCAAACCGTCTGACCTGGCATCGAACCATTTGCTCCATTAGCTCTAGTTGGCCAGGTAAACACCAGTGACAA